>OX424573.1:104078263-104611016 GCA_949152435.1 Gastracanthus pulcherrimus
TTGTACTACTGGATCACAAAAAGTTAAAAGTTCTTCAGACTGTTGTTTATTGATAGGTGATAAGCATTCAAAATCATCATCAGGTAAGTTATCGTAGTCAATTCCTTTACCCCTTTCCAATACCACGTTTCTCATTCCTTGAAGAAAAACCTGTAATTGCTGGCCTCTAATAACATAAGGTCTGTTAATATATTGCAAGCCAAGGATTAGTGGATCGAAGAAAACCCCACTATCATTCAGATGATGTCTACAACTACGTACGTTGTCTGGTATATAAATGCTTCTTTTTATAAAAACCTGAACCCTACATTCTAAAGATAACCTGTGGATGTCATTTTGCGCATTGCAAATAATGCAAGTTTAAAATGCTGTTTGATAGCCGATTACAATTAACACATATTCTAGAGTTCTCATCTAGGGCTAGAGGTGGATGATTAAGTTCATCTCTTCTAATGATTGCTACTTGTCTTTTATTGACATTCTCAATGCCATTGATAAATGCCAGTTGACGTGCATTCAACTGTCCATTACACACGTAGCATCGCATTTTCAAAGAACTTTTGTTATGTCAATAAAAATTACCACCTTTCAAAAAGGTGAAATAAAACAGAAATCTGCAAGCAACCTATACCGTAGAAGTAGCTGCGCCGGCACCACGCCCGATGAAAAGCTCGATAACTATCCTTAAATGGACTGTTATGCGAGTCCAAGAAAGAGACCAAAGTCACGATAGATACTCTGCTCTACTGTCCTTAAAAGGACTGCAGAATAAACTATTACGGCACCTTTATGAAAAGCTCGATAACTATCCTCAAAAGGACTGTTATGTGAGTGGAAGAAACAAACCGAAGGTCACGACAGATACTCTGCTCTACTATCCTCAAAAGGACCACAGAACAAACTACCTCGGCACTTGGTTTGTACACGATGAAAAGCTCTATAACTATCCTTAAAAGGACTGTTATGCGAGTCGAAGAAACAAAGCAAAGGTCACGACATATACTCTGCTCTACTATCCTTAGAAGGACCGCAGAACGAACTACCTCGACACCTTGATGAAAAGCTCGATAACTATCCTTAAAAGGACTGTTATGCGAGTCGAAGAAAGAAACCAAAGTCACGATTGATACTCTGCTCTACTATCCTTACAAGGACTGCAGAACAAACTATCTCGGCACCTTTATGAAAAGCTCGATAACTATCCTTAAAAGGACTGTTATGCGAGTCGAAGAAAGAAACCAAAGTCACGATTGATACTCTGCTCTACTATCCTTACAAGGACTGCAGAACAAACTATCTCGGCACTTGGTTAGCACCCGATGAAAAGCTCTATAACTATCCTTAAAAGGACTGCAAAACAAACTATCTCGGCACCTTTATAAAAAGCTCGATGACTACCCTTGAAAGGACTGCTATGCGAGTCGAAGAAAGAAACCAAAGTCACGACAGATACTCTGCTCTACTATCCACGAAATGATCGTAGAACAAACTACCTCGATACCTTACCTCAGCATGAATACGCAGGTATCTCCTCTCTAATATGTATAAACCCAACATATATATATATATATATATATATATATATATATATATATATATATATATATATATATATATATGTATATGTGTGTGTGTGTGTGTGTGCGTATGTATGTGTGTATATGTATGTATATGTGTATATATATACACACACACACACACACACACACACACACATATATATATATGTGTGTGTGTGTGTGTGTGTGTGTGTATCCCCGATAAAAACATCACTCGCGTGCTTAGGCTGTATAGCGTATGGGTAAAAATATTCGACTTTGACAGGCTGTAGCTTTTAAACTAAGAACCTTGGAGCTTTGGGCCTATGGAGACTTTTGTTCTACGTGTTAAGGACTATCATTTTACAAAGTTTCAAAAAAATTAGCCGAAAGCCATTTCCCAGAAGGATTCTGCGGGGTCTTTTATAAAGTATCTTGCGCGTGAGGTTTTAATAAATCTTCTTGAAACTTTCAGGAAATATTGATTACTATGTTTTGAATAAAAGTTATCACTTTTGAAGTAACTACACCACCAAGATTAGTATATATACAAGTTATTATAAATAAATGACGTTTTTATTGTTTTTCTTATTAGTTTTCTTAATGAATATCAAGTTAGATTTTTTAAACTGTCTTAAGAATCAATATATTCTATAAAGTAATAACTTCAGTTAGATAGTGTTTCTGAACCATATATGATATTTTTGAATACCCAAGCTTAATGCTGTATACGCGTACTACAATCTGTCATATCACTAATATCTGTGAAAATTATTACTGATTTTGGTATACAATCAAAGGGATATTGTAACATGGCTTGAAACTTAGTATAAATTACATTTTTCCAATAACATTAGTAGGAAAAAAATTTAATCTGATAGGTCAATAATCGGAGATTTTTTTTAACAGACTGGAGTCATACCTTAAATAAACAAATTAATACTTGTTTATTTTGAAATATTAGTACGATTGCGTTTTTACATTTATATTCAATGTTCTTCTTCTATTTTTGATTGTATTTTTTATTATTACCAATAATTAAGAGGGTGCACCTTAAAACGATATAACTCAAAAAATTACGTTTTGAGTTAGTAAAGATTCGCACTACTAGATCTTTATACAGGGTTAAAGAACTTCATGATCACTGGTTAGATACGTAATAACTTCGAAAAATTAAAATCTCTGATGAATAATAAAACACAGCTAAAAGCGAAACGCTGTACTGTCGCATAATGATTCGCAAGTCTTTAAAGGATGATCTGAACATTATAAAGAGGGAGTAAAATTGTCCAACAAATAAACACGATAACGGTATATACATGTTACATATTACAAGAGAAGTATGTTCCTGGCGCGCGCGCGTATGTGTGTGCGTATGCGAATGTGTGTGTATGTATGTGTGTATGTGTTAGTGTGTGTGCACGCATGTATGTATGTATGTATGTATGTATGCGTGTGTATGTGTGTACGTATGTATAATTGTATGTATGAATATATGTATGTATGCGTGTGTGTATGTATGTATAATTGTATGTATGTATATGTGTATGTATGTATATATGTGTGGGTTTATTTATGTATATATGTATACATAATCTTTTTTAGTCTAGATTAATATAAAAATATATTAAATATAGAAATCATTTAATAACTATTTTAAATCAATTTAAAATTTTTTACTGTTCTGAAACTATATAATACTTTATTTATTTATTGTAATGTGACGATACTTTATTGAATTATGTTCAATACTTTATAGGGGCGATACTACAATTCAATCTCGCATAATGACATGAAACTCAAAAATATGAGATAAGGGGTTCTTGTCGAAAGAAAAAAATTATCTTTTTCTCGAAATTACGTTATTAACTACAGAAAAAGTTAACAAAATAGTAGAGACTTTTTTATTTGTTATCCGATTTGAATTTTGACGGTCTCATTTTGTTCGTTAGTGATATAAAAATAGGAAAACTATCAAAACCTGGAAAGTTACGTCTAACTGTTTATAAGTTCGTACATATGTTTTATAAACAATCGGACGTAACTTTGCAGGTTTTGATAATTGTCCAATTTTTATATCGGTAAGTTCCTCTTCAATTATTCAAGGAACAAAATGAGTCTTTCAAAATTCAAATCTGCTTTGTCTAATCTTTCTTTAGTTGACGATAACTACTTTTGCAATAACAAAAAAAAACTAGTAGATAAAAAAAATTCTGTTTAGTTAGACGAGGATACCTTGTTTTATAATATATTGACTTCCATATTATCAAAAGTGATTAAATTATAGTAAAAAAGTTTCTATTTTAAGGTCAATATGACGATAGAACCCGTTGAAGACAACGGACGCTGAATAGGCGTAGGTTGAAATCCATATTAGTCCGAAATCTTCGGGGACGTTTAAAGAAAATTTCTATTTCCAGATTTCTCGGTGGCAAAAATTGGGTCCACAACCCGATATCTGGGTAAGGGCAGTAATGTCTGTATATGTAATAAAGAAAGTATACATTATGGTTAAAAAAATGCATCAAGCTGAACAAATTTATACTGTAACCAAAAACAAGAAAGAGCCACAATTTATAAAATTATAAAATTTATTTCAAATAACTTTTTTTTATATTAAGAAACATACTCTCTAAATTTTATGGAGTGGAATTTTACTTTTTTGCAGTGAACTATCACTCCAAGCGATCATGAAAGCACAGTCACTTATTTTGGCGTGAAGCTTGACTTTTAGAAAGAGTGAATAATTCATTCTTTTGTAAAAGTGACTTTTTCACTCTATTTAGAGTGGAAGATTACGCGCCAAGAAAAAATAATTATTCTCGTTGTTTTAGGTTTTACACATGTTTTGATGAATGTATACAGTGTACTGGAAAGGCTACAATTGAGAAATAAATTAATAAAACTTCAGAAAAATTGTTAGTTGAATTTGATCCCTGATCGTTTAGGTTCTGAAGCTGCCACTCTAGCGCTAGACCACCGTTGCAACTGAATTCGTGTGCACTGATTTCTGCTATGTATTCGAATTCGTTGATAACTTTTATTTAGTACTAAAATCAGTTCAAACCCATAATAATTTAGAGCTAATAAATAGTTGTTGTTAATAAAAGGATACAAAAATTATACTTTATATGAATTTGAGTAGTATTATGGTAATTTTAATATTTGGTAAAACAGACTAATATTCTGTTTTACTACATTTTGTCAAATTATGCATTTTTAAAAAAAGTTTAAGATGTTTTAAACACTAAATTTTTGCAATTTAAGGGGATGTTATCAGAAATTTATCAGAAACGTTGAGTTGATTTTTCAAGAGGTATCACTATATTTCTTAAAAAATGGGTCGAAAAATGTTAAGAGGATGTGGGTCGTCATACGCAATGTGGGGACAAACAGGTCAACTCTCCTAGCGCGGCACGCGAGCGCTAAATTCTTTCATTTTCAACTCGCGCTGGTGGTACCAAAATGTACGCAAAAAAAACTCAACATACCATTTGGATATATTTTTTCCTCAGCTTTCCAATTGCGTGGTCAGATTTTCCGAAATTTTCCATTTTCTAGTTAAAAAAACACAAAACGTGTTATATCTCAAAAAAGGCATTTGTAATATTTTGTTAATGCTTTTATTCGAAAGCTGAGGTTTTCTTACATAATAAGGTGGTTTTCCCCGGAGTACCCAGGCATTTTATTATGAGTAATAGACCGCGTAAGAGTAGAAGTACGGAGTGCGACTTCGCCCGCAGTGGCTACGGAACTCGGTATGCCTATTGACTATTTATTCATTTATAACTTTTACCAAGCCTATTATTTTGATTTAGCTAGTTTTTATGTTTTTCTTAGAATTCTTGTTAATTTTCTTCGCTTTTAAAGAGGAACCACTGTTCCGGTTAGTAGTCTGTGTCTTCGTTATTTTCCTTGTTTTAGTTACAGGTTTAGATGCATTTTTTGCACGTTTAGTAACAACTTTCTTTGGAAAGATTTGATATTGATTACTCAACGAAATTTTCTTTAGCTTCAATATATTTTGATTCATTGGGATAAAAGCATGATACTGTAAAGTTCCTGGTATAGCCTTAACTTTATCTAACCTCGGTTTTAGTTCCAAGACCGTTTTTTCGTAAGAATCTTTACTGCTATAAAAAACTTTAGTTTCTTTGCAATAATTTCTAGCCCATTTGTAAAGATCTTCTGCTGTTAAAATTCGATTTTTCGACGAAAGTTTTAAAGTAGCTCGCCTTGCTCCTCTTTTTAAGGTTGCAACGATACCATTGCAAGCACCTTTGCCATGCGCAGTGGCATAACAATGCCATTCAGCTGGTATTCCAAAATCTTTTTTATGAAATAAAAGATTTTGCATATTATTCTTATTCTTAAAATGTTGACCTGCCCCATCCGTTAGATAATAAATTGTTTTAACTGTGAAATTAGGTTTCAGATAGAGAATGACAATTTTTTGATATTCATAAACTGCAACAGTATCACGATTTAGATTGTCTGAAATTACAGCAACGCTAACATGCTCGATCTCGTTATTTTCTTTATAATAAACTATAACTGTAAAAATCATTGCCTAATTATTATTCCAGTGGAAGGATTATGTAGAATTTTGTACTACGAGTGCATAGTTTTTCGCGAAATTAAAACACACAATACATTCACCTTCTTGAAGACTTTTTTTTAAGTTATTCACATAGAGTGACTGTTTCATAGCGAAAAAATCGTGACTTTTTAATTTTATCAACTTTTTGCACAGCGTGTTGAGAAAATCAAAAATATTCTGACTTACAGAATCGATTGTACATCGATCTGTTTGAAACCACGATTCAAACTGTATCTGAGAAATATTATCTTTTTTAAAACAATCAAGCAAATGATCTCGCACTATAGACGGATTAAGACAATTTAGGCAGTCACCTAAATAACACTCATCGCATGGATTTTTACAGACGATTGCCTGAATGCAGTCGTAATAAGTTTTAAGGGGCAGTTGAGAATCTTTTGTCAAAGTTTCTAAATAAGTAGCTTCTAGCATTAGCTTAAAATTTTCATGATGTACACTTACACGTACATTATGTATGCCACTGCTTCCAGCTAAAACATAGTGTGCTGGTCTTAATTGCATGAATTTAGTTAAACCAATTTTAACGTGTTCATACTGTGTTTGAAATAAACAATAAACTTCATTAAAATTACCAAGCAGTAATCTTTTTTGAACGTGTTCTCGTTTACCGTTTTTCTGTTTTACGGATATTCAGTCTTTTAGGTCTGGCAGAATTCGACTTATGTCATCCTTTTCATAATAACTTTTAACTAAATTTACAGTTTCCGCTGGAAGCACCTTGCCAAGTTTTTTTCAGGAATTGACAAATAGTATATTATGACACTGTTGTGGTAGAAAAACACCTCCCACAACAGTCTCATACGATATTTTATAGCACAACAACCTCAAAATCGACAATAAAGTTGGCATTTTGAGGTTAGTGTGCTATAAATTCCATTTTTAGCTACCAACTCTTTTGCCTCTCGAGCTTCCCCTTCAGTACAACCAAACTCTCTAATCAAGTCATTCCGAGACCAAAACTCCAGGGCAAGAGTAAGTAGTTGAACTCTATTTTGCTTCGATATCGCGTTACAAAATTTTCTCTTTATTTGCTCGAGAACTGCCACACCTGTCTTATGGTATTCGTCACAACAGCTTACATTAGCTTTTTTGGCATCAGAAGTAGGTAAGTCTGTTTTACGCTTGTAAATTTGCGCTGGCAGGTGCCACAGACTTTAGCTCCATCTGGTACCAATGGAAACGCTTTTTTACAAGTTGTAGGAAAATCAAACAAATATTTAGAAGTAGGATGAATATCTTTGTTAAAAGGATTAATGCATTTCGATTTCCAGGTTGAACCCATTGTAGTTACTACAATGAACCGAAGTAATGACAACAACAATGCGTACTAATGATTTAATCATCAGAAAAGTTAAGTTTAAAAAATGCCGTCGTATACAAGCATTTTATTGAGGCATTTCATTTACAGTTAAGAAATTCCTATGCAAAAGCCACGTATTGAGTAAAAAAAGAACTAGTTTTACAAATAACCATGATTCCGCGGCCGCACCGCGCCGCACCCCATACTTCTACTCTTATGCGTTCTATTACTCATAATAAAATGCCTGGGTACTCCGGGGAAAACCACCTTATTATGTAAAAGAACCTCAGCTTTCGATTAAAAGCATTAAAAAATATATTAAAAAAGCCTTTTTTGAGATATAACACGTTTTGTGTTTTTTCACCGAGAAAATAGAAAATTTCGGAAATTCTGACCACGCCATTGGAAAGCTGAGGAAAAAATACATCGAAATGGTACGTTGGGATTTTTTTGCGTACATTTTCGTACCACCAGCGCGAGTTGAAAACGAAAGGAGAGTTAACGTGTTTGTCTCCATACACAAATTTGCAGAACACAGTATGGAATTTTTATTTACAAAATTTGTTTAATCTCGAATAACTATTTAAAATAAAATATCGGTAATACAGAATCCTGTAATAAATTCTATTTTTGAATTAGTTATATATTCTCTTGAATTTCTAAAAACTATATCTGGTTAAATTTTTAATAGTTTTTCAATAAAAGCTACTCTATCACCTCGAGTTAAATTAATTAACCATATAAATGTATATTTTATAACCCATTTTTTTTCACAATTAATAATGAAATTTCTTGAAAATTTAATTGAAGATTCCTAGTGCAAATAATGTTTTAAAAGTAAAAAGTCACAATTCGAATCTTTGATTAATTTATAGGTTTTATAATATAAATTTCACTCCAATCTAGTGTGAAAGTAGAGTGAGTCCTTAGGCGCTCTCTAATTTCGAGTGGTATAATTCACATATTAGATTGGAGTTACCAAATGCACTCTTATACAGTGAAAATTCACTCTTTTGGAGTTAAACCTCGTTCACTCTACATTTAGAGCAAAAATTTAGAGAGATACTACATTAATAATATTTGATAATTTAATTTTAATATCATCTATATAAATTTTATATATTAATAATGTCTGATAATAAATATAACCTGTATTTATAATAATACTTTTCTTACTTTGGCTTGAGAAAACTCATTAATAATTGGCTCGTAATCTATTTCTCTATTTAATTCTGCTTCAATGTATAATAAAGCTAGCACATTCATTGGATCATTTCCTTATATTGATCGTAAATAATTTTTTGTTCGCCTCAACGCAAAATAGGATACTGATTTATTGAACGTTTAAAAATATTAAACTGATAAAAACTGATAACAACTAATAAAATCTGATAAAATTTGATAAAAGCTGATAAAAACTTATAAAAGATGATAAAAACGGATAAAAACCGATAAAACCTGATAAAAACCGATAAAACCTGATAAAAACCGATAAAACCTGATAAAAACCGATAAAACCTGATAAAAACCGATAAAACCTGATAAAAACCGATAAAACCTGATAAAAACCGATAAAACCTGATAAAACCGATAAAACCTGATAAAAACCGATAAAACATGATAAAAACTGTTAAAAAATAATAATTAAAGATAAATAATGATAAAAACTAATAAAAAACTAATAAAAACTGATGTAAACTGTAAGAATTCGGAAAATTTATCAGTTTTTAATACTTTTTATTTGCATTTATCTGTTTTTATCACCATTAAATAGTTTTTATTACTTTTTATCGGTATTTATCGATATTTATCGTTAAATATCGTTAATTATCGTTAATTATTGTTAATTATCGTTAATTATCGTTACTTATCGGTATTTATTTGGTTTTACCAGTTTTATTATTTTTTGAATATTGTAGTTTATAATTTTTTATGAAACGTATATAATAAATACAATATATCCAATCTGTCAATGTTAATAATTGAATATATAATAAGACAATCGGAAGGTTGAATAAGTAGTAATATATTCTTATTACAGCATTATAAAGTTTTATTAAAAATTTACAAAGTTTTATGAAATATATACATTAATGTTTTATGATACTTTGATTGTACTTACTATCTGTGGGTTCTCAGTAAAACGACTTAAGTCCAGTTATTTGAAAATTGAGGTCCGAACGATTTTGTTATTTTTATATAAATATGTTTTTAGATAAAAATGCAACAAATCATGAAAATGTAATAATAAATGACGTTACCTAGTATTAAATATTTTTTTTAAGAAGATGTACTCGTAAAGGGAATAAAATTCCTACCCTACCGGCATCACATTTATAATTTTTCTCTCTGCAATAAATAAGTATTTCTAAGAAAACGCAATACTATGTACTCCGTATTTATATTATGACCTTCTTGATAAATGTGATACCGGTAAGTTAAGAAATTTAATTTCACATTCACATCTACATTAGTTTAAATGTAAATAAAAACTTCAAACATTCATATTTTTAACCTTAAGGAAAGTGAACTTAAGTAGGTTTTCGGTAAACCCACAGATATAATTACTACATTTTTATGAAAATGATATGCTAACATTAATCTTTTTAAAGCACTACGAGCCCCGGAACTTCCTGAAGATGATTTTGAGAATCTAGTTCTGGTGCTGCTGTAATAATCTTCATATGTGCCTTGGCACCGTTAATTGCTCGGCGCGCATAACCACGTATTCTTACTATATTTAAATTGAAAAATAGTTCTGGATACTCGTAGTGATCCATAACATGAATGCAGTGTTTTTTGACCGTCTAGGTTTTTTAGGTGATAAAACCTTCAAATTTTTGGTTATTGCATTTTTTACGCACCTTTTGGCCAAATATTTTTTATTCCATGCAGAATAGCACATATTAATATAAAATTTAGCTGCATTCATTTTCTCATAAGCTGCTGTTACAGCACTTGCTCGAGCCATAATACCAGTAGTTGTACATAAGCGTTCGGGATAACCCTTTCGTTTTCGACTCATTTCTATAATTTCCTCAGCTGCCTTTTCTTTAGCTAAAAATATAAATAGTAATAATAATGAAATATAAAAAATATGTAAAAATCATTAAAGTGAGTGTTAGAGCTTAAGGGGGTATAATCCCTTTAAATTATAAAAATAAATACTTTATTTATAGTGTATTCTCGATGTCTAAGGTGTTTACTACATAAAAATGAAATTTAAGTCACTAATAAAGTAAAATAAAAAAGTTTTAGACCTTAAATTATCATTTTATTAATACTGCGATTTCAAAATTCGCGCGGTTAAGTAAGGACATTATATGTTTTACCGATGCAGACAATTCCAAGCTTATTTCTATCAGCTGTTAAACGTTTTGTTTTGACAGTATAAGGAGTGGCTGGAAACGGTGTATCATCATAACTAAATTAAATGAGATAAGTATCAAAATGTAATTACTAATTGAAGCATTTCAAAGGATTGAGTTCTTTGTGTCTACTATTATTTTCAGAAAAATCAATATAATTAAGGTTGCTAAGAGCAAATAATATCTATTTCTCAGAGAAATTTTATATAGAAGGACTTTTTACTAAAGAAATTACAAAGTTCTGAAAGGTTAGTCTTAAATTGTTGAATATGTGAATTATTCACATTTTGTTTGTATAGATATTTTTTTACATTATACTTATGTGATATCAATTTTTTCAGATTATATAAGTGTAGAATGACATATTTTATGTCAAAATAGCTGTTTGAGTTAATAAGAATGTTACAGATATACATGAAGTATGCTATTTAAATGTATTCGTATTTTAACAAACTATAAGTTCAACCTGCTCTTACTAAACTTTGTATTATCAGATCCTGTGCACATTATCCTTAAGAGCATGAAATGAGTACCCTCAAGTATGATCAACATGCGAGTATTATAAGATTAATGGAAAAAAATGTAAATTTACATTCTTTTTTTTGTTTTCAGAATTGGTGACTTGCATCAGATAATGGAGCAAGTAAAAAATAAGTCTGTATAGCATCATCCAATGTAGGTACGTATTATAAGTAGTTTGAAATGTGTAAAAATTTATATAATTTTGAGTGACCAAAAACTTGCGCGTAGGAAAATAAAGGTGCTGGTCAGCTATCTAAGAAATATTGTAGCGAAGGAGACTTTTTTAAGTTGAAATATGTTGAAATAGTATGTATACTTGTGAGAAATGTAATTTACAAATTTATTAACTATTTATTTCTCTTTTTTCAGCTAAAAATTATATTCAAAGCTCTATAGAGATCATACTCCTTAAGTGATTTTACAAATATACGATCTAATTAAAGAACAAAGTATGCACTGGTAGTACTATGCAAATTTTTTTAAGTCATCAATATAAAATAGTATAGGAGCTTCATCATATTCAGATTTTTGTAATTGTTCCTTGACCGTAATATATTTACTTTGCAGACCGTGCGCTATGTTCATGGCCAGCTTCCTTTCTTTTCCTCACTAGACAATTATCTTCTTAACATCGTAAGTTCTTCACTTTCGTTTGACTGCAATTATTAATGTTGATTCAGACTCATTTTAAGTAATATAATGATAAGTAATATAGTGCGCAAACCTTAGTTGGCGTTAAACTGTACATTTCTGTATCCTTACTGGATAAATCATTGTGTTCATCATCATTTTCAATCTGTAAATTTTCAGAAAAATTTAAACTATTAATTTAAAAAAAACAACCTTAGTATGAATGACATACGTTAGAAACTTTTTGAAAATATCAAAGAAATGTGAGACAAAATGTGAAAATTCATACAGATTTAAAACACCTGTTACAAAGAAAATGTTCATTTTTTTCAACATTATTTTATTTTTTTGCATTCTCTTATATAAAGGAAATAAAAGTGTAAAAAATTTTAATTAAATGTTAGAAACTGTGAGAAATTATGAGAAACTATGAAACTGTAAGAAACTATGAAAAACTGTGAGAAGCTTTGATAAACTGTGGAAATATGTAAAAGTATTGTATTTATTTTAATCCTTTTCTAAATGTAACAAATTCACATTTTTTACATTTTTAGATTACTAATAGGAAATGAATAAATGTTTTTTATTATTGAAAATTTAGATATATTCCATACTTCAGTGTTTGATACTCCGTCAAGAAGAGGTGGAGGTGGAGGCTACTTGTGGGTACTGCTACTTGCTGATGTTGATGCCCTTATTTTGGTGTGACTGATGATTTTGGAAGCTTTATTTGTATTTTTTTGAATTTGTATTTCAGCGTCATCATGCTTTCTTGCAGGTGAAGACTGCGTAGTTCTCCTCCTGAGAAATCACCCAAAGTACTTTGATATGTATCCACAATATGATTCATTGAATTTGTTGTGCTTTGCTTTTGCTTAGCTTTTTTCTCCTAGAAATAGTAATAAAAAAAAGTAAAAGGCAAAAATTAAAATATATAATAAAGTTACAGTTATTTACCTTTCTTAACTTAATCGCTGCATTTCTTTATTTTTTTAAAGAATATGTTTCATCTATTTCAAGGTCAGATATACTCAGTCGTGGTTAGGACTGCCACCTGACCGGAATCCTGCCGGCCAGGCCGGACATTTTATACTGAGGCCGCTTGCCGGAATTGACCTCGACTAACTTATGAAAAAGCCGGAATTTTGAGGATCATTTAAAGTTAAATAATTATATTTTTTGTTTATTAAAAATTATTCACAAAAACTAAAAAGAAAAAGGTTCTACTCATGAAACATTTTTATATTCCGCGCTATGAGCAGAGCTGCCAACTTATTTAATTTAAGGTGCGTTCGTATGGCTGCTTTTTACAGAACAGTCCTTTATTATCAGCTATTTTGCCTCAGCCATAAACACGGTGCACGAGCACGATACAAAGTTAAGTCTCACTGTGACAATGTGATTTATCAAAAGCTCCGATGTGCGAAATTGTGAAAAATTCGAATAGAATATTATTAGTATTAAGTTAGAAATTAGAAATAGTAAGTAGTAAATAATTAGTAAAGAGTAAGTTACTCATTTGTTGGGTTGAACCTAATCAAGAATAATGGATTCCGATCCAAGTGCAAGTCCTCCCCAAAAGAAAGCTCGAAAACGCAATTGTTCCTTTAAGGATGAGTGGCTTAAAAAACCTGAGTTTAAGAAACGGCTTGCTCGTCATAAAGATCCAAACTATACTCGTTGTTTCGTATGTAATACTCCGTTTTGTGTAAAATATGATGGTGTGGCTGCTATTACTAAGCACGCTGATGGCAGTAGTCATAAAAAACAGATAAAAGGTCAGCAACTTTAGAGCATATTAACAACTTTTTTTCCAAAAGTTGACTCAACTATACAGTTGAAAGTAACCGCTGTTGAAGTGGCCAAAACGTTTCATAATGTAAAACATGGATTAAGCTATGCTTCTGGTGATTGCGGTATGTTTTTTTATTATTTATAATAAACTTTATAATAAACATAATTAATTGTAAAATGCTGAATTTGGGTTAGTTGATGAGTATCTGAGTTTAGTATTTTGAACGTTCAAAAAAGGCACTCTGACCCCCCCCCCCCGCTCATCGATCGGCCGGAAAAGTCAAATGAAAAAGGTGGTAGCCCTAGTCGTGGTACCTGAGACCTCTGTCCCTCTAACAATTCTTCAATATCTGCTTTTGTTTCTGAAATATAAAACAAAAAGAAAGTTTCAAATCAACATGTAAATAAATGTGTACAAAATCATAGAAGCTGATTGCTGATATACAAAAAGATATTAATTCAACATTTATTGAATCAACTAATTCGAAATTATCAACCAATTTGAAATTATCAACTAATTTGAAATTATCAACTAATTTGAAATTATCAACTAATTTGAAATTATCAACTAATTTGAAATTATCAACTAATTTGAAATTATCAACTAATTTGAAATTATCAACTAATTTGAAATTATCAACTAATTTGAAATTATCAACTAATTTGAAATTATCAACTAATTTGAAATTATCAACTAATTTGAAATTATCAACTAATTTGAAATTATCAACTAATTTGAAATTATCAACTAATTTAAAATTATCAACTAATTTGAAATTATCAACAAATTTGAAATTATCAACTAATATGAAATTATTAACTAATTTGAAATTATCAACTAATATGAATTTATTGTTTTCAGTGTTAAAATTGCATATGTATAAAATACTTAAGTAGTTTTTCTGTAGAACAACTTAACATGTGCAGTTGTAAAATTTAATTAATTTATTTTTAATTAGTTTTTATGTTTAATAGTACATTATGTAACAAAGGCGAAAAGTCGAATATTTTCCCACGGGAAAGATCGACTTTTTTCTCGAGATATACATATAGTAATTTATTCCCATCTCAATTGTGGCCAATTTTTGACTTGGAAAGCGGGACTAATGGACTATAAAAAGACAAAATTGTTAAAAGACAATCAAAAATCAGGGTTATTGGTAGAACTTGATGAAATAAAGGAATTTAGACTAATTTCTAGTGAAGTTATTTTTACCCGCTAATCATTTTTGCGGAGAAAAGGTGCAACTTTGGTCTCGCTTTTCAGGGAAAAAAGTGACCATTTTCTTTGAGATGCGCATAAAATGTTATTATATTTTATATCTCTGTAGTATAATACAAAGTATACATAAGGTAATACTGTGCTAATCTGTATCTAATACATTAAAAAATGTTTGATTCAATTTTTTGTATCATATATATGTGTCCCTGACCAATTGAGTATTTCACTATTTATTTATTTATTTATTTATTTAAATAATAAATAAATAACAGTTTGTGCAATGTAAAAGTAAAAGTTTACCCCACATCGTCTACACATAATAAATGTTTTGATAGATAGCTAACTATTATTCATTGTTATTTCGATTTTAAGAAAAATCTCAAATACAAAAAGAGGAGGTTATGTTTGGTAATGATAGGTAATTTTGCACTTAAAATTTTCTTTATTATGCAACGAAGCGGGGATAATTACTTAAGTCAAAATTTAGTGTATTAACGTATAAAATATGCACTTTACCTGCTACAATCAGAATTTGGCATATTAGCTTTGTTTTCCTGTCATCACACATACATCTGAACTATTCTGGTGACCTGCTCACACTCAAAATTGTCAATTGATGAAGTTTTTAATGTGTGGTATTTGTTGGTACTTTTAATGTACACTTAAGCATACATCTTCGTTGCCTTCTTTTCTTATAACAAACGGCTTACGATATTAGTTATCTCAAAGATGAAACTTTACGTTCAGATACGCGATAAAAGCTCTGTTGAAAAGATGTATGTACCTAGTCTTAAGTTATGTAGACCCCGTTTATACAATGGTGCGTGTCCACACGCGTTCCGCCGGCTAGCTCTACACCGAATATGTACATCATGTTGATAATCGCGCGCGCCTGAATTACGACGTCCAATGAAAAGCGGTCTTAGGGAAAAATAAGCTGCTCATTGGACGATGCATGCGTTGGTAGGATGGCGCTACGATCGCATGTCAATACCATTTCTCATGTTTCATGTCTTACACATATAATATATATGGCAGTGTAAACAAGATATATATATATATATATATATATATATATATATATATATATATATATATATATATATATATATATATATATTATAAGCAACTAAGTGATAGATATAAGTACAAGATTGTATGATAATAGAATTTATACTTGTCTATTCTAATATTTTAAAGGGTTTTACAAAATGTCTAAAAGAGTAAGCAGTGGTTATATATCTTGGATGGATTCATCTTCGAAAAAGCATGTCCCGCAGTAAACTCAATACGATCACAAGAGAAAGAAATTAGAAGAACTTAGTAGTGTAAGTAAAATATTATTTTTAATTATTAACCCTCCTGTACATTTGATATATATATATATATATATATTTATATATATTATTTATTAATGATATAACTTAACATTATAAAATAATGTTATGAAGTAGAATTATTCCACTTAACAGATGATAGGTTGATTCGCACGTTAACCGGTTGAACTTTTATTTGTTAGTCGAGCGCGATATTAACGTGCAGCGAGACACCGATTGCCGTGGTAAATTTGTCTTAAGAATTTGGGTGTTTTGTTTGTACATGATGGGTTTGATTTTGAAAACGAAAATCGCTTACTACTACATATGAAGAAAAGCCCGACTGAAATTGCGCTTCAAATTGCAAAACGATATTTATTTTACAGAGCAATACCTTTATTTTGTGCAAAATTTCCAATCGGAAGTAGAGTTTTAGAATTTGCTGAAAATTTCGAGAATCGCATCAAATCTTGTGTCAAAATAGAGAATAGTGTTGTAATTGGCACTGGAAAACATTACATATTTAATGAGAATGAAGAACGATTATACTATACTGGTTCCTCTTTAACTTATGAAAAGTTGATTCATAATAAATATATATATTATTTATTAATGATATAACTTAACATTATAAAATAATGTTATGAAGTAGAATTATTCCACTTAACAGATGATAGGTTGATTCGCACGTTAACCGGTTGAACTTTTATTTGTTAGTCGAGCGCGATATTAACGTGCAGCTAGACACCGATTGCCGTGGTAAATTTGTCTTAAGAATTTGGGTGTTTTGTTTGTACATGATGGGTTTGATTTTGAAAACGAAAATCGCTTACTACTACATATGAAGAAAAGCCCGACTGAAATTGCGCTTCAAATTGCAAAACGATATTTATTTTACAGAGCAATACCTTTATTTTGTGCAAAATTTCCAATCGGAAGTAGAGTTTTAGAATTTGCTGAAAATTTCGAGAATCGCATCAAATCTTGTGTCAAAATAGAGAATAGTGTTGTAATTGGCACTGGAAAACATTACATATTTAATGAGAATGAAGAACGATTATACTATACTGGTTCCTCTTTAACTTATGAAAAGTTGATTCATAAGGGCCTTAGGTATACTACGAAAACATATGCATAAAATTTGAAAATTGATGATTCTATTATAGAAACACGCTCCGGACACACAGGTGTAATAACGAATATATGTGTAGTGAATAATAATGCACAACAGAAAATAATCCTCTTTTTTAACCCTTAGGAAATTAAAGAAGATAAAACAATTAATATACGTAGAATTAACCATATTAAAGAATGTTCTATTCAAGTAAATGAATTGTATAATTGTACTCCGAAAAACCTTAAAGGTCAATATATTTGTATAGCCGTTAATGAAAAAATGTATATTTGTAAAATACTCGATGTCTTAACAAAGTTATACGCATTTTAGTAAAATAATTTACGTTACATAACATACAAAATTGAAACTTTAAACGCATTTTTCTCGCAACTAATTTTCCTAACTTTAAAAAGTGGCTTGCGCATGAGGTTTTCATGAATTTTTTGTGAAACTTTCAGAAAATGTACTTTAGTAATTTTAGAACCTAAACTATTGGTTACATTAAAAAATTTTTTTTCTTATCTTATTTTATCTATCTCTCATTATTAAAATACATGATTTTTTAAGCAATTTTTTTCAGAGCTTTTTGTTAAAATGCTATGCGCAAGTGACATTTTGAAAACAGGCCATTTTCGACTAAAAAAACGTATTTTATCAATAACTCTGAATATAATCTGATATAGAATCTATTAATATCATCATACGTAAGCTTTTAAAATTTTAGCTCGTAAGACTGAACAATTAAAAAAAGTTTGTCCTATCGCCATAGCCCTACCTTAAAGGAATAATGTATGAATTTTTTAATATTTTTATAAATAAAATGGTAAATATAAACGTAAGGAATATATTCTTATTATTTACATATTTAAGTTTAATAATAATCTATTTGAGAAAACAAAAATTGTATAAAAATGAAAAATAAATATATTTCTTTTTCTAAATAAAATATTATAGTCTAGAAATACAACTCGAAGACAAGTTTAAATCCTCGCAGTGATACTGCAATGATCTTTAGTTTGAAATGTTAGCCATTTTTCTTTTCATTTAAATATAATTTTGAAAATGATAATAGCTAATAAATATAGATAAAAAGTGATAAATAGTGATAAAAAGTGATAAATAGTGACAAAAGCTAATAAATAATAATAAAATGTAATAAATACAGATAAAAACTGATAAAAAGTAATAATTTTTCCGATTTCTTACAGTTTTTATCACTATTTATCAGTTTTTATCAGATTTTATCAGTTTTTATCAGATTTTATCAGTTTTTATCCGTTAATATATTATCAGATTTTATTACTTGTTATCGGTTTTTATCAGTTTTTATTTGAAATAACTTCCGCCGGGGACGCCACTGTAGATAAGTTCTGCTGGCTTGCTCGCTTTACAACATTCACATAGTAATACACAGAATGTGGTGTCACAATACATACATACATAGATACGTACATGCATACATACATACATACATACATACATACATACATACATACATACATGATGAAAAAATGATGACTCGTGAGGAAGGATTTGTACGGGCGAAGGTAGCAGGTATATACGTATACAGCTGATATGCCCCGCCTAATGCGCCAATTGAACAGTTCGAAAGACTGTTAGATCGACTCATACAGGATATGGCGGGAAGAAAGCCAGTAATAATAGCAGGCGATTTTAACGCATGGGCCGTAGAGTGGGGCAGCCAAAGGACTAATGAAAGAGGACGGGTGCTGCTGGAAACATTCGCACTCCTAGATTTGATACTAGTTAATCAGGGTTGTACCAACACTTTTAGAAGAGGGGACACAGGATCTATAGTAGATCTGATATATGTTAGCAGCTGTTTAATTGACTCAGTCGACACGTGGATCGTGAGTGAACACTACACCAATAGTGATCACCAGGCCATAATTATGGAGATAGGAAGATCAAAGCAGGGTTCCAGCGCGAATACAAGGACCAATAGAATCGGTTGGAAAATGAAAGACTATGATAAGGAGATGTTTCTGTTGGCACTGGAGGAAATACAACTGTTTGGGACAGCGGACAGAAAGGCTAAACAGGTGATGAAAAATATCACCCGAGCCTGCGACGCATCTACGCCAAGAAGAGTGCCCAACCAAAGACGACCACCAGTATACTGGTGGAATAGTGAGGCGGATAGCGCTCGTAGCGAGTGCCATCGGACTAGGAGACAGGAGCAGCGGGCAAGAAAGAAATACTATAAAACTGGAAGAGGCCAGGAATTAGTAGATGCCTACCACCAGGAAATGAAGGACGCTAAGCGAAAGCTTAAGAAGATAATCCGTACCAATAAGCGACGGTGCCTGAAGGAATTACAGGACGAGGTTAATAAAGACCCCTGGGGTAGACCTTATAAAATAGTAATGAAGAAGATCAAAGGAAGCTACGCACCCCCTCCCAGGTGCCCACAATTATTAGATCGAGTAGTGACTAAACTGTTCCCCACACAACGGGACGAACCGTGTGTTATAGAATCAGAGGCAAACGAAGAAGCTATTCCTCCAGTCACAATGGAGGAACTGCTAAGCGCTTGCAAGAGGGTTGGAAACAGCAAGGCTCCAGGCCTGGATGGCATTCCCAATATAGCATTAAAACATGCTATATTCGCCCAACCAGAGATCTTCATAGACTTGTACAACACATGTCTAAAAGAGGGAATATTTCCCGCCGACTGGAAGAGACAACGACTTGTGCTACTACCAAAGGGAAAGAAGCCACCTGAGGACGCTTCATCATACAGACCGCTCTGCATGCTGGACACCTCAGGCAAGATTCTGGAACGCATAATTTGCGTCATAATGGATCAGGCAATAGAAGAAAAAGGGGGACTTGCGGAACACCAATACGGCTTTCGGAGGAAACAATCAACTCTAGACGCAGTGAACATAGTGATTGACACTGCGCGCGCAGCGATAGAGGGAAATAGATGGAAAGGAGGAGCAAAGGAGTATTGCGCTGTCGTCACTCTGGACGTCAAAAATGCATTCAACTCGGCCAAATGGAGCAAAATACACGAAGCACTTCGTAAGCAAGAAGTGCCTTTATATATAAGAAGGATGATGTCCGACTACTTGAAGGACAGAATCTTATTATATGACACTGACAATGGCACCAAGACCTATGAAGTAACAGGAGGAGTACCCCAGGGATCAGTGCTTGGTTCACCGACTTGGAACAGCTTGTACGATGGGGTACTAAGGCTACAGTTACCCAAAGGGGCGACAGTGATAGGATTCGCTGACGACATATCACTAGTCGTGGTAGCGAAATGCATAGAAGATATAACAGAGATAGCTGACGAGGCTATTCGTATAATACGCGAATGGCTGACAGAGACAGGACTGGAATTGGCCAGTCATAAAACCGAAGTTCTTCTTATTTCTAGTAGGAAGAAAATGGAGAAAATAACACTGATGGTGGATGGACACGAGATTGTTTCTCAACCAACCTTTAAGTACCTGGGCATAACCATTGATGCAAGACTTACATTTAAGCAGCATCTTGAAACAGTGAATGATAAAGCAGCAAAAGTTGGCGCTGCTTTATCTCGATTGATGCCAAATGTAGGGGGGCCAAGACAAGGTAGAAGGTTGCTCTTAGTCAGCGTAATCACATCGATTATGTTGTACGGGGCTCCTATATGGACAGATGCCATGTTCGTGAAAACGTACGCAAGCAAGCTGTCGACTGTATACAGACGAAGTGCACTTAGGGTCGCGTCTGCTTATCGTACGGTATCAGATGAGGCTGCCTGTATTATAGCAGGCATGCCGCCTATTGACCTCCTAGCAATGGAGAGAAAGAATGTCTTCGAGACAAAGCGACAACAAAATGACAACACTCAGAAGGAAATCTGGGATTCCGCGAAGAAGCAGACACTAACTGAGTGGCAAAAAAAAGGACTCCAGTGGCAAGGGGCGATGGACACATCGCCTCATACCAAGGATAGAGGACTGGTCCGAAAGAATACATGGGGAAGTAAATTACTACCTCACACAGTTTTCGACCGGGCACGGATGCTTCCGGGCGTACCTGCACCGATTTAAATTAGAAGACCGTCCAAACCGCCCAGTGTATGGACGCTGACGAGGATGCGGAGCATGTCTTCTGTGACTGCTCACGATATCAACAGGAAAGAGAAGAACTTGAGAGCTATCTCCAGACCAGAGTAACACCTGAGTCGATTATGGAGGCTATGCTGACTTCGGAGGATGGATGGTGCGCAGTAAACAACTATAAAGCAGATATACTTAAGAAGGTCAGAAAAGACGAAGAAGGAAGAAGAAAAAGACGAGAGATGCTGAATGAAGCTGGCGACAGGACGATGCGGTAAGATGTAGACGGCACACAACACGGAAGACTACTAATGACGGCAAAGGGATAACCAGAGATGACGACCACATTCACAGAAGAGGGCAGGAGCCCAATGACCCCCGCGAAGAATTGCTTGGCGGTAGTACCGCGGGGAGGTCAACTCAGAAGATAGGGCACGGTTCACTTTACTACGGGTCAAAAGTGAACGGAGGGGATCCGGTTGCGGTGGGGCGTAAAAACCCTGGCGTATACTGGAAGGTTTAGTGAGTGCGAGTCTCACACATGGTGGTACTTCACGGTATCATGTCATGGTCCATAATGGATTTGCCTTAAACCTTTGTCTCTATAAGAAAAAAAAAAAAAAAAAAAACATACATACATACATACATACATACATACATACAGCCTTTGGCTCTTCTATAGAGAATTGAAATGATTCTACCCTCGGCCGACTTTCCGACCGCCTTTTAAAGCCTCGACGCAGACCTTCCCACTTTCAGGTTATTCTCCCCTCACAATGTGCATGGAGATGATGTGACGTCACGCCTCTGCCTGTGCCTGATTTTTCTTTGCTGCCGCTGCCCCGACTTCGCTCTGCCTCGGCGTGCCTCGCTCGTGTTCGGGCCCACCCCTCTAACGTCACACCGACGCTCACACTGGCGTTGTTTCGAGACGCGATGCGCTCTTCTCGGCATCGTCGATGTCGATGTTCCGTAAATCACTTTTATCGGCATCGCATGGCATCACACAATCAATTACAAATACTTGACTTGTATTTAATCTTGAAATATACAAGGAGGTCCAACCTCTCGCTTTTGTATCACGTGCAACACTAACTATTTCCAAATCATCACGGTAGAAGCAAAATACAATGTTGATTTTTTAAGTGGGAATATCACAATATATATATATATATATATATATATATATATATATATATATATATATATATATATATATATATATATATTGCTATAGCTTTAGATTTTAGATGTGACGATTGTTTCCTCCTAAAGGAAGTTTTGCAATAGTTTTTCCTATTAAAACGTATTGAAAAAACATATTATAGAAATAAAGCGCATTAAAGGAACGATGTACAACTGATTTTTTTGTCTATTTCTAGAAAAAATTAGAAAATTTAGAAAATCAATCTAAGGGAGTACTTATCGGCACTTCGTGAGTCAAATACGAGCTTGGTCGTTTTTGACTTCCGTGGTAGGCCAAATCGTGTACTTAAATGGTTGAGTGAGCGTGAAAATTTGTATTCGTTTGCTTATATTAGCTCTCAAAATTGATGATTCAACGTTTGGATTTATGCATTATATTTATGGAATATTAAATATATATTTCTCAAAATTTCGTCGAAATCAAAATAGCAGTTTTCATGAATTACATGATTGCAACTGTATTTTCCTTTTGTTCTGGCAATTCAAAATTTTTTGCATAAACAGGGCATTATTAACATGTTAAGATAGATGGAGCATTTATTATCTCTATTTGGTATATCGAATAAAAATCCTTGAGGAAGAAAAAATAAAGCTCTTAATTTTATTGCTTATTTACCATAAATCACAGAAGCAATATTTTATGAAACGAATTCAAACTTTAAGGAGATCTCCAAAACATAGTGTGGGCTGGAAATATGAAAAACAAGTGCAGGAAATATCAAAAACGAAAGTTTAGGTTAATATGTTATTAATACTACTATTGCCTATAATATCGCTTTTTTACAAGAATTTATAAATTCTATAATACTCGTACAAAGTATATTTAGTCTTAACTTTTCTATTTTCGGTTGTACGATTCATAAAAATTTTTTTTTTAATACGGAAAATAAGCGATAACGGAAAAGTCGTTACTTTTCTACTTTGAATAATATTATGGACCAACCATTAGAAATAAATTGACCCCACACCTCTTAAACAATTGTTAAAAATTGTGCGGGCCATTTATAAAAAATTATACTCATTCCAGTATAACGTTCTCAAATGTAATATATATTGATATATTCGTTTTGGTAAAATAAAATTAATATAAATTTGCAATTAAATTAATTTAACTATATCTGACATTTTCTACTTATTCAGTATTAACTTTTAAAAGATGTGACACAAAAATATAATAATATTTTGATTACTATTTAAGCTGTATTCGAATCAGACCATTTCAATTTAGAAATTATTATTAACTGTTTTTATTTATATTATTAAATATTGCTTAAATATTTCTGGAATATTTTCAGACGTGGTTCTTCGCTATAGCTATGTATGATTATATAAAATCGTATAATATATATAATGATATAATAAACAATTTAGTACCTGTAAAAATTTTATTTATATCTAATTATATATAAGTATATATAGTTGTATACAAAGTGAAAACATAGCGTGGCCCCGATCTGCACACCACTTATACATGTTTAGATCATATCCTAATTTTACCACAACTGAATATTTATTCTACTCTCAAAAACGTTTCTTACAAGATTTCTTTTGAAACGCAAAAACAGGATTTGAGGTTCCTGCAAGGTTTCTGCAAGGTTTCTGTCACGTTTTTGAAACTTTTAAAGAAACAAATTACAACGGTTCCTGCTATGTGGGCTTGATTATTTTTGCATTCTTTCTTTATTTTTCTCAAAATAAATGTAGTGTTGTTTGGAAAGAGAATTTGATGCAGAATTAATATACGTGGTATTTTATGCATCATCACCAAATTTGACGATTTTAAATGATCAACATTTCTGTTGAGACACCGATGAAATTTTAAGTTGAGTGCCTCAAGCAATTTTGTTAAAAAATTTACCATTATAGTTTTAGATGTATATTTTAAGATAAAAGAAGACTTAAATTGGTACTAAAATTTAGTTACGAGAGAAAAAAATAAAAGAAATCGATTATTTTACCAAATCTGAGGCTCTTATAGGATTTAATATGTAATTTTCTACAACTGAGTTATAGTGACATTCTAAAACTTCTTTTATTGTAAAATATACATCCAAAACTATAGCTGTAAATTTTTTAACAAAATTGCTTGTGGCGCTAGTACCTAATTAAGAACCTCCCGACAATCTTCCAGCGTACTTATCAAAGAAGTTTATTAAAAGTGTCTATAAAAGTTCGAAATATAGTTTCTTCAAAGTTAACCGAAATGGTTTTGAAATGTTTCGGTAACTCTTTTAATCTTTCTGAACCACATGATCGAAAAACATTGTCGAAATACTTAGAAAACTTTACACAAAACATTTCAAGAAAAGTTCCATACAGGATTTTTGAAATATAAATGAGAATAATGAATCTGTATTAAGACCCTCCCGACAATCTTGCAAATAAACTACTACTACATTATGTATTGTAATATAAACTCAACTTAAAATAAAGAAAAAAAAATTGTCCATCCAAGATAGCGCCTTTTTGAATCTCAAAATCGAGATAGCTTCTTGTTCTTCTAAACCGACGATGTTACATATTGGAGGTTGGTGAGCTGAGCGACCAGAGAGCGAAGCCCCCCTTATACAGATATATATATTGTCCTTTATAGTTCTGTATGCCCCCCCCCCTCTCTCTCTCTCTCCAATCTCTGAAATCCCTATGACTTTAGTACCACATAAGATGTGATGCCGAGCCCGAAACTGCCTGATACTGCGTTACAGTTCGTAAAATTAAACTAAATAAATCAGAAAGCTATTGTTCCTACTTTATCTTACTATATACATATTTTCATTTTTCCTATATCTGCTTACATTTATATCTGTATTTTTATATTATATATATTGCTAATGCGTACACATGGTCACAGAGCCATATTTAATATGATGTCATATGATATGCCATATATTGATTGAGCGAGTTTTTTGCTGTCTTGTTGAGGGAGGTTTAAATAAATCATAAGGCACTGATTTTCTCTTTAAATTATATTCTAACCTTACAAATATACAAAGGCCTAAGTAGGCAAATAAAAGTATAGTGTCATGTATGTATTAGATGTGGTCGCGTTCGGGTCTCGCTAATTACTGTCGCGGTCGATCTGTAATCGGAAAGAAATTGTGTCGTTGGAAGGTGTGAGAGTGTGTGTGTGTGTGTGTGTGTGTGTGTGTGTGTGTGTATGTGTGTGTCTGTATATGTCTGAATCCAACGGCGGTAGAGGCAACTAGGCAGTTTTCGGAACATCCCGCCCGCCTTCGCCAAATACAGGCGAATAGTCATCCTCTTGAAGCATGATGCAGATTTTCGAAATCGGTCGAGTGTAGCTGGATGTCGCAGTTTTCATCTTCACGACTCGAACTAAGCCGTCCGGGCCTTGGTGAACTGCAGTGACTCGAGCTAGTGGCCACTTGCAAAGTGGGCACAACTCTAAGAGCAGCAGGCAAAGGTCACCAATTTTTACCTAATATTGTTTGCTACGCCACTTTGGTCGTGGTTATAGGCTCTGAAGATATTCTTCGGACCATCGACTCCAAAAATTGTCTAGGCGTGATGTCGCACAGTCAAGTACAGATGGCTCAGGGACGGTAAGAATAGGCACACCAATTAAGAAATGTCCGGGAGTCAAGGCATTTAGATCTTCTGGGTCGTCAGAAATGGGTTGAAGCGGGCGTGAGTTTAGGCACGCTTCAATCTGGGCGAGCAGCGTTGTCATTTCCTCGAAGGTCAAGAGAGCTTCTCCAATAACTCTTTTAAGGTGATACTTGACAGACTTGACGGCTGCTTCCCAGATGCCACCAAAGTGTGGGGCTCCTGGCGGGTTAAAGTGCCACTCAGTCCCATCAGTAGCCAGGATACGGGCAATTTCGTCATGCTGAGCACTGGCTTGCTCAAACAGGCAAATATAACCTTTGTAGGCTTTAGCTCCTCTACCTTTTGAGAAGCGCAGATAAATTGGTCCTGCGTAGTCGACTCCTGAGTGAAGGAAAGGCCTGAATTGTCGAACTTGTTTGAGAGGGAGGTCTCCCATGAGTTGCGTGGTAGGTTGAGCTCGCTGTCGCCAACAGCGAAGGCACTTGAAAATGGTCGATTTGACGAGTTGTCGTCCTCGAAGAATCCAGAACTGCTGTCTAAGATAGTTGATGGTGAGTTGCGTACCTCCATGCAGCGTCTTAATGTGAGCATCTAGAACCAGCAGTTTTGTGAGATTCGACTGTTGAGGCAAGATTAAAGGGTGTTTCTCATCTGGGTGTAGTAATGAGTGCCTCAATCTTCCGCCGACTCGAAGATGGCCATGTTCATCTAAAATAGGATAAAGGCGAATTAAAGTACTTGGACGAGGCAAGGGTTCAAGCTTTACTATACAATTGATTTCATTGGTAAAGTAAATATGTTGCACCCAGTGAATTAGCGCCTTGAGGGCTTGCAATAATCGAGCTGGTGTTAATACGTTAAGTTGCGTGAGTTCCTCGTCAGTAATCTCACGGTTTGTAAGACGAGCTGTAATGCGAGCTCTTGTCCGCAGTAAGGGCTGTAGCCACCGAGCAACGACTCGAAATAATGAGCTGAATCTTGCAATAAAAGCAGGGTCCGATGGTGGTGCTCCTGTTGCAAGGCACGCAGCAGGTCGTCGCTCGAGGGCCTCTTCTTGAAGGTCGTGAATGTTGCAATCGCTTGATGATTTCCAGCGTGAAGCAGTGCTGGCTAAGAATGATGGCCCATGTAGCCAAAGTGATGATTTTGTCAAATCTGATGCGGACATGCCTCTTGAAGGCAAGTCAGCTGGATTGTCAGTACCGGAGACATGATGCCATGCGGCACTGGGAAGCGTCGTTTGAATTTCAGAAACTCTGTTCGCTACGTACGTCTTCCAAGTAGTCGGCGGCTCCTTTATCCAGGCAAGAGTAATAGTGGAATCCGATTAGCAGTAACACCGTACATGTTCAAGAGACAAGGTGCTGTGGACTCTATGAGCCAGACGCACGAGCGTTACGGCGCAACAGAGTTCCAGACGAGGTAATGAGACCTGCTTGAGTGGAGCAACTTTTGATTTTGAGGTTAAGAGAATACATTTTACATTACCCTCTTTATATACGGTGCGTAGATACAGACAAGCTGCGAAGGCACGTTCTGAAGCATCCGAAAACCCATGCAACTCAGCAAGCTCAAGGTCACCTGAGGATGCGATCCAGCGAGGCACTGCGAAGTTTTGAAGATAGTGTAAATCTTCTATAAGCAGGCTCCAATGTTTCTGCAAGGGCGACGGCAAGGGGTCGTCCCACGTCACTCCATCAAGCCACAGAGACTGTATAAATATTTTGAATGATGTTGTCACTGGTGTAATTCATCCCAGTGGATCATATAGCTGGGCGATAACCGATAAGGCATTTCTTTTGGTGACCTTCTCGGACACAGATAAATTAAATTCGAAGCAAAAGACATCGAGGAGAGGTTGCCATGCTATACCTAGCATTGGAATTGTTTGAGCTTGAGGCCACGAAATGTGTTGAGTAGTGGCTTGCTGATCCTCAGGCACATCAGTCAATAAGCTTGGGTGATTAGCGGTCCATTTGCTAAGGGGGAACCCGCCTGCCTTGAGAAGTTCCACTAGTTCGTGTCTAGTTTTTATGGCTTCTTTCAGAGTATCTGCTCCAGCAAGGATGTCGTCTACGTACGACTGTTTTAGTAACATTTGAGCCGCATGAGGAAATCTAACACCCTCATCTGTAGCCAGTTGTTGAAGAGTTCTAATGGCTTGATATGGAGAAGGGCCAAGACCATATGTAACCGTGCACAGGTTGAAGATTGTGATGACTGAGCTGACGATCCACAAAATTTGTTGAAACACTCTATCTTCCTCTGCGATCAGAATTTGCCTAAACATCTTTTCAATATCGGCTGAGAAGACGCAGCGGAAAATTCTCCAGCGCAGCATCACATCAAATAGGTCGAGCTGGAGTTTAGGGCCTATATGAAGGCATTCGTTGACCGAGTGCCCGGAAGGCAGTTTGACTGACCCGTTGAAAACGGGCTGTTCCTTGAACCGTTGCTCGGTTTCGTGTAAGGCGTGGATTGCGGCTTCTCTAGAATCACCGAGATCAGGCAAGTTGGAGTTGAAAGGCAGACGAAGTACATACCTGCCATCGGCATTTCTTTTTTGAGTTCTAACGAAGTAATCTTCACAATCGCGCTCATCCTTGGTAAGAGGCACAGGCTTTTCCGACTCGACTTCTTCTTGTTGCCAAAAGCGAGTAAGAAGGGCTGCTAGATCCAGATCAATGTGGCAAGGGAAACTGGAGACGGTGAGTGAGTCGCTGATTGAAGCAGGAGAAGAGCCGGTGAGAATCCAGTCCAATCCAGTTGCCTGTGCGATGAGGTTACGGTTAGGGCTTTTACGCAGACCTTCTTCCATTAGCTGGGGATATTGATCTGCCCCAATAAACAGTTCAACTGGATCAGTCGAGTTGATTTGAGGATCGGCGAGAGTCAATCCTTCCAGAAAGGCTTCTATGTTTGACATCGTCCTAGGAGAAGGCACGTAATCCGTAAGCCTCACCTGCATAGTCGATCTAGAGTCTTCATTTTTCATCCTTAAGCCATTTCTAGAATGCCTCTTCGGTATTGATCTAATGCGTGAAGTATCTATTTCTAGGCCTCTCTCACGCTGCTGACTTGAAATCTCGATACTTCGGCCATTTTTACATCGCCTACTCAAAACCGAACTATAATTGGCATCATTAGGTCTCTTCTATATTGGCGTCGTCGGCTGCTAGGCCTGTCTCGTAATGGACCCATTGACTTTCTTTGTTTTTTTTTATTTTTTTTTAGCAGGAAATATTACATTCGTTTTTCGCGATGTTAAGGGAAAAATATAATTAAAATTCTTTATTTACTACAAACTACACAAGATACTTAATCCGAATTCAGGTAGATTAATTTAGTATTCTTTCAGCGTTATTGATTATTATGTTTAAATAAATATTTATTATTAATAATTACTAAATAATATTCACTAGAGAAGCGATTTGCGCAAAATAATACGCTGAAAGAAACACCTAGTGTGTGCGATGAACACCATCTGCTGAAAACAATTACGGGTACAACAAATATTATTAAATGTTCGAATTAATAACTTGTACTGGAAATTACAACGTAGTTAAATTTAAAAATATTGGGTTTCTTGAAATAAAATAGATAAAAACACAAGAAAATGGCGAATCAATACGACCTCACCTTCGATGAAACGGTAGGAACCGAGATTCAAGCGTGGATTTTACGTTTAGAGGGACAAATATTAGAAATTTTTTTAAATAGGCTAGAATTAAAAAGCGATGGCACACAATTTGCGAAAAGCGATAGATTATATAGACGCTTGCGGGGCGACTACACAGCAGCCGACTTCGTTGATAGCTTAGACAGCATAGTTACAGAAGAGCTGAAAACTCGTCGAGAAGAGAAGCTCGACGAAGTATTACAGGATGCGAAGTTCAGTAATGAGACACAAGCCGAAATTCTACATAGGCAGCAATATTGGGCAAGTCACCGAGTAGGAACGGATTTATCAAATGACTTCGCTCCCATGGCAACCAGCTCCACCCAAATGAGTTCTTTGAACATGTCTTTGACGACATGCCAAGGAAATGGACTCGGTAACACTGGTGTGGTACAAAATAATGCAGGAGCAACGGCGGCAGCGACGGTAGTTACGACGACGCCGAACCACACGCCACCAGCTGACGATACCACAGCACCTGTGTATGAACGGCCTGTTCAAGAACTCATTCCACCACCACCACCGCCACCAATGTTACTAGCATTCTAGGGAGGCCAACAGACTAGTACTGCGGTGCCGCCAAGTATGATAGCAGTAACAAGTACTACAACTACAACGACAACTGCTACAGCAACCGGCTTAGGGGAAATGAGTAACCCGAATACAGTATATTCAACGGGTACAAGACAAACTGCGAACGCGCAAGAGTCAAATATAGTACTGGTGACGTTATCGAACGGCACGTCATACCCCGTTCCAAGAGCCGTGGCACTCGAAATGGCAACCACGTCAGTAGTTGTCCAAGAATACAGTAACCAAGTGAAAGATTACGAGCACAAGGTTGCGTTTTGAAACCTTGCAAAGCAACGAAGCAGCAAATACGCATCATGGGCAAGGAGCAAGGCCCAAAAACAACAGGAGTGTCGCTTTTCGGGACACATTCGACCTACGTTATGACGATGACTACCAGTCGAATTATTACCCAAGGGCACAAGCAGGAGGAGCTGCAAGAAGTGGGGGATCGTGACTTAACGCTAACACCCCAAGTTTTACCTCAATGCTGCAACAGACCAGAGAGAGAGGACCAGCGATGGCTCACCAGCACGATCAGACTCTCCCAACCCGGCAAGAGTCTGGGGGAAGGGGAATGTCTCAGTATCCTGAGACAATGCGGCAATCGCAAAATAGCACACTTGCTGGTCACCGTGTTAATGATATCGGAAAAACAGTTCGATCCTGGAACATTAAGTTTTCTGGCGAAAAAGACGGTCGCAGTATCGAAGAATTTCTGCTACGCGTCAATGAGTGCCGCACACTGGCCCGCTTAGAGGACGAGGATCTCCTAAATGCCATAACGGAGTTGCTGAAGGGAGCAGCTCTCCAATGGTGTCGCCAATCCCGGAGAAATTGGCATACATGGCAAGATTTTTGAAGCAACGGAACGCACTCAAGGATTCGCAGAACCAGTAGCAGAACAGAAGCAACGGCGCGCACTCAAGGATTCGCAGAACCAGTCATCGATTATATATTCTCTCTCCTATCTTACATTGATAAATTTGAAGTGCCTTGGAATGAAGAAAGGAAACTGCAACTAATTTATCAAAATATGTCACCAGAGTTGCAGGCGATTGTGAGTAAGGACCAGATCACGGATCTTGACACTTTGATTCGGTTGGCGCGGTAAGCAGAAGCTGTCGTGGAGGTACGGCGTAGTTGGAAAGAGCCACCTCCTGCGGATAAATGCTTGTTGCCGGAATTGGCATATAAAGGGCCACGCGCACCGACGAATTATTATAAAATGAGTCTGGCTGCTATTGCGGAAGGTTCGCCTACAGACTTGTCTCATAAGGTAGATAAGCTGGTCGAGGAGAAATTGAGTGCGAAGCGTAACGCTCCCAGTCTGGCAGCGATATCGCAAAGTTCGCCTCAAGAGATGTCGGCTTTAATCGAGAAGTTGCTCAATGAGAAGCTGAAACAGCTGACTCTGACTGGCCCCATGAAAGCTCCATCGCCAACTGCAGAGGAAGCAGCGGCGCTAAAATCGGTTCCTCCAAGATATAAAGGGCCGTATTATAAAAGGGGCAACAGTCCAAAGCGAAGAAGTTCCCCACACCAGCCGGCCAGTGACAAGAATAAGGGAAAAACTCCTGGGCCACGTTCCCATCTTGTATGCTGGGGCTGTAGCTGGCCAGGATACACTACACGGACGTGTCCTGAGTGTGCGGCAAAAGATCAGGGGGGTGCGTAGATCAGGTCCATACCACCCCTACAGCCAACTTAAGGACCTCGCCGACTCACTCCAATGAGACCAGCGAAGCACAAGCGCAAGCTGAGCCAGTTCTCCCACCGATCGCGACGGCGGCAGAACCTATAGTAGCTCACGATGCGAATGGCGCTTCTGAGGAATCAGCACCTTACATCGAGAGAGACTACTCTCGATAGTGGATGCAAGTGGAGAGTGGTGGATTCCGAGTGCGTGGACTGCATGATGGAGGTGCTGCACGAACATGTATTGGACCACTTGGCCTACATATTGCTGCAGCGTGCAATAAAAAGATTGCACCTAGTAAAGGACCAGGCGTAGGGATGGCTAATGGACAGATCTCACCTGTGATCGGATATGTCGATTTACCATTCGATATAGGTGAGGTACGACGACATTTAGAGGTCGTTATTCTACCCGAGTTTCCAGAAGGATGTTTCTCGGCGTGGATTCTAAGCGAGCGTTCAACGCACACATCCTACCTCAGGAAAATAAAATAAAGGTAGAAGGGATTGTGGAACTACTCCCTCTTGAGGTAGCGGCAATTGGAGTAGATGAGCGAATTCCGATCTCCTCTGTTGGACTTGCCGACGTTTCTGATGCGCAGCGCTCTCAATTGCAAGAGATGTTGGATCGAGTATTGCCAAAGGGCAAAGTGCCCTTAGGTTACACCAATCTAATGCAACATAAGCTTGATGTTGGTTCTGCGCGACCTATTAGGCAAAGATACTATCCCGTCTCCAAGAAACTTGAAGAAGAAATGCATGCACAAGTGCACCAGATGCTGGAAGCAGGGGTCATTCGTAGATCCCATAGCGAATGGTCGAGCCTAGTGGTAATGGTTCGTAAGTCAAACGGCTCTTATCGCTTTTGCGTCGACTATAGGAAGTTGAACGGGGTCACCAAGGTGCCTGCGTATCCGCTTCCTTACATGGATTCTATCCTGAGAAAGCTACAGAAAGCACGCTATATTTCCAGCATTGACCTAAGCAGTGCATATCATCAAGTGCCGTTAGAGGAAGGATCACGACACTTGACTGCGTTTACAGTGCCCGGCCTAGGCCTGTTCGAGTTTTGTTCTCTTCCGTATGGCGTATCTGGCAAACCCGCAACGTTTCAAGAATTGAGCGACAAAATTATCGGTCCCGAGCTGGAGCCACACGCATATTCATATATAGATGATATGATTATAGCGACAGAAACTTTTGAAGAGCACTTAATATGGCTTGAGTATGTTCTCCGCAGAATTATTGATGCGGGCCTCATCATCAATTTTGATAAAAGCGAGTTTTGCCGCAACGAAGTTAGATTTCTGGGGGTTCTTGTGAATCGAGAGGGATTCCGGCCGGATCCAGAGAAGATCGCCCTGATTTTGGAGTATCCAGCTCCGAAAAATCTCAAACAGCTTCGACGGTTCCTAGGAATGGCGTCGTCGTATCGGAAATTTCTGAATGAGTTCGCCACGATTGCGGACCCGCTTACCCATCTGACTAGATCAAATGTCAAGTATGTATGGGGTGATGAGCAGCAGATGGCGTTTGAACAGATTAAAGCGCTTATCGCATCTGCTCCTGTGTTGCATAGTCCATCGTTCGACCATCAGTTCGTCATACAAACTGATGCCAGCTCCACAGGTTTGGGCGCGGTGCTCACACAAATTATTGATGGGGCGGAACACGTGTTATGCTTTGCTAGCCGCACGTTGACATCAGCTGAGAGGAACTACTCACCAACCGAGCGAGAATGTCTAGCAGTGCTGTGGGCCATAAGGAAGTTCCGATCTTATGTAGAAGGTTATCACTTCAAGGTCATTACAGACCATCTAAGTCTGAAATGGTTACGAGGTATTCAGAACCCAACAGGACGATTGGCACGCTGGGCTCTCGAAATGCTTGCCTATGACTTCGAGGTTGAGTATAGGAAAGGCATCGACAACTGGGTGCCAGACGCATTATCACGCATGTACGAGGATGAGTCTAAGGTAACAGTTTCGTCAGTCAGTTGCCCGGACGAGGATACTAGTGATTCCTGGTATCTGGCAATGAAAGCGAAAGTCCGCGACAGTCCTACTGAGCATCCATATTGGAAAAGTTGGCAACAGACTATACTATTATCGATCTGATCCTTCGATCGAAGATCTCTTAGAGGACCAGGATGCTTGGAAGCTAGTCCTCCCCAAAGAAAAGCGGATGCAAGCCCTACATGAAGGACATGACGAGCCGACAGCTGGACACCTGGGACGCGCCAAAACATATGAGCGTATCGCATTGTTGTATTATTGGCCGTCAATTTACAAGGATATAGCAAATTACGTGCGTTGCTGCGCAGTGTGCCAGCAATGCAAAGCTGTCCAGTTAGCACCCGCTGGACTTATGGGCCGACGTATCGTAACAAGGCCGTGGGAAGTAGTAGCCGGAGATATTATGGGCTCCAACTCTCGTACACCGCGCAGTCATGAATATCTGCTTGTGTTCATGGACCTTTTCACGCGCTGGGTGGAGTGTATCCCCATTCGCAAAGCAAATGCGAAAACGATTAAGAGGGAACTCAGAGAAAAAATCTTCCTACGCTTCGGAGTGCCGGAGACGTTCCACTCTGATAATGGAACGGAATTTAAAAACAAGATAGTGGACCGATTCTTAGAAGAACATGGAGTGGTCCACACGACAATACCACCATATCATGCGCAAGCAAATCCCGTAGAGCGAGTAAACCGCACCTTCAAGACCATGATCACGTCATCTATAGAGTCGAACCATAGTACTTGGGATCTACACATTCCTGAGCTAGTGTTTGCCTATAATACGGCTGTGCAAGAGTCTACGGAATTGTCACCTGCTTTTCTGATTTTCGGACGCAACCCTGTGCCTCCAAGTACGCTACGACGGCAAGAGGAACTCGCCGCAGCGCTGGAAGCAGAGGCAGCTGCGTTAGAGAATTGGAGTGAGCGCATGAATAAACTTCAGGAAGTGCGAGATTTAGCAGCGAAAAATTCAGCGAAAGCGCAAGAACGCCAGGCTAGATATTATAATCGCAAGCGGCGAGATGTGCAATACGCTGTAGGCCAGAAAGTATTGCGGCGTAATCGCATTCTTTTGTGTGCGCCACAAGGAATTACTGCTAAATGGGCTCACAGGTATACTGGGCCCTACGTCATTTCTGAGAAACAAGGGCATAATACCTACCAGTTAGCTGACAAAAACGGAAATAAGGTGGACCAAATCTTCGTGAAAGATTTGAGGCCATACTATGACGACGACACCATGCCTTCCGACTCCGAAGACGAAGCAGTAGAAGATACTTCGAAGGACAGCGAGGGACCAAGCAACCTCGAGCTTCAGCCAGACGAGTCGCGAGCGAACAATACGCCTAGAATAGTAGAGAAAAAGCGTGGTAGGCTGCGTCAAACGAGTCTAGTTGTTCAGCGTAAGGCAGGGATGGTTAGTATTAAAATAGGGGCGCAACCGACTACCGTACGCGAAGTAAGCGTTGTTCGCGACGCAGCGCCGGTGGAGATCAATCCCAAGAGAGGTCGAGGGAGACCAAAGGGGTCCACAAAATCCTTTGAGTCTACTTGTGACGCTTCTCCTCGACGCACCCGATCCAGAACGGTGAAAATACAAAATTAAAATTTCGACTTACCTTCTATACATTATTTATACATAATCGTTTTATTTATTATATATTATAAACGCGCCTTGGACACCTGAGAATCCCTATCTAAACGTCTATTTCCCCTCCTAGAAAGAAGATGAATCCAGTCCAAGGATTGGAAGGGGAAAATGCGACGTTCGCCGTTCACTTGATAGTGAGGCTGACAGGCCCGAGCCAATCCGTCACTCCTCCGAAGGGCTAACTCTCGAGGAGATACCCCAAGAAGCGGGAGTGGACTCCAGGGACCAGCCCGTCCTCGACAGACAACCTGCGTTAGCCGCCATAGGTCAAGGATCACAGACCCCTGACACGGAGTCCAACGGATCAGACAGCGAGGACGAGGAGGATGTCCTCACGGTCATAGAGGTCGCCACGAGTCGACCACAGCAAGCGACAGCCGCAGGGGAAAGGACGGCGAACGAGATAGAGGCGACTCCCTCCACAACCCTAGGAGAATGGGAACGGGTCCAACAAGGACTACTCTCCTCGAGGCGGGAATACCTCGAAGGTCGAAGACGACACCTGGTGGCATGTGACGACTACGAGGCGTTCGTAGAGCGCCAAGGAGAAGAAGGTCGCCGCCTTGGAGCGAGATTCGCAACCAGAGTCGCCGACACTAGAGCCGCTTTCGCCGCTGCGGACCAGTGTGTCCAGGATAGAGAGCGACAGAGGCAGCGCCTAGAACGGGAGGTGGAGGAATCGCGAACAAGGATCGCCACCTTCCAAGAAAGAACGTGCCGGGAGGCCGAAGACCTCCAGCGACAACTGGACCAGGCGGTGGCCCAAAGCCGAACAGTGGGGGCCGTAACACCGCCAGTACGACGGGATAGACTGCGATTCTGCCACCAGTGTGGCTTGAGAGGGGTCAACCGCGGCCGCGAGTGCCCAAACCGGAGCAACCACCCCGATTTCGTGCCGCGCCGGTAACACGCGAAATGAAAGGCGAGGAGGATATGCGAATCGCCATGGAAATCCTCCCGCCCCTATAATAAAAAGAGAGAAAAGGATACCTTCTGCGTTTTATTTATAATACCTTTTCGTTACAGTCAATTGACTAATACTATACACATTTTTTTTATCTATTGCACTATTATATTATGTCGAATTTTGACTTACTAATACTTTTTTGTGGAGAGAGAGCGATAGATGTCGAGCTGACACGCCTCCGGCTAGCAGCGTCTGGGGGAGGGGTGTGTGACGGGTAATTACACATACCCTGTCACATACTCTCTCCCACACACACACACACAAACACACACACACACACACATAGAACATGTACTAACCTTTTCCAGATGTTACAGGTGTCAACGCTGTAAAGGGAGAGAGAGGATTTCGAGCCGCATAGAGAGAAAGAGAGAGAGGGAGTATAAGTAGGGGGGCGCGCAGGGGCGCGAGCCACGATAGTTTTTCGGGAGAAGGCAGAGACGCTTAGACAGTTAGTAGGGACGGACGCGAGTTGCGAAGATTGATTCGGCGAACGCGAAAAAGCAGCGGAAAGCGACGAGTGCAATTGCGACGACCGCCCAGTACACCTTCGAGCCGGCCACAGCTATTCCCAGGGATTGTCTGGGGATAGTTACCTATCGCGCGGCGATCGCTGTCTAGTGCCCGGATTACGGTGAGTCAGCGGTTATATCTCTCTCTCTTCCCGGGATATTCTTTCTCTCTCTCTATTTCGCGACACGCCTGCGAGGACGCACACTCCGTGTGAAGTGCGTGTTGTTTCTGGCTTTTCCTTTTCCCCACTCGTTCATGCTCTCACCATCGATATTAATATGTACCGCGGGTTTTACAGATTAAAACCCCGTTACAATGCATCAAACTTTAACAAATTATAGGCTATCTTTGAACATTTTTCAAACTAAATTAATTGTGCCAATATGAAATTCTTTATTGTAATAAATTAATTTTAAATTGCTTTATCTGTTTCTAAATAATATATCAAAAAGGGTGTCCCTTTTTTTATAATTGATGGTTTAACAAAAGATCATTTTTTACTAAAATTAATTTATTAAAATTATTTGAAAATATAAATTAACTGTAATCAGATATTAGTACGTAGCTTCACTGAATTCTTAATCATATAAAATTTTGTGAACGATTTGCCATCATAGATTTCCGAGATATAACCGTTTAAACTAAATATGATTTATTTCATGTATAACAAAAGACGGGAAAGAGTCTATCTAAAATTTTCGGTTCTAAAAGATAAATAATTTTATGGTCTGTTTAATGCACTTACAATAAACTGATCATAATATTTCAAACATACCAAAAAACTCGAAGAACTGAAACTAAAAAATCGAAAAATTGTTATAAAAAAACGAGTTGATGAATCTTTAAATTATTAATGATTAGACAAGGATAGCGAATACGGCCTCCTCTTCAGGTGGCGGTCAAGATACATTTTAAAAATCTTGACTAATGTTCTGTGACGTCTTAATTTACTTTATAATTAGGTATTTTTGTAATATGAATGAGTGTAATTTATAAAGTATGAAAGGCTGAATGACTATTGCGGTGTGAATGAGTTTATGTACAAATTGAAAATATTTAAATCTGACGTTATATATTATAAAAGATTTTATAATAATAACGAATTTCCTGTGATGTCTTATAATTATTTTATATGTAAATTTTGTATATATATATCTGTGTTAATTATATTATTTTATGAATATCGACGTGATAGATGCTAACTAAGTGTAATATTGATTTGAAAACTTTAACGAACTTGATGTGATTTTTTATTTGTAAGACGAACTAATGTTTTATTTCTTTAACTTTGTGATTGCACCATGTATTTTTTGTTGTGCAAACAAGAAATAAATATATCAATCTATTTATCTACCTATCTATCTATCTACCCCCTCAAGATCCTCCTCATCCTCCTCAGACCCACCTCCTGCCCCTCTCAGTCAACCCTCATGAAAAATTTCACAATATATACTTATACGTTAATACTGAACTCATAAAATGACTTCATAAAGTTTAGAAACTAAATTCATAATACATGATATTTTTTTTCAATCTCATAATATAAATAAACTAAACGATATACCTTTTTTATGAAAAAATCGATATACCATACAAAATTAAAAGCATGATAAAATTAGAAAATATTTCGAACGTTATTCACAGTTTTCATAGTTTCTAACATTTTTTATAACTGTCATTTTGGCTAGAAAAATTACTCCTTTTATGTTTAATATTGAAACAGAATCCAAAAAGACAGTGACCTACTCCAAACAATAAATGAATCGTAATAAAAATAGTATATATATTTCCATAATACTTCGTAGTTTTCTCAGGTTTGCTAAATAGCACAATGAAATTCTAGAACAGCTGCTAAAAATTTAATCGGCCCTACTGAATTTCTATTTACTGAAAGATCGTCGATAAGATCACATAAACTATCTTCATAAGATCTTATGTAAGACACAATGAGTAAATTTCTGATACTTATTAAAAATGTTCATTTATGTTATTCGCGTAAATAATGCCATTATTGGACCTACTATCTGGGTGAGACTCCAAGTTAAGGGGGACCTACACATGTTTTGAGCCGTTTTGACCATATTTGACGTTTTTGGCAGTAAGAACATAACGTAAGAACGTGTTTAAGAATTTACATAAGAATTTGCATAAGAACTTACATAAGGACTTACGTTAGAATTTACACCAGTTGTTACGTAAGTTTTTATTTAATTTTATATCCAGATTCTTATGTAAATTCTTAAATGATTTCTTACGTTATGTAAGTGCAAATTTTTTCAGGCGTTAAAAACAGCTTTTTAAAGTTTTTTTTACATGTTAAAAACATGTAAGTATTACCTGATGTTGGAATTTCCTGTGGAATCGAAATAAAAGTCAGAAGGCGAATGTTTAATGATTCAAGATAGAAAGTAAGTTTATTGCTCGTGATAAAGAAATGTACAGTAAAAGAACAAAACAGTATAGGTGAAGGAATATAGAGACACAATTAAGTAAATATACAAGATCAAACCAATACAAAGATAATTGAAGCAGCTGGCTATACACTGTCGACCGTTCGCCATGAGCGCAGGCACTCGAATGGGTAAGTAGACCGCCGGGGGGCGCATGTGCGCTCGTGCTCTTGGCGCCATCTTTGGGTTTCAAGGGGGACTAGAGGCTCTACTATTTCCCGCTCGATTCGAATAGGAGCAGTTCATACACAATGATGCCACATTATTAATAAACAAAACAAATCTAAATTTCATAAAATTAAGGATCCAATTAACGTGAGTCATTTCGCTTTGACGTAGTTTGAACACCCGAAACTTGGGGTTTCATCCAGATGGTACGTACAAAAATAGCATTCTTTACATAAGTAACGTATATTTACAAAATTTTAATAATTTTTAGAAATTTACTCGATGTGTCTTACATAAGATCTTACATAAGATCATATCTAAAAACTTACGCCAGTTCTAAAACCTTATATAAGACCTTACATAAGTTCAAACATATGATCCTATGGGAGATCTTGTAAAAAATATTCCCTTGTAGCCAAGCGGGCAGCAGGCGGTGGGGGAAGAGAGAGACTACAGCCGCGCGCGCTACTCAGGAGACTAAGGCCGTATGTGCTGTACAAGCCAGCGCTGACCGGCGGCTCTCACAATGCCGAGATCGCAGCGCGCGGTGGGGAGAGAGCGAGAATCGTGTCGACTCCGCGGGTGCTGAGCAGACTGGTGGTGCACCAATACGTCCGATCAATCCCACGTATAGATCAGTCGCGACCGCGCACGCGACTCACGATACATCAGTGATATCGTGCGAGCAGAAACTTTAAACTTTGAAAATGCACGAAAACTGACTGTGCCCAATTCAGCCTGTGTAGTGTGTACCTAATGTGGCCAACCATTCGCTATCCTAGCTATTATGCTATTAATTAGGTAAGTAGCTAATGCACTGTGTATATGATGTCAGTAGAAGTTTTTTGTTCAGCCAACTACCTCGAGAAAGTAAAAGAGGACCAACCTTCAGTAAATTAGTAAAAAATTAGTAAATTCAGTAAAAAAAACGCTCACGTAAATTTATCACAATAATTTTGAGCAAGTGATTACATTTACTATGGTTATAAATAATGAAGTCGACCGCATTCGACGCAGCCTTTGTTGTTACAACTTTATCAGTTTTTCAGTAGCATATCTTATTATATCATCCGGCTATGTGCTTTTTTAGTGTAAGTAAAAATGCTAAGAAATTTGTCAGCTCATACATTTTATCTAATACGATTCATGTAATACAGAGTAGAACAATTTAGCGACTAATTAATACCCTCAAAGTTTACAAAGCTTTTTAAGAATGAGAAAAATCTATTTGTTATAAAACAATTTTCACAGCTCCTAGAATTTTTAAAAAAATATATTAATAATATCCCTTTTAATAATTTATTTATCTCATAAATTATTCATATCTGCAAAAAACACGTAATTTTTACTACGACCGACAAATATGAGTTTATCTATCGCAAATTCCTAAACCATCATTTAATTAAAGCAATATAATATATTCCAATTTTAACAAATAACTATTATATATGGTTTATTCTTTTAAACACCTTCCGATACATACATTAGTTTTTCATGAATTACTAAAAAACAAGATAAAAACAATGAGCTCTATTGGATGCACGGGACCCCAATCAGCTCCACTAGCTGTTTTTAGAGAATTTTCCTATGTGCATATGTTCAACTAAAAAATATGTGTTGTTAGCTTGTATTCTATATTTTGATATCTAACATGTCCGAATAGAATTTTGTTTCCTCACAGAGGAAACTTTGTGATAGTAAAAAAAAAGTTTTGTAAAAAACATGTTAGAAACATGTTTTAAGATACAAAGGAATCAAAATACACTATTTTTAGAAAACGTCTGTATGGATGGGTGTATGTGTATGTATGTAGTCATCGATATCTCGCGTAATTTTTTTCAAAAACTTTCCATGATGTATTTTAGAGAAATCATCATTTAAATAAAAAATTACGTATCCGTGTATAACAGAAATGAAGGAAACACCGTATCCGAAATTTCCGGTTGTAAAAGATAGATAATTTGATGCTCTTTTCAGTATTATTATTTCTGACGTATCAAAAAAATCGAAAAACTAAATGCAAAAGTCGAAAAATCGCTAAGAAAACAAAAACGAATCCGAAAATCTAAATGAATGATTATTGTGCATCCTTCGTTTAAAAAACTAATAAATGTGTCCTGAAACATTAAATTTTACCGTGAATTAGACGAGATATCGATGACTACATACATACACATACACCCATCCATACAGACGTTTTCTAAAAATAGTGTATTTTGATTCCTTTATATCTTAAAACATGTTTCTAACATGTTTTTTGCAAAACTTTTTTTTTACTATCACAAAGTTTCCTCTGTGAGGAAACAAAATTCTATTCGGACCTGTTAGATATCAAAATATAGAATACAAGCTAACAAAACATATTTTTTAGTTGAACATATGCACATAGGAAAATTCTCTAAATACAGCTAGTGGAGCTGATTGGGATCCCGTACATCCAATAGAGCTCATTGTTTTTATCTTGTTTTTTAGTAATTCATGAAAAACTAATGTATTTATCGGAAGGTGTTTAAAAGAATAAACCATATATAATAGTTATTTCTTAAAATTGGAATATATTATATTGCTTTAATTAAATGATGGTTTAGGAATTTGCGATAGATAAACTCATATTTGTCGGTCGTAGTAAAAATTACGTGTTTTTTGCAGATATGAATAATTTATGAGATAAATAAATTATTAAAAGGGATATTATTAATATATTTTTTTTAAAATTCTAGGAGCTGTGAAAATTGTTTTATAACAAATAGATTTTTCTCATTCTTAAAAAGCTTTGTAAACTTTGAGGGTATTAATTAGTCGCTAAATTGTTCTACTCTGTATTACATGAATCGTATTAGATAAAATGTATGAGCTGACAAATTTCTTAGCATTTTTACTTACACTAAAAAAGCACATAGCCGGATGATATAATAAGATATGCTACTGAAAAACTGATAAAGTTGTAACAACAAAGGCTGCGTCGAATGCGGTCGACTTCATTATTTATAACCATAGTAAATGTAATCACTTGCTCAAAATTATTGTGATAAATTTACGTGAGCGTTTACGATATAAAATTTACTGAAGGTTGGTCCTCTTATACTTTTTCGAGGTAGTTGGCAGAACAAAAAACTTCTACTGACATCATATACACAGTGCATTAGCTACTTATCTAATTAATATCGTAATAGCTAGGATAGCCATGGTTGGCCACATTAGGTACACACTACGCAGGCTGAATTGGATACAGTCAGTTTTCGTGCATTTTCAAAGTTCAAAGTTTTTTCTCGCACGATATCACTGATGTATCATGAGTCGCGAGCGCGGTCGCAGACTGATCTATACGTGGGATCGATCGGACGTATTGGTGCACCACCAGTCCGCTCAGCACCCGCGGATAGACTAAAGTCTCCGAGCAAGTGCGGCGAGTCGACACGATTCTCGCGCTCTCCCCACCGCGCGCTTTGATCTCAGCACTGTGAGAGCCGCCAGTCAGCGCTGGCTTGTACAGCGCGTACGGCCGTAGTCTCCTGAGTAGCGCGCGGGGTCGTAGTCTCTCTCTTTCCCCACCGCGTGCTGCCCACTTGGCTACAGTGGAATATTTTTCACAAGATCTCCCATAAGATCATATGTTTGAACTTATGTAAGGTCTTATATAAGGTTTTAGAACTGGCGTAAGTTTTTAGATATGATCTTATGTAAGATCTTATGTAAGACACATCGAGTAAATTTCTAAAAATTATTAAAATTTTGTAAATATACGTTACTTATGTAAAGAATGCTATTTTTGTACGTACCATCTGGATGAAACCCCAAGTTTCGGGTGTTCAAACTATGTCAAAGCGAAATGACTCATGTTGAGTGGATCCTTAATTTTATGAAATTTAGATTTGTTTTGTTTATTAATAATGTGGCATCATTGTGTATGAACTGCTCCTATTCGAATCGAGCGGGAAATAGTAGAGCCTCTAGTCCCCCTTGAAACCCAAAGATGGCGCCAAGAGCGCGAGCGCACATGCGCCCTCCGGCGGTCTACTTACATTGGCAGCGACGCTGCTCGACTCAGTCGAGTGCCTGCGCTCATGGCCAACGGTCGACAGTGTATAACCAGCTGCTTCAATTATCTTTTTATTGGTTTGATCTTGTCTATTTACTTAATTGTGTCTCTATATTACTTCACCTTTACTGTTTTGTACATTTCTTTATCACGAGCAATAAACTTACTTTCTATCTTGAATCATTAAACATTCGCCTTCTGACTTTTATTTCGATTCAACAGGAAATTCCAACATCAGGTAATACTTACATGTTTTTAACATGTAAAAAAAACTTTAAAAAGCCGTTTTTAACGCCTGAAAAGATTTGCACTTACATAACGTAAGAAATCATTTAAGAATTTACATAAGAATCTGGATATAAAATTAAATAAAAACTTACGTAACAACTGGTGTAAATTCTAACGTAAGTCCTTATGTAAGTTCTTATGCAAATTCTTATGTAAATTCTTAAACACGTTCTTACGTTATGTTCTTACTGCCAAAAACGTCAAATATGGTCAAAACGGCTCAAAACATGTGTAGGTCCCCCTTAACTTGGAGTCTCACCCAGATAGTAGGTCCAATAATGGCATTATTTACGCGAATAACATAAATGAACATTTTTAATAAGTATCAGAAATTTACTCATTGTGTCTTACATAAGATCTTATGAAGATAGTTTATGTGATCTTATCGACGATCTTTCAGTAAATAGAAATTCAGTAGGGCCGATTAAATTTTTAGCAGCTGTTCTAGAATTTCATTGTGCTATTTAGCAAACCTGAGAAAACTACGAAGTATTATGGAAATATATATAATATTTTTATTACGATTCATTTATTGTTTGGAGTAGGTCACTGTCTTTTTGGATTCTGTTTCAATATTAAACATAAAAGGAGTAATTTTTCTAGCAAAAATGACAGTTATAAAAAATGTTAGAAACTATGAAAAAATGGCCAACATGGCGGCGGGAGGGAAAGATCCTCCGGATAAGACTAGTAAAAAGTTTCTGAAATGTCACTCACAGAATGAAGTAACAACAGTTATTTGTATTATATGTGATAATGCGTACCACCAAAGTTGTGCAAAACAAAAAAGTCTAATTTTTATTAGTGAAAGGCTAATAATATGCCATGAACATAAAAACATAACCTCAAAAGTTGATGAAGAGGTTTTGAGTGAATCAACAAAGGCAATGATTGCACAAATAAAATCGAGGCAATCAGAAGAAATAAGGAAGGAAATACTGAAGGAATTAGAATGTACAGCTCAAGACCTACTGAACTCAACAGTGAGAGATAGTTCAGCTGATCTTGAAATCATGCAAAAAGAAAATGAACTATTAAAACAACTTAACAGAGAACTTTTTGAAAAAAATGATCTACTGAAAGAAATTATAGGAAAACAAAAAAGTTACCAAAGAAGCAATAAATCTTTTGCTGAAATAACAAGTGCTGTGAAACCTCTACAAAAACGAGTTCCAAAACTTATAGTTAAAACCTTAAATAATGCAAGACAAACAGATGTAAAAAAAAGTATAGTAAAATGTTTAATAGATGAGAAAAGCATTCAAAAAAAAGAAATATACAGCAAAAATAAAGATGAGATTGTTATTAAATGTATGAATAATGACTGTGTTGAAAATGCTGAAAGTTTATTAAAGAACTGCCTAGATGGAGATTGTGAAGTGAAAATAGAACAATTAAATAATCCAAAAATTAAAATAGTTGGAATTGATAACAATATGAACATGGATGAGAATGAAATTGAAGAAGATATAAACATAAGGAATTTTCAAATTTTAATACTAAGGCTCAGGTGTTACACTTGTATACAAACAAGACGACAAAACTCAGTAGCGTTTTAGTGGAAGTGACAGCTGAAATTTATAAAAACTTCAGAGATAACAAGAACAGAATCTTTATTGGATGTCAAAGCTGTAGAGTTTTTGACCTGATAAATATAAAACCATGTTTCAACTGTGGTAGGTTGGGACACAATGGTACAAAGTGCAATAATAAAATAACATGCCTAAAGTGTGCAAAAAATCACAAAACTATTGAATGTGATAATGAAGTATTAGTATGTATAAACTGCAGTTACAGCAATAATAAATTTAATACAGTTTTTAATACGTGTCATAATGCAGCAGATATAAATTTATGCGAAATAATAAAAAACAAGATTAAAAAATTAATTGGAAACACTGATTATCCTGTGATACCTACATTACCAACAGTGTATACAATACCGAAGCATTATCAACTGAAGATAACTAACCAACAAAAAGAGAATGCAAACAATATGCAAAATGAAAAATTTTCTCAACAACAGCAACAACAGCAGTAAGAACAACAGCGAGAACAACAACAAAACCAACAACGGCAGCAACAACAGCAGCAAGAACAGCAACAAGAACAACAACAAAATGTTCAACAGCAGCAAAAACAACAAATAGTAACAAGAAATAGCACAAGAAAAAATACAAAGACTTAAGTTTTAAATAATTAAATATGGATTTTGAATTTCTTGATAAAATACAAAAAGACTCTATTCAAAAGGAAAAAATATGTGACAATATCAATTGTCTAAATAAAATCATTAACAATAAAAATGATATTATAATGCATGTAAATATAAGAAGTATGTCTGCAAATTTTGATAAGTTAAAAATTCTATTACAAAGTCTAACTAGTAGACCATGTATTGTTATATGCACTGAAACTTTTGTACAAGTAAATTATAAAATACACGATTTAGAGGGATATAATAGTTATTATAATGAAAGTAACTTAAATCAGAATGATGGTGTCATGGTTTTTGTTGATAAGAATATTGTACACAAAACTAAAATTATTAAGTATGGAAAGATTAAAATAATAAATACTCATATCACATTAAATGATAACAGTAGTATGGAATTTTCCGCTGTATACAGATCTCATCACATACCTAAACCAGAATTCATTCTAGATTTAAACAAGTTCTTGAATAATAAGAGAAATACTAAAAATCATTTAGTTATAGGTGATTTTAATATTGATTTACTAGAATCTCATAATATTAGTCAAGAATTCCTCTGTAACTTCTTACAAAATGGATATTTTCCTGGTTTCGTGGGAATTACAAGGCCACCTATAGGAAACTGTAAAGGATCTTGTATTGATAATATCTTCAATAAAACTAATAGCCTAAGTACAGTTACATATAAATTAAAACATTCTTTAACAGACCATTACCCTATTTTTATTGCTATAAACAAGATGAAGACTAAAAGTAAAGCACCCACTAAAATAATAGACTATAAAAAATTAAGAAACGTTGCCAAGACAATAAATTGGAATGGAACTATGTCAATACATGATCCTAATATTGCTACTGATACACTGTTAAGCGAAATAAAAAAATGCATTGAATTAGCAAAAATAAAATTGAGGAAAGATAATAAGAAACAAAGGAAGAACTGGATTACAGATGCTATAATAAAATCGTGTGATACTAAAGAATTTTTGTATAATTTATGGCAGATGGATCGTGAGAATGATCAACTTAAAGTACAGTACAAAAGATATGCCAAAATATTAGATAAGGTAATTACAGATGCAAAAGACAAATACGATAAAAGTCTGATCCAAACTAATACAAATAATCCCAAAAAACTGTGGGAAATTATAAACACAAAAATAGGGAAAAAAATTAAATCTAATGATACTATTAATTATATTAAAGTTGATAGTGAGAAAATAACAGATAAACGTTTAATAGCTAATAATATGAACAAGTATTTTTGTGAAATAGGTAAAAAATTGAGTGAGAAAATTGATAAATATTCGGATGCTGATTTAAAATTACCAGATATGAATGCAAGCTCCATCTTCTTAAAACCAACTAGTGCGCATGTGGTTGCAAGTATTATTAATAATTTGAAATAAAAAAATAGAGGAGTTGACAAAATAAATGCCAAAACTTTAAAAATACTTTGCAACAATATTGCTGAACCTTTAGCGCATTTAATTAATTCTTGTATTGAAAACGCTGTATGGCCTGATGCACTAAAAAAAGCGGAAATTGTTCCTATATACAAGTCTGGAGAGAAGCATAATATATCAAATTATAGACCTATTTCATTAATATCAAATGTAGCTAAAATTCTTGAAAGAATTTTATATAACAGAATTTATGATTTTATTAAAAAAAGTAATATAATATCTGAACACCAATTTGGTTTTATGAAAAAAATAGGTACAAAGAATGCTCTCAATTACATAACAAATACACTATACAATAACTTGGATCAAAGTAAACCGATACTTATAACGTTTCTAGACTTAGCAAAAGCTTTTGATACTGTAGATCATAAAATATTATTAGATAAACTTTATTGTTTAGGAATAAGAGGAAAGGCGTTGGATCTACTTTCAAGTTATCTTAATGATAGATATCAAGTAGTTAAAATAAATGTTAATGAAAGTGATAGCATGTTAATAAATACGGGTGTTCCACAAGGCACAATATTAGGACCTCTACTTTTTATACTATACATTAATGATATCCTGAAAGTGATCCCTCTAGAGACAATATTGTCATATGCTGATGACACTGCAATAATAGCAAATGGTAATACTTGGAGTGAAGCGCAAGAAACTATGAATAAGTATTTAATAAAAATTGATAAGTGGCTAGCAGTAAACAAATTATCTTTAAATGTTGAGAAGACTGTTGTTATGACCTATGGTAACTACATTGATAGTGTTCCAACTCAAATAGATATTAAGATTAAGGATAGAAATATAACTAGAGTAGAAAAGTGCAAATATTTGGGAATAGTATTTGACTACAATCTGAAGTGGGATAAACACGTTCAATATATAATACAAAAAACGAAATATCTAGTCTATATTTTCTATAAAATTGCCAAATCAATGCCAACAGAAATATTAAGAATGATATATTATGCATTTTTTCATAGTATAATAAGTTATGGAATATTAGCTTGGGGTGGAGCTTATAGAAATAATAGAGATTTATTGCAAAAATTACAGAATAAAATTTTGAAAGTTATTAATAAGAACAATTTTGTTGAAGATAATCCTATGAACTTGGAACAACTATTTACTTTTGAGGCGTTAAAATATCATTATACAGACCTAAAAAGCCAATATCTTGCATCAACTAGTATAACTAGGAGAAAAAACTTAACTATACCTAAAAATAGCAAAAGGGTTAGCGACAAAAATAGTTTTAAAAAAGCAATTACAACTTTTAACAATTTACAAAATGAGTTTAAAACTTTAAATATAACTAAAAATTCTCATAAAAAGTTGCTAAAAGATTGGATACGATCTAATTAAGAAGCGCAGTGATACAAAATTACTGTTTTGTATATAATTTATCGCTTTATATAAAAATACGAAAATTGTTAAGAAACGAAAATTTTATATGTTTAGTTTTTAAGTCACTTTTAGTATTAAGTTAGTATTAAGTATATATATATATATATATATTTTTTATTTAATATTTTGTATAATTTTTTTTTTGTTTTTTATGTCTTAATACAAGATCTGCGTATAGGTAACTAAGTTTACCTGTGCAGGGTTTTGCAGTTTGTATATAAACTGTATCTCTTTCTGGTTTTCAATAAATAAATAAATAAATAATGAAAAACTGTGAATAACGTTCGAAATATTTTATAATTTTATCATGCTTTTAATTTTGTATGGTATATCGATTTTTTCATAAAAAAGGTATATCATTTAGTTCATTTATATCATGAGATTGAAAAAAAATATCATGTATTATGAATTTAGTTTCTAAACTTTATGAAGTAATTTTATGAGTCCAGTATTAACGTATAAGTATATATTGTGAAATTTTTCATGAGGGATGACTGAGGGGGGTAGGAGGTGGGTTTGAGGAGGATGAGGAGGATCTTGAGGGGGTAGATAGATAGATAGGTAGATAAATAGATTGATATATTTATTTCTTGTTTGCACAACAAAAAATACATGGTGAAATCACAAAGTTAAAGAAATAAAAAATTAGTTCGTCTTACAAATAAAAAATCACATCAAGTTCGTTAAAGTTTTCAAATAAACATTCCTGTCCACACCCCTCCACAGCCTCTCCACATAATAACGGTAATATAATATTTGTAAAAATTGACTCAACGATTCGCTGCGAGTTAACCAAATTATTTATTTTGCCAACGTTTCGAATCCCTTTTATGGATTCCTTCTTAAGGCTATAGAAAATATAAAATTTACAAAAGTCAAAAATTATGAAAATTTCAAAAACATTTATAAAAATGATGAGCAAAATTTAACCTACCATGTCTAAAGAACGGCTAGTTACTGAGTGGCATATTGTTAATAATACTCTAGCAATATAGTTGCTATGAGCCAGTAACAGTTACAAATTGGCAACTAAATAGGGAAAAAATATTTTATTTTTAAATATAAATTTTCAAGAAAAGTCCACAATTATTAATAACAACAATATTTTATTTAACTTATTATTAAAACTTACGTGTGTCTAACCCTTAATGTAACAAACACCCACGAGTGGCATTGGATCGGCAGGCGATGGAAAGCCTGAACTTGGTGTTTCGCCACTCGAGGGTGGACCGACAGTGAAGTGGTGAGTTCGCGGAAAGCAAGGCAATACGTTAAAATTAGAAAAAACCGCGGAGAAGGGGAAACAATCGAAAAGGAGAGGGAATCAACTGTAAGCGCTCGTGTTTATGCGACGTGCGCACACATGATGGAAGAGGCAGCATGCACAAGTATATTGGTGATGTCGTGCACCAACACATACATATGTACGTACCTGTAGGCACACACACAACCAATGCATCGTGTCACGGGGGTTCCTCTTAGGAAGACCAGCTGAGCACGAGTTTATCGCTCGCAGCAGTGCGGCAGCTTCTCCGTGTAAAACAGTAATAGTACAACATCAAGTGTCACAAACAGAGGTTAATAAACAAAATCGGAGTTAACTTTTAAAATTCAATAAAATCACATTTTATGTTTTTTTAATAAATTAATGGAGTATTTATATAAATTAATTAAATTTCTAGTGTCTTCTATCCTATTCATCGTGTTATCATGATAAAAAATATTGAGGACTTCTGAGAATTGTCTTTTTCTGCTATTGTTTTCTATATCTATAATTTTATATGAATCAAAATTGATTGAATGTTTTGTTTTGTCAACGTGGACCGCTAGAGCTGAAGTTGCAATTCTGTTATTTAATACATCTCTTTTATGTTCACCTCTTCTAATTCCACATTTACGTTCTGTAAGTCCTATATATGTAGCTGGGCAATCCTTACAATCTACTTTATATTCAACGTTACAAATCTCTAATTTGTTTAGTCTGTCTTTACCTAATTTTATCATGTCGTTGAAACGATTAATGGTGCAAGTAATGGGGATGATGTTATGTGTATGTAAAACCTGGTTAATATTATTAGTTAAATTTTTAATGAAAGGAAAAACTATTATTGGTTTTCTGAGATCTATGTTTTCACTAAAGTTGTTATTATTGTTATTGGTGTTATTAATTTTGTTATTGATGTATCTTATTCTTTTATCTATGTATTTATTAATAAAATTAATAGGATAATTATTAACTAATAGGAGTTTAGTGATTAAATGTATGTTGTCTTTATGAAATGAGGAATATGATAGTAAGATACTTTTATCGGTTAAATTGTAGATGATGGCTATTTTTTGTGAGAGAGGGTGATGAGATGCAAAATTAATATACCGGCCGGATGCTGTATTTTTTCTATACCAGTTTGTTATTGGAGTATTATCTGGGACTCTCGTAATTTCTAAATCTAGGAAACTAATTTTATTATTGACTTCTTTTTCTACAGTAAATTGTAAAGAGGTGTTATATTGGTTAAAAGTATTTATTATTTTGTCAATTTTATTAAATTTAGCAATTAAAAAGCAATCATCCACGTACCTTTTAAAGAATAAAATATTATTTTTAAGTAAATTTAAGCTGCGTGTTTCTAACATTTCCAAGACCATCTCTGCAAACCAAGGGCTTGTACAAAAACCCATCGGTGCACCACATACTTGTTTATAAAATTTCCCATTGAATTGTAAGAAGGTGGAGTCTAACATATGCTCGACACCTTCTAGAAATTCCGCTTTAGATAAGCAATGGCCAAGGTGGCCTTTAAGGTACGTCCATTTTAAGGCAACTGCTCTGAGAATTAAATCTTTAGGAATGTTAGAACAGTTAGCCAGTAACTGTTACTGGCTCATAGCAACTATATTGCTAGAGTATTATTAACAATATGCCACTCAGTAACTAGCCGTTCTTTAGACATGGTAGGTTAAATTTTGCTCATCATTTTTATAAATGTTTTTGAAATTTTCATAATTTTTGACTTTTGTAAATTTTATATTTTTTATAGCCTTGAGAAGGAATCCATAAAAGGAATTCGAAACGTAGGCAAAATAAATAATTTGGTTAACTCGCAGCGAATTGTTGAGTCAATTTTTACAAATATATACTACAACGAGTATCAACATCCTATTACAAAAAAAAAGGTAATATAAAATATATATATGGGTGGTTCCATGTCAAGTGTGCGTGTCCAAAAATAAAAATGTCTGAAACTCTACAAAAATGTTGGTATGTATATGTACCCTGAGTATGTAAACAAAATTTCAGACCCTAAGGTGTTATATGTCAAGAGCTGATTAAGGTTGAAAAATCATTTTTTTAATATTTTGACAGTTTGCCAACATTGTTTGATTTCTAACTCAAAAACTAGGGACTTTTGAGAAAAATTTTTTTGGCAGACTAAGGTAAGAAATTTAAAAAAAATGATTAGACCCTATTGTAGTTTTTTATTGATCTCATGCATTGTGATATATTGTTCTATTAAGTGTCTAGAAGCACGCCACAATTTAAAAAAAAAAAAAAATTTTATTCGGTATTTCCATTGTGTGACTGTAATAAAAAGTCACCATTTAATAGCTCTGCATGAATTATATTTAGCTTGAGATCATTTTGCACAAGGTCTAGAATTAAAGCTGACATGCATTATTAAATTTTAAGATTTTTTGTTTTGAGAAAGGTGATGGTGATCAGCTAGAATTTGAATATTACATCACAATGCATGGGTTTAAAAAGAACAAATACCGAAAAAAGTGCACTATTTAAAAATTCTACAAAAATTATATTAAGCTTGACACCATATTCTAACTAGTGTAGAATTAAAGGAAATATAAAAAACTAAATTTTAAGATATTGTATGTTGAAAAAAACTGTGGCGTTTTTCTAAAATCTCATTATCACAATATATCACAATGCATGAGATCACAAAATATCACAATTGGGTCTAATAAATTGGTTTTTATATTTCTTATACCTTATTTTTACCAACAAATGATTCTACGCATTTTTCTCAAGATTCCCTAGTCTTTGAGTTAAAAATCATACAATGTTGAAAGTTCAAAATATTAAAAAAATGCATTTTTCAACCATTAATTGCCCTTGACATATAATACATTGGGGTCTGAAATTTCTTTTAACATACTCTGGATACCATACCAACATTTTTGTAGAGTTTTAGACATTTTTATGTTTGCACATGCTCACTTGACATGGAACCACCAATATAAATGTATACATTTATTGTAACGAGCCGCGAATAACTCACGAATGCAGCGCGGAGCAAGAATAGGCCATGTGACGCCATCTGGCAGCCGCGCACTTCAACAGGTACGCTGCAGAAGTGAGACGGTTCATGCCGTCTCTGTCGTGGAGAAAGGCCATTATCGATATAACTTCCGTGCCGCGCACCACTCTTTCTGCTTGATCGCCGCCATCTTATCATTTTTCTCCCACGTCGCGCCTGCACGTATTAGCACTCGCTCCCCTACAGATTTTCTCGAATATTTATCGTGCGTGGGTGAAAGGCTGGTAGAGGCACTCGCCCCACTATCACCATCTGCTAGAAAGGGAACGAAAGAAGAAGAAGAGAGAGAGAGAGAGAGAGAGAGAGAGAGAGAGAGAGAGAGAGGGAGAGAGAGAGAGATAGAGAAAGAGAGAGAGAGAGAGAGAGAGAGAGAGAGAGAATTCGACGGCATCTATCTCCACCAACATCACGCTTTATCTGTTAGAGGTAAAGGTTAGCCTGGGGTAAACGTGCTGATGCGAAGGTGCCACACTACGAATAGTGTGTCATGCTCTACAACTAATAGAGCTCCAAATTTCCTACGAAAGGGAGACCCGCGCGCGTTCGAATACATCTCTCGTTGCGGCGGGCGTGTTCAGCAACGGTCGCGCTGAACACGCATGCGAAACTCGACCTGCGCGTGTATTTTTTATGACCAACGCCTATTGTTAATTATTAATACCGACATTTTCATTTAGTTATTATTCATTTGTACTTCATCATTTATTCACTTGACAATATATAGTTTATTTTTATCGTTAAACCATGATGTTGCTACGTAACCGAACCAGCCTACTCCCCGCATCGAGTTAGGTCGACAAGCGAAGCTACATTACATTCGCGTTGCGATTGCATTAGACTTTACGTCATCGCGTTCGTTTTAGGTTCCGAAATCTAGTGCATCGAGGAAAATACGCACAAAATCGAATCCCTTCGAGAATTCGACGTGAACAGGCAAACGAGCATAACGCACGCCAGCAAGTCTCGGGCTGAATTGTTAATTTGTTATTATCAATTAACCACTCTGTTATACAAATAGCGCCCAACTAAACCAGCGTTAGCAATACAATTATTTATTAAATAACAATTTTAAAATCTATTTATAAATTGAAAAACGAGAAAATAAATTTCTTTTGTTATTTTAAATATTAAACGTTCGAAGCAGATCGAGTACGCGCGCGATAGTCGGAGCTCAAATTTCAAACCACGCAGAAGTGTGTAAAAGTGTATGCGAGGAGGCAATCTGAAGGTATCGAACACGATACGCGCGATACTAATAGGAGAATTTAATCGACTTTTGCTCTGACTCACACCCAATTAATTTTATAACACACGATTATAATTACAGGTCGAGCGAAATTGCGAATATTTACAGAAAGTCAGATCAAGAGTCAATTTGTCACGGTAATGAAGTGTGTGTAAAATGAATCCGGTCGTCAAGGACCGCCTTATAATTAATTTTTTATGCTAAAGATTAATTTTTTCTGCATTGTGATTGTTTATTGAACATCAATAAACAATTATTTCGAATAATTAATTTTTTTTTCGGAATTTTAAAATGTTTGAAAATGTTTGCCCTAACGATGCCGGATTTAAGCAGCGTTGGACACTTGTCGTTCGCGGATAGATGATCACCCGGGAACCCCAGGCCTTATGAAAATTTTTTTAGTTGCGAGAACTGTCTTTTTTGCAAAATCATTGTTTATTAATAAACTATAATTTCGGAAAATTGGAATGTGCTTTTTGGGATTTTTTTTTCTGATTTTAAGATTTATTTTTTTTAATTCGGATACTGTTTCTTCTACAAAATGTTGTTTATTAATCATTAATAAACAATAATTCCAGAAAATTTGATTTTTTCTCATAATTTTCTATTTTTGTGAATTGAGCTTGTTGAAAATGTTTTAAAAAGTTTTCTTCTTTTAATGTTTTAGAGAATTAAAGAAATTTATTTATGAATGAATTATTTTTTTTAAATTCAGACAAATTTCAAAAATGTTACAAATTTTTTTTCTAAATATCATTTTTAACATAAAAATCCAATTTTCCTCGAAAATAGGATATACAAGCACTTCTTTGTGAGATCCTCGATTAACGAAACGAGAAATAATTTTACATCTTTACAGTTTTTATTAAACAAGTAATTTAAAGAAATCATTTATCAATTTTTTTTGAAAATCGAACATTTCCTAAAATTTAAATTTATTTTGAAAACATAATTTTTTTGTTCTTTTTTTAAATTTTTATTTTCTTTGAAATAAACGAATAAGATATTGAAAAGTTGCTGCTTAAAAATTGGAAATATTTTTGACCCTTATTTGAAAAGTTGATTGTGATAATTTCAGAATGTTTTTAGATTTTTTTTGTAAAAGCCAATTAAAACAGAAAAATTAAAAGAATAAAAGACTGAACTTATTCTTCGTTTCTGAATAATTTATGAAAAATTTTGCACACTTAGAATTACTCGAATTAGAAATGAGTTTTGAACTCAGAAGAGTTAAGTCGATTAGTGAAATTTTTATTTCTTTTTAAAATGTTATCGGTGATATACCCGTGATTGATCTTTGTTGCGAAACGATTAAAAAGCGAATATTGCGCAGGCGAAAACACTAGAATTTGCGAAAATCGTACATTCAGCTTCAATAAGAAAAATTTAATTACGAATCCAGAATCCATGGAGTGCATAGTAGACAGCCTATTAAGTTCTCAAAAATGTCCGCGAGCAGTAGCACGTCCGTCTTCAGGTAAAAGTCTGAGTACTTTCCGAGGATTTTAATACGGAAAGCATCCCAGATCTGCTATCCGTGCTCGTAGTCTTCGCGGCTAACATTGCTATCCGTCAAGCTACTGTACAAATTTTCTCTTGATGGAAGCGCAGACTCCTCGAACTTCTGCAGCGAAGACACGTACTCATTTAGAAAAATTCGTTTCCGTTTAAGAAGCCCGATCTGCTCACTATCGTAGGAGTCATCGTGCTGGAAAACAGACTCCAAAATTTGGAACTCTTCGAGGTATGATGCCAATTTATTCAGTCATGTGGTCAAGAGACGAAAGGAATCTACAAAGCGAAAATTGATTTCTCTCGTCTCCATGAACTTTGTCGCACTCCTTCACTTGTGGCAGCAGCAGAATACGACCCGGGGAATTCCAAGGCTATTTTTTGGATAATAAGACGTGAATCATATCCGCCCAAATTGTGAAATATGACTGGAATTATCCTCGAGTTCTTGTAATTGATATTGCAGCCATTACGTGCCGGGCCACGATATCGGAAAGCAAGAAAAAATAAATAGATTCCAATCATATAAATAGTTTGTGAAAAAGAAACATTATTAGTTTTACAACGTACCTTCCAGTAAAGTGGCAGTGATCCTTAACTTTTTGCTCTTCCCCGGTGATGGAATGCTGATAAACGTGACAGTGTTTTGCCCAATTAAAGTTCTGTAACTCCTCTCTTGTCAGTTTATTCATCAGGACGGGATTCTCATAGATCTGTTCCAATTGTTCACCGAGAACATAGAGGCTCGACACAAATCATTTCGCAGGTTTCTCATAATCTTCACTAATTTTTCTATAGCTTCTATACCCTAGCTTGAAATCATCAAAGCTGCATTTAACATAGTAACCTACGCTGAATGCCGCGTGTTCTTGATACGCACGTTCGTTGCCTTCGACTAAATGTAGCAGACACTCAAAGTCAGCATATACGGTGAAAGTTGCGTGCTCCTTGTAGCTGTAGTTCCTGAACGTCAGCTTATTGTTAAACTTGTTGGACAGCTTGATCTTTCAGTTGTTTATCTCGGCGCAGTCTCTTTCGTGTTCTGCGAGATTTTCTGCCGCTCTAACGTAATGTAGGCATAGATCGCATATGAATGCTTTTTCCGCATGCGAACTCAACTGAGACGCTACCAATCTAGACAAATCCTTGATTCAAGCATAATAAAATCTCTGAGGCACGGCATTATCGTTCTCATCGTCGTCGTCGTCGTCGTCGTCGTTGCTGGCATCCTCATCCTCATAGTGCTCTCGTACGAAGAGCAGATTTACGTGCCTCGCTTGTTTTCACGTGGGAACGTGACACAGACACGTCGAATCGTAGCCCCTTCTTCTTCAGCATAAATAAATTGATGGAGATATTGTTCTGTCTCTCAAACTCATCGATTTGCTTATGCATAACGGGAAAGTCAATGTACTTGACATTGATTTCGTTCTCGAATGGCTTGTATTTTGTCACACGTTGTGGATGCTTGTCAGTAGGCACTGGATGCAAGGCAGGCACAGCCCACTTGAAGCATTGCATATCGTCATTGTGAACGTTAACTCAGGCGTTATTTGAACTGCAGATGGGAGCGCGACGCAGGAGCTGCCGCGCATCGGCTGAACTTATTGATATTGACTGTTAAGTACATCATCGAACGTAGCGTCCAACCAGAGCCAACCTCCTGAAACTCCTCGATGTCTCTTTCGATGGCTGGCTGAGGGGGGGGGGGCGGTATGCGCGACTGCTATGCGCAACATGGTGGTGGGGAGCGCTTTATATCCAAAAACCGTGAGGGGCGGAGACGGTGACTCGATGTCTTGTCTCATTTTAATTTTTCGAGAAAGTTCTCGACATGGAGGCCTAGGCGTATTCGTAGGGACTTTTTTTGGTTTCGTGAGCTTTCTTATCCAAATTGTTTCAAAACCGACATATCCTACATCATTGCTTACTAACTTTGTCATTTGTATCTATTTTTTTGGCGTATGTGCGACAGGAACCATGCTTCCAGATCTATGGTTTAGAAGATTGGTTGCGTCTTTGTCTTAAAATACTTGATCGCATCGTCCTCCTCTCCATTGCTCTTGATTATCGTGCACTCGGCAGCCAGTTCAGTATTGACCTTGACTGCTTTGTAACGCGACATGGATAGCTTGATCTGTTCCTTGAAGAGGACAGCTGCGTCGTCAAAGAACGATGAAATATCGAGATAATCGATGTTGGTAATAACACCGCTTCTTATTCGGCTTTGGAAAACCGAATCAATGATATCTTACGTCACTCATTTCTAGTCCTGTTTCTATTATATATATATATATATATATATATATATATATATATATATATATATATATATATATATATATATATATATATATATATATATATATATATATATATGTAAAAGTGTCGCGTTTACGACAAAAAAAACTTAAACGATTGTTTTTCCAATTGTTTAAGTTGTTACGTCTAGATCATCGCCTAACATACCCCTTCTCGTCGTCAAGCTATATGTATCTTACCATACTGTAAATTACGCAAGTATTCACCAAAACTAGATGCGAACGCGATTTAATTTCATACTGACTTCGCGCAATTTATTGCTTACGCACGATGTAACAATTGGGAGCCCACTCTCCGGGATATTTTAATAGCAATTAGCGCGGATAGCAATTTTTTTTTTTAAATTCAAACATGGCTATCGTAGAATTGTAAAAGATATTAAGAAATGAACAGGCTACCGACATTATAAACAAATATGTAACGGCAACCGACCCAAATTTTGCAGCACGCGATTGCGAAACAAATTTAGGAGAATTATTAGCATTTTTACAACAACGATATTAAATCGCGAGCGAATAGCATTAACATTAACATATCGAAAGTGCACGACGCGTGTCAGGATAAATTAATGATAGACATACTTCTAGAGTTAATTCACAACAATATTAGTTGCAAAGCAATTATAGAAACTATTATAGATAGTAAGTCAATTAAGAAATTTGAACGTGAAATACACACACTTTTAAACAAAAACGCTGAAATGACGGACAACATCTCACTTAGAATTTTTTTGGACGGATGTAGAGAAGCGTGAAGCATGATATCGCCGTGTAATGAGCCTAATGTAGCGAGATTGATAAAAGTACGCTTGTCCGGACAGACATTAAAAAGTACGCAGCAAATAATTTTTCTTAATACGGAGGAAATTATAATGTATTTTGATCGCACATACGGGTCCGCAAAACGTTTTCACGAATTACTGGACGAATAAGCAGTAATAAAACAAAAATATGACGAAAACATCATTTCATTTTCAAATAGATTAAAATCTGCCGCACAAGAAGCATATGAGGCCGCGTTGCGTGAAAAAAGGCACAGACCAGATCTTAAATCCAAATTAGAAGAAGATAGTGTAGCATATTTCATTCGCGGTTTGTAATGGGTTATAAAAGGACGAATGGGCAAACCCGAGTCTCTAGACGCCGCGATTGACCAAGCAATTGACATAGAGCGCGATTATGCATGCCAAAATACAGACGAACAAATGAGAATACCACAGCCTCCTACACAAACAAAAATTAACGAAAAAGAATCTGCACAAATTAACTTAGTTGATAGAAAAAAGGCAGAAGCGTGTCAAATAAGCCATAAATGGAAAATCAATCCCGACTAACTCACAGGGACGACCGCAACGTATCACGCAACCGTGGAAAACACCCGAAAATAAAAATCAATACTCCAACTATGTTCCCGCCGCCAATGTACATCAGCCAAACCAAGCCCAAAAGGCGCCACTAAAGCATGTAATTGTTGCAATAAGGCCGGTCATTGGAAAAGCGAATATAGGAAGCTTGCATATAATAACAAAATGCGAGAAATGCATCAGGGAAACGAAAACGGGTTCGCGGAGAACGACGCAACGAAGGAAATCCCACAACCCCAGCGTCAAAATTATACAAGAAACAATCAGCAATACAATTAATAAAAAAGATTTTTTTGTTAAGCATTAATAATTGTTCACCAACTATTATGCTAAAAACAAATTGCTGCCCGCAACCGTTGTCACTAATGCTAGACACAGCTCGGCCAGCACTTTTGAAAATTTCAAAAAAACCGCGTAATGTTCGGGTCGATGCTAACGAAATTTTAGAACTAACCGGTACAATAAACAGTAGCCTAAAGACTTATGGCAAACTTACAATGCAATTTCATGATTTAATATTTTACTTGCACTTAGTACCAGATGATTTTCCAATTGAGGAAGACGATCTACTCGGTAGTGAAATATTTGTTAATCACGATGCAGACATTCATTATAGAGAACAATATTTTATAATTGATAATTATAAATCACCTCTAAAATGGCTATCAATTTAAAATAAAAAAGTACATAAGTTTTTAACCGCTACTTTTACCGAAAACGTAGAACAGCGTGTGCAATCAAAATCCGAACATTTGATCCGAACATGAAATCCGAAATCCGATATCCGAAAAATGAAAATTTTAATTATAAAACCGAGATTTGAAAACCCGAAAATCGAGATCCGGAATTCGAAAATAGTAAATTAAGCGCACAAAATAGAAATCATAATAATTCAAAATTAAAAAAACAATCGAACTCCGAAATTCGAAAACCGAAATCGTGGCAGAAGCAACTACCAAAATTCGAATTCCGAAATTAGAAAATAAAAATGCAGAAAATAATATTTTTAGCTTTTGTTTTAGAAGAACAAAAACATCGCTGTTACAAGTAAATGAAAAATCGCATCAAAAAGCTGATACAACATCGCTGTTAAAAGCAAAGTAAAAATCGAATTCAGAAATTAATGACAACGTATTTTTGGAAGGAAGTAAACTTGCATATGATGAAATTAAAAATTGCGATGAAAGTAAGCTTGAAAATAAACTTTTAGAGAAATTGAATTATTTATTAAAAGTTATTAAATACAGTCAACAAAAAAACAATTCTTACCTGAACAATTTGAAAAAATTTAAATCATTTGTAAGAATATACTAGTAATACTAAATACGCTAAAATATGAGAAAGTTAATGAAATCCACAAATTAATTATACAGCTTAAAAAACTTGTTAAGTATACTGTACGTGCAAAGTCTAAAAATAACAGCTGCGATTACTCATTTTTGCTTTTAAGCAATACAATTAACGCAGCCAAAAGTCACATAAAAGGAACGAAAATCATAAAAAATGCAAATGAAATTAAGAAAAGTAAGATAACGACCATTTCTGATAAGAATACGAAGAGTAACGACAGCAAAGCACGCGAAGTCAAAAACAAACAAAAAAAGCACTCTTGCGCTTTGACCATCTGACTGGAGAAAAGAGAGTTTCGGTAGAGCGGTTCATAGACCAATATGCGGATAGATTGTATCTAACGGGAGATAAGTTGCCGGAAACATCTGTACTCGAAATCGAAATCACCCCCTCACTAGTAATATATCCATTCCTATTAAACAATTCCGTCAACCTCCTGTAATAAATGACGAAATCAATAGACAAGTACAAGAATTACTAGACAACATATAATCGAGCTCTCGATCAGCTCTTACTCGGCACCGGTATTTTGCGTCGATAAAAAGCCCGATTCAAAGGCAATAAACGTTATAGAATGGTCGTATACTTCAGAAAGCTTAATGCAATTATACCTGATTATAATCACCCTGTACCCAATATAACTGATATTTTAGACAAATTGGGGCGCGCAAAATTTTTTTCGGTATTCATAAAAAATAGACACAAAACAACCTTCCATTGTAATTTAGGCGCTTTTCATTTCCGTAGGAGCCCGTTTGGCCTAAAAACAAGTGCATCAGTTTTGCTTGCTCTTATCACGGCACTAATGGCAGGTATGAAAGGTGTAGTAGCATTTTTTGATGATATTTGTCTTTTTTCTGAATCTATCGAAGAAGATTGGGAAGTAACAGCTGAGCCCGTTTGGACTAAAAACAAGTGCATCAGTTTTTCTTGCTTTTATCACGGCACTAATGGCAGGTATAAAAGGTGTGGTAGCATTTTTTGATGATATTTGTATTTTTTTTTTAAACTATCGAAGAACATTGGGAAGTGATAGGTGAGCTATTACAAAAGATTAATAAAAAGTAACCTGACATTGCAACCCTACAAATGCGAATTTTTAAAGGAAGAAATTAATTACCTTGGGCACATTATGAGCAGTAATGGCTTAAAGCCCGATCCAAAAAAAATAGAAGCAGTAAAAAAACGTCCAGTTCCCAAAACAGTAAAAAATATTAAACGATTTCTGGGACTGGCCAATTATTATAGACGTTTTATACCCGATTTTGCAAAAATAGCCAGACCTTTAAACCTTTTACTAAAGAAAAATCAACCATTTATCTGGGAAAAAAATTCTCAGGAAGCTTTCGAAAATTTGAGAGACCGATTATGTGAGCCGCCAATCTTAATACATCTTAATTTTTATGAACAATTTACTGTTTCGACCGATGCTAGCGGGTACGCGATTGGCAGAGTGATTTCGCAACGGGAACTTCCCATAGCTTTTGTATCGCGAGGCCTTACCCCAGCTGAAATAAATTATTGCCCTTTTTCGAAAGATGCTTTAGCTATAGTATTTTGTATAACTCAATTCAGACCATATTTATATGGCAGAAAATTAACTCTTATTACAGACCATAGACCATTAGTCTGGCTAACTTCGCACAAAGATCCAAGCTCTAGAGTATCGAGATGGAGATTAAAATTGACAGATTACAATTTTGAAATTAAATATAAGCCGGGCGTAATAAATACTAACGACGACTCCCTTTTGCGAAATCCAGTAGAGTCACATATATTAATCATTAACGATACCATAAATAGCAATTTGTTAGCAAGTGAGCATGAGCAAGCTAACAACCAGAGTGAGCTAAACAAAGAAACGAATAATCAAGCGTTAGAAAGGCAGGTAGAACCCACCGCCGCCGAGCTGCCCAGCATGATGACGCGTCTACGCGCAGGCAGACAGCCAAGCACACGGTTCGCGGCAGCCATCCAAGCCCTTGCACCACGCAAGAGATGCCGGAGATCGTAAAATGTTTGACGAAGAGAGGCCGGTGAAACATGACATGGCCACTGCAGCTACAGAGATAGTAGAAATGACCTCACTCGCAGCCGCGCCGCGCGGAAATTTTCAACGGGGGACGGTGAAAGCACGCACCCTGAGGAAAGGCAGGAAAGTCGTGCACGCAGCCCCGTCACTACAGCTGCCGATAACACTGCGGAATTTGATATAGATCTTAATGAAACTACTCTTTTAAATGAAAATTCAAACGAGTCTAATGAACTACTTGATTCTGTGCTCACACATCGTGACTCACACGCAAACGAACTCCCTGGTAAAAATACTATTCATTGTAGAGAAAAATTATTTATGCGAAAAGACAATTATTTATATTTCGTCGATTCCATAGGCCAGCCACTAGACAAAGGAGCAATGCAATTATATGAAATCAATAAACTACCACGTCTGGATAATTTAACTATTGGTGATCCTAAATTAATTAAAGTTAATACTAGATTCCATATAGTAATGCCACTTAAAAGCGAGCAACGCGAAAGTTTAATAAATATCATGAATATTTTGCAAATTTTACTTAAAAAATTGAGTTTTATTTTAATCGAAAAAGAGATTAATACATTTAGCGTAACAAAAAATAAAAATATTGAAAACGTTGAATTCAATTTAATATTAAACAGTATTAAAAAATAATTATATTCAACAAACATCAAAATCATTATATGTCTCGGTCATATACAACATCCTCCTTTTTTGGACGGGCAAAAATTACCGAAGAAATGCATTGTTCTACGATTGGTTCTACGACACAAAGGCGTTAATAAAACTTACAATAGAATTAGACATAAATATAATTGGGAAAATCTTAAGCAGGAAGTACAAAAGTTCATTCAGAAATGCAATCAATGTCAATTAAAAAAATTAGTTAGAGTCAAACCAAGCAAAATTTAATTATTACTGATTATCCAGCAATACCGTTTGCTAAAGTGGCTCTTGATATAGTTGGACCATTGCCTAAAACTAAAATGGGTAATAAATACATATTTAGCATATAAGATCAATTTTCGAAATTCATAATTATTGTTCCCCTTCCCGATCAGACGGCAATCTCGGTAGCTGGCGGATTTATAAAAAGATTAATTTGTATTTTCGCAGCTCCTCAAGCTATATTAATAGATCAAGGAACAAATTTCCAAAGAAAATTAATGATGCGCGTAGCCAAGAGATTCAAAATCAAGCAAATTAAAACTACCGTATTTCACCCGTAGTCAAACGCCTCTCTCAAGCGAGCGCACGCGCCGTTAGGTGGATTTATCAAGACGTTTATTTCTAAAGAAGTCGAATGGGATGAATGGGTCGAAATAACAATGCTTAACCATAATTCCGGGCTAAATGAATCGATCATTTTCATACTTTATGAGTTCGTGTTTTAGCGTCTAGCACGACTACCGTCAAGCGATCCTCCCGCCGTCGACGATCTCCTACCTGCGGACGCCGACTACATGCAAAGTCTTATCTCACGCCTGAGCGCCTTAAGTGAAATAGCTACCGAAAGAATCTCCTTAGCTACGGAAAGAGCGAAGCGATATTACGACTTAAAGACTAATCACGTAGAAAAATAAGTAGGTGATTACATTTGGTTGCAAAAGGGGCCCAAGCCGCATAAATTCGATGATCCGTATACTGGTTCTTATTTAGTGTTACATATTTGGGAAAATGAAAATGTAAAAATACAGTTGAAAGAGAATAAAACAAAGGTTGTGCATATCAACCGCCTACGCTTTTCGCACATTCAACCAAAATAATATGATCAAATAATAATATATAATTCACTGATTTCAGATAAAATCTACACGCAACCTTCAAAAACAAGCAGTTGATCGCAAAAATTTATTTAACTAATTATAATATGTAAACGTTTGTTTCAGATACTAGACCAGCAGTAATAGCAATATACGAGGTTCTTTTTACCATAAAATTTTAAAATAAAGTAAAACTGTTAATAATTAATTTCCTACGTTATCGCCATAAGAGCGGCGCTTCACAGGTCGATCTCCGGCTTACCTCGCTCATCTGCTGCTTATCCTCGGATGTGTCGTCGTCCTCCAGAGCTCCGTTCTTCTCGGCTGCGAAAAGAAAAGTGAACTGTACAGCTCGAAAGCGCCGGCTTCTACACTCGGCAGTGGCACTGCTCCGAGCCAATGAGAACTCGGGCTAGAGAGAGCATGGTGGGGGAAGAGACAGGCAATGCGAGGCAAGCGCGGAGGGTAAAGCGCGATGGCGGAAACGAGCAGCGCTGTATTGTGCGCACAGCTAGCCATCGGTCGGGGAGGGGATACGCTGGCCTATGCTGCTAGCCTATACAGCTGGCCTATCCAAGTGGCCTATATGGGTGGCTGTGAACCCCCCCGGCTTAGGCATAGGTGGCTGCTGGCCTATCGAACTGGCCTATATAGGTGGCTGTGAACCTCCCCAGCTTAAGAATAGGTTGCAGTGAACCTCCTAGTTTATCTACTTTTACACAGAAAAGCACACAAAAGGTCGAATTACTAAACTTTATCAGGATTATCTTATACAGCAATATCAATTAAGTGAAAAATTATTGCTAATGCGTTGAGTCTAGCAACTATAGCTCCCGATTTCTTGCTTGTTAGCCAAGGAAGTCGTGCATGTATTGCAATGTGTGTAAGTCGATGTGCGACTGCGCGAAACTAAAGAATGCTACCGAGAATTGCCTGTTTTCTGAGATAGTCAAGCAAGATTGGCATCAGCTTGCACGCATATTTTACGCGAATACGGACAACGCACTATTTGAGATACCGTCATTCCGGTTATGTATGTTTTCGGAAGTCAATAGTACAAAATGCACGAGGTTTTGACGGAAAAGAAAAAACCTCGGGCGACGATTGTCTATTCAGTGTGGAATTAAATCTCGGGGTAATTCGTAACCTTTGGATCAACAAGCGTGGCACTTATTACGATATTAATGATTTTTAGATTAATTAAATTCGTTCTTGATACATTCACTGTGTGGGTTTTCTATCATGCTATTTGGAGTTTTATGGAGTTCATTTACACATTTACTTTTACATTTAGCTCGATCGCCAAATAACGAGAAAGATAAGGACATCGAACGGAATCAATCGCGAGGTATTCCGCCTGCACCCCCCGCGCTGCCGCAACCACCTGTACAATAGGTACCCTGAGAGCCAGGGGCGAAAGGCGTTCGACGTTGAATTCCATTACGTAAACGAAGCAAACGGAGTTATCAATATACAGTTAGACAAGAACCGTCTTTATCCTGTTTTAGAGGAACCTCAAATACCGTCGCTTACGCGTAGAATGAAAAGATTCAAGGACGATAACTAGATTGAGATTATCTCACAAACCTTTTTTGCGTCAATTCGCTTACCTTCAGGCGCTTAGCTAGTAATATGAATACTCAGCAAAAAAGCATTTTATTCAATGCTTTGCTCACGATCAGACTGAAATTATCGTGGGTTGCTTAGAAAAAGGGCGAAAGGTGTACGAACATAGCAATAGAGTAACTAAGTTGTTGCATGAATTTAACAATGGAAATTACCTCAAATAGAAATTATCGAGATAAGTATTGATGCCGGGCAAAAATAAAGACTCGCAATTTACACCTATTTACGCGGATTGCACCCCGAAATTAAGAGATACATCTGCAAACCGGAAGTTTATCATGATTTGCATCACACGTGCGCCCATGCCGAGCAAATCCATGTACATCTATTAGATCTACAGAATCTCAAGCGTCGCTCTGTAATTCAAGAAATCGTACACGTACATAAAAACTCTTCCCGTCGAATGAATCCTGCTTCTCAATATTCTTCCATTAAAAACTGAAAATTACAGTCCAGTTTTAATTTTTTGTAACACGCATAAAATCATTTCTTTTAGCGTCCATGGCAGTCGCTGATGAACTAAGAGAACTCGCTATTTTGCAACTAGGCGACGTTTATGCTATAGTCGTTTTCCAAAATACAGTCTCGTTTACGTCGACGAAACGAACACTTCTATATTTTCCAAAAACTGCTTCGACACTTGTGTTCACGATCCATTTAGTTTATTAGAATTTTATTACAAGTTTCATATACTTATCCAGCCACAATACGTATTTCCGACCAATTGTAAAACTTGTAAGAAGCAACTCATATTCCCGGCTGCGTGTAACAATTGTGAAATTTGCATAATAGCTTATTTTCGTTTTGGCATCTCTATTTTCAAAGCACCTTCGACGCACATTGACTACATTTAACTTATTATTGATCCAAAATAATAAACTTAATCAAGCAAAGAGTTAAGCAAAACTTTCAGGATTACAGATAATCAATTTATTTATTTAAAATTATTAGAAATTACTTCAATAATTCTTAAATAGAAATCAAAGTCAAGCAAAATGGAAATTATTCGTAATGTTGATAGACTGCATAACCAATGGGTTTTATATAATATTTGCGAAGTGTGGTACTATCAACAACTTAGTCCATGTATGCCGAATTTGTATTCATTAGTAATATCCAGGACTTGTAATCCCATAATTGGAAGTGCTTCAAAATTACGCTGCAAAAATGAAATGGCTTAGAAAGTTAAAAATATTACTCTAATCTGGACTAGCAGAGGTGACACTAAAGTAACATTAGAAAACTCTGCAACGACGGCCCGCGTTATACTACTCACTTTTATTACCTTATCAGAAGTGCAATTGTCGAAAGTATAAATAACCAACTTCTTGCGGTGAGCTTAAACTCATTATTCAAAAATTTAAGTAATCAAGTGGTTCCGAAAAATGATACAGCCGACACGGAAAGTAATGCTGAAAACAGCGTAGATTTTTCTCACAGCTTGTCACGAGAGGTTAATGAATTAACATAGGCCATTACATAAGAAATGCGCTATGAGCAGCTAAATACTATGTATGAGCGATTTAATCGATAATTATTTGAAAACATTAGAAAAAGGAGAGGAATAATTCAAACAAATAATACTATTAAGATTAAGATATAATAGAAAAACTTGCACAGATAAAGTCGAAAATAAATAACCATGCAATTATAAGAAATCAGTACTATTAGTTACAGAATTTTGTCAAAACATAGTAACAGCACCTTTAGTAAAATAGAATTACATAACTTAAACATAATATCTCATTCTATCGTTTAATATTAAAGTATCATGGACGCACTACTCGTATCATTTTTAGTAGCACTCGCATTACTGCAATTAGCACCGACAAAAGGCAAAGATGCAAAATTCCAAAGCATCCGTGGGAATCCAGGAATTGCATAAATTTGGCATGAAAATTGGCATATCATGACTTCCATTGACGTGGAGGAAATCCACCGAAAAAGAGTAATGGTATATGAAGATTCGGATAACGTCACGTCTGAAATGCACAATTTGGGGAACTTCACTATACACGCACTAAATACATCTTACCTCATTATCTAAAATATGGAGAAAGCTAGCGTTTTGGCAGAATTGACAGATTCTCTCACTGCCACACACGAATGGTATAGCACTTAAAATTCGCAATATGAATTTAACTGTAAACAAAGTCTTATACACTCAGACTATAAAGTTTGTAAAATTTTTCAATCATTGGACGCTTTTCGTCGACAAAATTTTGACGAGAATTAATGCCAAGAATTGAACGATTATTTTATTCGCAACTGTATTGCTACCTCTCATACGCAATTATCAGCAGAACAATTTACTTTAGAAAAAACCTTATTATTAATTTCAAATAAATGTGATTTTCAAAGAGAAGATAAAATTTCATCTACAAAAATAGCTTTAAGCCTTATTAAGAGAATCATTATAAAATTAACTAATATTTATAAACAAATAAATTAAATTTTGAATCACAAAAAGTACGTTGTGCGAACTAGCGTGATAAAGCGAGTGCTAATCGATTTTGTCGAAAAATCAGGTTTAAGATTACATTTAGACGTACAAAATCAAATTCAGCTATTTTATCCGAAGTATCCGACTTTTACATTATATTGATGAATGACGTAATTGTAATCGAAATCGTTCTTCCATTGATCGACACCAAAACTTACTGTGCATATAAAAATATACGTTTTCCAGCATTTTAGAATTTAACTATGCACGCGCAAGTAGTTGCATATATTAATACGCGAAACGATTATATTACGACTTCTGTTAGCAGCGACACACATTATTATATGAGCGAATCTAAACTTCAAAATTGCAAAGAATTAAATGACAAATATTGATACAAAAAAATATCGAATTTATCATACAAGCGACTTGCGAATACACATTATTGAAAACACCTACATAAAAGGCATTACAAGGTTGCAATATCTGGTTAACACTAGAAAAGCAAAATTATATTATAAAAACAACTAATTCACCCACTTGGCTTTTTTTAACAAATCACAATATCACGATTTTTAGTAAATGTGAAAACTCAATTGTTTATGCACCATTCAATGGATCAGAAATAATTGAGTTACCATCAATTTGTACAATTAACTCTCAAAATGAATATTATCAAGGAGCTAAGGGTTTCGTAAAGAAACTTGCCCCAATGATTTATTTATTTAAACCAGAAAGATTCACATACATAAAATTACAGTGTGATGTAAATCCCTACAGAGGTAAACTAAGTTACCTGTGCGCAAGTCCGGTACATAAAATTAAGAAAAGTGATACAAAAAAAAACTTAAAGCATAACTAACTTACTTAAAACTAACTTAAAAACTAAACTAAACTAGTATCGTATACATCTCATGGTAGACTAGAAACATTATACAATTTATAAACTATTAACATTATAAAAATATTGTTTGTACATAGATATATTTAATATAATTGCACCTCATATGTTACAGTTATCTTTCATCCACATTTTCAGTATATTTTTTTGTGACTTTTTATCTAATTCTAATGTTTTTAGATCATTTGGTAGTTTATTGTAAACTTGTATAGCTTTTGTGTAACTATTTTTATTGCTGACCTTTTTCTTGTTGCTGCGAATCATTAAGTTTTTTTTCCTAGTAATACTATTAGACTTAAGAAATTGACTTTTTAGATTAGGGTAATGATATATCAGTGATTCAAAAGCAAAAAGTTGTTCCAAGTTCAGTGGATTATCATGTATGCTAAAATTTTTTTTATTAACAATTTTCAGTATTCTTTTCTGCAGATTTTGCAATAAATCAAGATTGTTCTTATAAGCACCACCCCAATCAATTATTCCATAATTAATTAAACTATGAAAAAAAGCATAATAAATCATTCTGAATGTTTCGGTTGACATATATTTGGCGATTTTATAGAATATATATACTAAATATTTAGTTCTCTTTATAATGTATTCAATGTGCTTATCTCATTTTAAGTTATAAGCAAAAATGATCCCTAAGTACTTGCAGTTTACTACTCTATTTACTTTTTTGTTTCTAATTTTTATATCTATTTGCTTTGGAACACTATCACAATAGTTACCAAAAGTTATACATACAGTCTTATTAACGTTTAATGATAGTTTATTTACAGCTAACCACTTATCTACTAGTAACAAATTGTTGTTCATAGATTCCTGAGCTTCGTCCCACGTATCCCCAGTAGATATAATTGCAGTATCATCTGCATAAGACAAAATTTCATCAGGATGGATTACTTTCAAGAGATCATTAATATATAAAATAAAAAGTAGTGGACCTAAAATGGTACCTTGTGGTACACCTGTGTATATTTTTAAATAATTACTCTCACTATCATTAATTTTAACTTTTTGATGTCTATTATTAAGATAACTTGAAAATAGATCCAGTGCCTGTCCTCTAATTCCTATACAGTAAAGTTTATCCAGTAATATTTTATGATCAACAGTATCAAATGCTTCAGCCAAATCCAAGAAAGTTATTATTGTTGGTTTACTGCGATCCAAATTATTGTATAGTACATTGGTAATATAATTTAGGGCATCTTTTGTACCTATATTTTTCATGAAACCAAATTGGTAATCAGATATTATATTATTTTTTTTAACAAAATCAAAAATTCTATTATATAATACTCTCTCAAAACTTTTAGCTATATTAGATACTAAAGAGATTGGTCTGTAATTAGAAACATTGTGTTTGTCATCAGATTTGTAAATCGGCACAATTTCAGCATTTTTTAATGCGTCAGGCCAGATGGCTTTTTCAATACATAAATTAAATATATACTCTAGTGGTTCCGCAATATAATTACAGATAACCTTCAGAGTTTGAGCATTGATTTTATCTACAATACCATTTTTTAATTTCAAATTATTTATAATACTCATGATTTCATATGCATTTGTCGGAGTTAAAAAATAGAATTAGCATACATATCTGGCATTTTTATCACAGATGTCGAAGGTTTATCTATTTATCACTCAATTTTTTACCTATTTCACAAAAATACTTATTCATATTAGCTATATCTACACTATCTGTAATTTTGACATTATCATATTTAATATAAATTATAGTTTCATTCAATTTCGTTTTTCTTTCCTATTTTCGTGTTGATAATTTCCCATAGTTTTTTAGGGTTGTTTGTATTATTTTCGACTACATTTTTATCATATTTTATTTTAGCATCTAGGATAACCTTATCTAAAATTTTTGCATAATTTATATACTGTTGTCTAAGTTGTTCATTTTTAACATCCAGTTTCCATAAATTGTATAAGAATTCTTTTGTTTCGCATGATTTACTAATAGCATGAGTAATCCAAATTTTCCTACATTTATTTACGCCTTTTCTTTTCCGTGTTTTTGCTTGTTCCAGACATTTTTTGATTTCGCTTATCAATTGGTTAGTAGCTATGTTTGGAACATGAATTTACATAATTGAATTCCAGTCTCTTGTTTCAGCAATGTTTCTCAATTTTGTATAGTCTAATATTACAGAAGGAACGGAGTCTTTAGTTTTCATCTTATTTATAGAACCAAAAATAGGGTAATGGTCTGTCAAAGAATGTCTCAATTTATATGTATCTGTACTTAGGCTATCAGTTTTGATATATATGTTATCAATACATGATCCATTGCAATTTCCTATAGATGGTCTAGTGATACCAACAAAACCAGGTATATATCTTTTGTCTAAAAAGTTACAAAGAAATTCCTGGCTTATTCTATCCAACTCTAAAAGGTTAATATTAAAATCTCCTATTACTGAGTGATTTTTTATTTCTCTTTTTACTTAAGAATTTGTTTAAATATAAAATGAACTCAGTCTTAGGTATGTCATGAGATCTGTACACAGCAGAAAGTTCCATACTACTATTATTACTTAGCTTAATATGTATATTTATTATCTTAATCCTTCCAAATTCAATAGTTTTAGTTTCATGTACAATAATTCCATCAACAAAAACCATCACACCATCGTTTTGATTTATTTTACTTTCATTATAATAACTTTTATAACCTTCTAATTCATATAATTTATAATTAACTTGTACGTAAGTTTCAGTACATATAACAATAGTTGGTTTGCTAGTTAGACTTTCCAATAGAATTTTTAATTTATCAAAGTTAGCAGACATGCTTCTAATATTAACGTGCATTATAATATAATTTTTATTGTTAATGATTTTATTAATGCTATTAATATTGTCACATCTTTTTTCTTTTTTTATTTTATCAATAAATTCAAAATCCATTCTTAATTAATTAACTTAAGTCTTTTTGTTGTTTTGCGTTATTTCTTGTTAATATTTGCTGTTTTTGTTGCTGCTGTTGATGCTGTTGTTGCTGCTGCTGTTGTTGCTGTTGATTTTGTTGCTGTTGTTGCTGCTGTTGCTGCTGTTGTTGTTGTTTTTGTTGCTGTTTGTTTTGTTGTTTTAAAATCATTTCACTTTGCATCTTGTTTTCTTTTTGCCGATTACTTATCTTCTCTTGGTAATGCATAGATATTGATTTTACTGTCGATAAAGTAGGTTTCACTGGGTAATCAGTTGTTTCAATAAATTTTTTTATATTATTTTTTAGAATATCACATAAATTAGAATCTGCTGCATCATGACATGTATTAAATTTTATTTGATATTTATTATTGCTAAAATTACAGTTTGGGCATGTGAAAACATCACTATCAGACTCAAAAGTTTTATGATTCTTTGCACACTTTAGACATGTTGTTATTGCAGTTTGAACCATTGTGTCCCAATCTACCACAGTTAAAGCAAAGTTTAATATTTATCAGGTCAAAGACTCTACAGCTTTGGCATCCAATAAAAAGTCTGTTGTTGTTATCTCTTATGTGTTTATACATATCAGCTGTCACTTCCATTAAGACACTGCTTAGATTTGTCTTCTTATTTATATGCATGTGCAGTACTTGAGCTTTACTATTAAAATTTGCAAAATTCCTTATATTTATATCTTCTTCAATGCCATTTTCATCCATATTCATATAGTTTTCAATTCCCACTATTTTAATTTTTGGATTATTTAATTGTTCCAGGTTAATTTCACAAACTTCCTCTAACTTGCTCTTTAATAACTTTTCAGCAATTTCAACACTGTCACTATTAACACATTTGACAACAATCTCATCTTTATTTTTAATGTATAATTCTTTCGTTTGAATACTTTTTTCGTTTATAAGACATTTTGCAACTCTCTTTTTGACATCTGCTTGCTGTGTATTATCTAATGCTTTGACTATAATTTTTGGAACTCGTTTCTTTACAGGTCTTATAACACTAGCTACTTCAGCAAAAGATTTATTGCTTGTTTGATAGCTTTTTTGTTTGTCTAATAACTCTTTCAATAAATCATTTTTTTCAACTAGTTCGTTGTTGAGTTGTTTTAGCAATTCATTTTCTTTTTGCATTATTTCATAAACAGCTGTACAATCGGTCATCGTTGTGTTCAACATTTCTTGTGATTTACTCGCTAAATCCTCAAGTATTTCCTTTCTTACTTCTTCTGATTGTCTCATTTTTATTTGAGCAATCATTGCTTTGGCCGATTCACTCAAGACCTCTACGTTAAATTTTGAGGTTCTGAGATTTTTGTGTTCTGGACATATTATTAGTCTTTCACTTATAAAATTGAAACTTTTATGTTTTGCACAACTTAAATGGTATGTATTATCACATGCGATACAGATAACAGTTGTCACTTCACTCTTTGGGTGACATTTGAGAAATTTTCGACAGTTCTTATCAGGAGGCTCTTTCCCTCCCGACGCCATTTTTACTTTTTGTTTTTGTTTTTTTTTTAATTCCACCATTACAATTATCTATAAATAAAATCGACTCGATATTGCAAGCTGAGAAAAGCTATCAGAATAACGACTCTAATCTAAAACACATATAACATATAGTGTACAACATAGAAAACTATCTACAAATCACGTTATACGTAGGAAACATGATTACAGTAATAATTATAATATTAATACTATCCGCTATAATATTATTGTACTTTATCAAGCAAAAGGTACAAAAGGTCGATACTAGCAATACATATATACCAATGACGCCTTTAGATGAAAACATAAGATTAAGCTTTACTGGTTTTCCTTTATACGCGACTCCTAGATACTTTCCATCGAAAAGAGTGCAGGATTATGTAGAGATACCAGAGAATAATACACAAACTTTATCAAACAAATGTACAATACGAACGATTAATAAATCGCTATAAATAAATAATATGTCTTACTAGTCGGTACTATTAGCAATTGTTACGAAGTACTTTAATTGCATACACGTTTTTACTCTTTTGCTTTTTAATAATTACACAGGGCCACAATACGAAATTGGGACGGAGCATTTCTGATCTCAATTGATCTTTATGTTTTTGGGGTCGCTGATCATGATGCCGGTGTCCATATGACTCCAGCACGTCTGGTTCAAGGTCAATTGAAGGTCAAACCCCTTAAATCGATCGACATGATTTTTTTTACCCCGGATTCTGAAAGAACGGAAAATTTTACGTCCAGATATGTTTTAACCTTTTCGTCAAAGTGATCCTTAGAGAACATTTGAAGGACATTTGGATATCAAATCCTTCTTTTGATCTCTAGCCTGATATTAACCTATAAGCTTAAAACCCCTAAACACCAAACCTACAAATCCCAAACTTTCAAACCTGAAATCCATTAAACCCATACACATAAACCTCAATCTCCTAAAGCCACAAATCTTGAAGCCACAAACACCATGCTATAAACCCACAAAGTGCCAAAATCATATAACGTTAGAACCATAAACTCCAAACCGGGTTTGTGGGTTTGCAAGTTTGGGGTTCGAGAGTTTGGAGTTGATGGGTATAGGTTTATGGATTTGGGGTTTGGGGTTTGGGGTTAGAGGGTTTGCGGTTTGTAGGTTAAAGTTTGGAAGTTTGTGGGTTGGGTTTATGGATTTTTGATTTGCTGAGAAAGTTTTTATGGGTTGAATATTTGTAGTTAAAAATGTTAATTTTACATTTTTATATTTTTTGTATGATATTATAATATTTTTTGTTGAAAGACAATTAGATGTGCGGACTTTGGTATAAGTTTCATGCGTGCCCTCAAACGAGCCGATTGCTTGTATTTATGGGCATCCTCCATGCATATTATAAACCTATCATTTTAGGAAATCCCATTTAACTAATGATCATTTTTATTGAAGAGTTGACTTTTTCCAGGTCAATCAGAGATTAAGATTCATAACTTATATAATATGTTATAATACGGGACGTCAAAAACCGTCATTTTCTTGTACCTGTCCCCAGGGCATCTCCACGTGGTGACGGCGGGCAACGGGTCAGCAAATGAACGAAAAATGTTACGAAAAATGTTTCAATATGGATACAAGTTGGATGAACAATTATTGGACTCCAACGAAAGTATGCGTCACTTGCTCAATGCGAATCGCAGGAAAGAAAAAACAAATATATGCATCGCCTACGATTTGGCGAAAACCAGTCGATCATGACACTAACTGTTATTTCTGCTTGACCAATATATCTGGGTACAATAAAAAAAATAATTTTGGCATATCCTATGCATCTGTTCAATCAATAACTCATGCTGTTTTAGTTACTATTGGGCAGAATGAAAGTCAACATCCGATGTCTATAGAATCAGTCTAAAAGTTCTTAAAAAGGATTTGATCTCCAAATGTCCTTCAAATGACCTCTAAGGGTCACTTTGACGAAAAGGTCAAAGCATATCTGGACGTAGAATTTTCCATTCTTTCAGAATCCGGAGTCAAAAAATCATATCGATCGATTTAAGGGGTTTGACCTTCATTTTACCTTGAACCAAACGTGCTGTGGTCATATAGATACCGGCATCGTGATCCGCGACCCCAAAAACATAAAGATCAACTATTCCGACACCTATTTCTTGCCTTAATATCAGCCTAGAAGTTCGAAACAAGGATTTGACCTACAAATGTCCTTCAAATAACCTCTAAGGGTCACTTTGACGAAAAAGTCGAAGCGTATCTGGACGTAAAATTTTCCCATAGACATACCTATTACTAGAAATGTTCTTTTAAAACGAGCAATAACAAAAATATGAAATAAGGTTAAGCGACAAATAAAATAAGAACAGCCTGAAGAATACCTTGTAAATCATATTAAACGCATAATACCTTGTATAGACTTACAAAAAGAGTATCATACTGAGTCTTTTTTTATCTGTTTGTATTTTTATCCAAATCATGGCGTATGACTAACGGTAAGCTTGAGAATTGTTAAATAGCTCTAACATCTTATGCATTTATACTTTTCGTTTATTTATTATAAAAATATTAATGCTCTATAGGTAACTGCAAAAAGTAGTTTTTTTGTTTTAATTGATCCATGCCCTGGTTTCACTATAAAGCAGCCTCGATATACCCATTACTAACAGACAATTAATCAGAGAAGTTATGTTATGGGAAAAAAGTAGTATATAATTTGTGAAAATTGAGAAAACATAAACATAAGAGTCTTATAACCTTACCTTTTGCGATTCAATGCGTATAAATGATGATACTGACCATTTAGTAACTTTCAGGCTTATATTGATTGTATACCAAATCAAGATTAATGTACTTCAAAAATGCGTGCGTAAAGTGTGTGAATAATTTGGATTTATGAATTGTAAATATATGTTGATATAATTGTAAATATGATTGCTTAAAGATCAAGCTTATAGCGATTAAAAATAACATAATATCAACATAAAGTAAAAATATAATAATACAAAATTAGAAAGGTAGACTATTCCAACAATATTTTACTCAACATTTATTCTGTTAAATATTTTGAAAATAATCGATGCGAACGGTTTTTAATAATATACTTGTATAGATTGTATTTTGTAGTTAGATTTATTTACATATCAATCAATAAAATTATAGGTTATGTTTTGGAATCAAGTGGGATGTCAAGAAACCCATGCCTGGGTCCCCCATAGTAGCCACACTAGCGCTTGTATTCTAAGTGTCTCGAATGGACCTCGCTCGGGGTTCCAGGCAGCCTTACTTGAAATCGCTCAATGAGAGTTCTACCGGAACGAGTCGTTGCACACCCTGCCATGACCTCACTTAGCCGCCATACGTGGGCCTCGCTAGTGTCATGACAGCACCGGTGGGGACCACATGTGGCAGGTATTGCATTTTCCAATCGGGATATCCTACATGCTTCCCTGCTTTACTTAGTCAACAAAATTACTAACTTTAACTATATTTAAACATAATTTATAGCGTCGTATCGTATTACATTGTGTCGTAGGCTAGTTGATACTCTTAGAACTATTTTTGAAATTTAATTTTTAAAACTATCCTGTTCTTTTGTACTTAGATCGGTTTCGCGCCAATGTCGCATTTGATCGTAATGTCTTCTATGTTCTTTATCTCCTCCCATTTTAAACTTGATCATGCAGTTTCTGGGAGATAATTTTGTGACAATTTTTACTTCCGACATTTTTGGGTTGTCTTTTCTAAAGTCCCTTACCATTATTGCATCGCCTTTATCAATGCTTACTTTTCTCTTACCTCTGAAATTTTTTGTTTGTTCATACTTCTTTGATTCAATATGAGAACTTGTCTCTGGCCATAATAATGACAAAGGTGTTTTTAGTTCTCTTTTCAACGATAAGTTTAAGTCGGAGTTTCATTAGTTATCTCATGTTTGGTTGACCTATATGAGAACAAAAATATTTTATGCCCATCTCAACGAAGATGGCCACTTTTTGCCCTGAAGAGTGGGATTAAAATTACACTTTTTGCACGCAAATGCAATAATTGTATTTTAACAAACATTGTACAACACATATTTAACAAATATTGTATATTAACAGTTCATTAGTCCCGCTTTCCAAGTCAAAAAGTGGCCACAGTTGAGATGGGCATAAAGTACTATATGTAACTTGAAAAAAAAAGACGATTGGTTCCGTGGGAAAAATATTCGACTTTTTGCCCTTGGTACATAATGTACTATTTATAGCTGTGCTTACATCTACTTTTGAGCTATTTACAATTGCTTTAAGTTTATGCTTGAATGTTTTTATAAAGTTCTTCGCATCTCGATTTGTCATCGAGTGCTTAGGTGTTGAAAAATTCTGCTTTACTCCTAACTGTTTAAAGAAAATTTTACATTCATCGCTGGTAAATTGAGCTCCCGAGTCAGTTACAACATTGTTTGGTAGCCCATGTGTGGTAAATATTTCTTTAAATTTTTCTATAGTTGTCTCTGCTGATGTTTTACATTGTGAAAATTTCGGGCCATTTAGAATGAGCATCTAGGACTAAAAAGTAAGTATGCCCTAGGTATGATCCTGCGATGTCTACGCGAAGTCTTTGTCAAGGTCGGTTGGTCTATGGCCATAGAGTTAGTTCCATTCTAACTGGGTTATCTTTAGTTTCAACACACCATTTGCAATATTTAGATTTTTTTTAATTGTTTATCTATATTAGGCCACTAAACCACTGATTTTGCCGAACTCTTCATTTTAACAGTCCCAAACTGGCTTTCGTGTAATTTGTCGAATACCGCTTATCGTAATTTAGGTAAAATAATAACCATTTGTCTCCACATCAAACGTTCTTTTTAAACATGAATTTCGTCTTTACGCAATTCATACGGTTATAGTTCATTGGGTCAAATTTTAAGACTGCATTCGGGTCATCCTTCCGTTACCAATCGTTTCACTCTGGATAAAGTTTCGTTTTTTACAGTTTCGCGCACTACTGATTTGAAATTTAAATATGTTATGTTGGTTCTATATGCATAATACAAGTACGTGATGACGCAACGGCCCCTATCCGAGGACTCTAGCTAGTGGACCCTGGGTTCGACGTCCCACATGGGGTGAACGCCATCCTTGGAGCCAACGTATACGGATGACTACTTTTCTCCGACGCACTGAGGACCACCTCATCGCTCAACGAACCATATGCTGATGGGCAGTCACCGGCTATCCCTGCTCACCATGCGCCCCTATCCACATAATAAAGGAGACTTCCTGTCACAAGAGACTAATCAAACTCGTGCAACGATTCTTGTCATTGGAGGACCTGCCCAGGATCATCAGGAAGTCCAGGTCGGACATCGAGGGTGAACACCTGTTCACTGATAGACACTATCGAGACCCCAGCGGAAGATACGTCGTCCCACTCCCCCTCAAAGAACATGGAACCTCCTCCCTGGGAGAGAGTTTGACCCACGCCCGTGTCGCACTAGCCACAATGCATCGTCGCATGTAGCGCGACCTGAGGCTGGAAGAGGCGTACATCCAGTTTCTAGAAGAGTACATCAGACTCGGCCATATGCGTCAGCTCACGGAATTAGAACTGAGAGACTCTTCCCAGCCAGCGTGCTACATCTGCCATCATGGGATCTGGCAGCGAAGCGACTTCGGAGACAAGCTTAGAGTCGTTTTGAATGCGTCTCGCATTATAACAAGTGGATACAGCCACAACGACGCGATGAATGCAGGTCCAAAACTACAAAATGACCTCGCCAAAGTCGTAACTCGCTGGAGTACCTGTTTTTCGTACAACGAAAAGAAAACTCAAGAAAATATGTAGATATAAATAATTAAAAAATGTTGTGTATGGGACGTAAATTTTTAATAATTATTTATAATTGTTCATTAATCATAGTTAGTACAAAGCTCTATACAGTAATAAGTAACTAGTTGCCTAAATCCGTACGAAATTTATATATGTATCATATGGTTTCTGGGCTTGCTGATTGCAAATCCAAATTCAGAATTGCAAAATTAACCTGTTTAAATCAACCTGGAAAACGCGTACCTCTTAAATAACACATGCCTTTCAAGGGGCGCGGGTTTGAATCTCCGTAAATCCTAATTTTAGACCTTAATATATATATATATATATATATATATAATTTGAACTTACGGGGATTCAAACGCGCGCCCCTTGAGAGGCATGTGTTACTATAATATACAACCCACTCATACCTAGCAAAGAGCAATAATGCTCGTACCTGTATGTAATTTAAAATAACATTATACCATTTTTTTTAACTTTTCTCCCTTCCATTTCTAATTGCTCAAATTTAGTTCATATTTATATACAGTAAAAACGTATATTTTTCACAAAGTTTTAAATTTTTAATACTAATTTATTTAAAGTTATGCAGGACACTATGCTAATATTTATGAGAAATAAGCATAGTATAATAAAGGAAAATTTTGTACCTTATTTCTTACCCATCTTGTTCTAATATTATAAATATAAAAAGATTTTTTTGAAAGTTCAAAAATGGTTAATAAAAACCCTGTTTTTTAATTAATAAGCTTCCTTAAATCATATTATTTATATAAAAATGAAATAAACGTTCCAAATTTTTCATCGAAATACATTTAAGAATGTATCCTCCAAGTTTTAAATGAATTCATCGTCATTAGTGACGAAAGAGTAATTTGAACATTAAAGATATGAGTTACTAAATATCAACTCTTTTATTATAAAATACCAGAATTTGACTTTTATCCTATGGTAAAGAATAATTTATTTTTCAATAAACAACTGCTTTTTAAGTTATAAGAATATTTAATATTGTTTGAAGAACATTTTTCATTGTTTAAATATTATTTTAATGCAATACCAAAAATATGAATTTTTTTCATGAAAAATCGGTATAAAGTTTCCTTAAAAAAAGTAACAATATTTTCTTTTATCGTTTTTTCCGTATAATCCATCCATCCAGAGAGAGGGAGAGAGAGAGATTCTAGATTCTAGAATCTAGATTCTAAATTGACATGGAAGCATCAAGTATATGCGGTTAGCCGCAAGGTTATCAGAGCTCTTTACGGACTTGGATCATTTAGGTCCTGCACCACCGAGGCGTTGTGTAAACCGCTCGCAAATGCTCTCGTTATTTCTTACCTAGATTACTACTCTGTTGTGTACCTTGATGTGTTTGGGGAGCTTCAGACCCAACTATAACGATTACAAAATTCCTGTGTAAGGTATATATGCGGTGTTAAAAGGGATGAGCTCGTTACACCCTACAGGAGGAAACTGGACTGGCTGAATTTGGAGGACAGAAGAGCGTACTTTGCGGCGTTTCTTATTTACAAAGCATATATCATGGGGCAATCGTCGTACCTTGTGGCTCTTTTTTCAAAAGAATCATTCCAGGACCTCAAGTAGGGCCCCTAGAGAAATCTCAGTTTCAGGGTCGCGAAGTGACGTGGGCCTCAAGTCATTCAGTGCTCAGGGAGCGCGTCCCTGGAATTCATTCACCCCAAGCAATAGATCCTCTTTTTCTTGCTCGAGTCAAGAAAGCGCTGGAGAAAGGAGTCATTGCTCCCAAGGTTGCTGACCTGCCACCACCATCAAGTAACACTACTACATCGGGACTTGCAGGGCTATGCCTTTTTATTGGTTTTGCTGGGTTTGATAAGAGATATTGATCATGACACCGTAATTTGTTTTATTAGCCTGAAAAGGGGAGTAACAAAAAACTCATGAAACGTCGCTAATGCGAAATAAATTAGTGGGTTAGTTCTCAGAGATCGTTCGATTTTTTATTCATCTATTTATTATATATCTCTAAGAAATATATATGTGATTTTATTAAAAAAACTATAAAAATACCATTATTTTATTTAAAATTGTATTATAATTATACTTCAAAGTATCAGTTAATAAAAAGGCGAGCGAATTTTTATTGAAAATACTATAAAGAATATATTCTCAAAGTTTCAATACATTTTGTACGTTTTGTATGCACGAGGATCAATTTATGTCCAAATTCAGGTCTTTGATCAGACATTTGGAAGGTGCTTAACAAATTCTTTTGTACATATTATAGCAGTTTCGAATAAACTACATTATTTCCAATGTTAAACAGATGAAAATGTGAATATTATTAATTGAAAGAAAATGAATAGAGTAATTTGTAAAAATCATGAAAAAACAGCAGGGAGCCACCATAACCCATTTCTTCCCAAGCGGCCATTTTATAGTCGATTGGCTTTTTGCCTAAAAAATTGTCGAAAAAAAAAATAATAATAACCAATAGCACTTTTCTGAAGTAAAATTGTCCGCTCTTTCCGATTCTAAAGTCAGAATTTTTAAATTTCCGTTGGAAAATTTAAAAATGGTGGTTTTAGGCAAAAAACCAATCGACTATAAAATGGCCGCTTGGGAAGAAATGGGTTAAGGGGTAACACCACTCTAAGGCCCAAAAAAATGCCTAATTTGTACGATCTTTTACAAGAGTAGGAAAGAAGGGATAAAATTTCTTTTTTGAGGGTTTACTATACATATATTGAGGTATAAAAATATATTTTTTTTTTACATTTAAATACAAAATAGCGGCTATACAGCGAATCTCGTGAGAAGCCTTTTTCAAACTGGGAGAACAGATTACTCGTAAACTATTGCATGGATTGGATTAAAATTTTTACTGTAGCTTCACAAATAGATTCCCTAAAGAAGTACGTAGCCGTTTTTCGATTGAATGTAAATTTTTTTTTATATATAATTTACATCGCTTTTTTTTCGAGAAAAATCGACTCTTTTTCAGATGTGCGCCATTTCTACAAAAATTGAAATAAAAAAACCCTACGTACTTCCAAAGTTAACGTTATATAGATTAAGAATTTCTTTGGTTTTTTGTTCCAGATCTCATACTTTCCGAGAAAAATGTTCTCCCGTTTGGAGGTTTGAGAAAAAGGTTTCTCACGAGATTCGCTGTATAGCCGCCATTTTATATTTAAATGGAAAAAAAATATATATTTGTACCTCAATATATGTATAGTAAACCCTCAAAAAAGAAATTTGATCCCTTTTTTCCTACTCTTGTAAAAAATCGTACAAATTAGGCGTTCTTTCGGGCCGCTAAAGTGGTGTTTACCCCTTAAACTCTTTTAAAAATATACAGAATTTACTAGCGTAAAATAAGCATGATAATACGGTCATAATATTTGTAATACTCTACGATATTGTAGATAAACACATAAAGATTACAAATCAATTATTAACTCAAAATTGACAAAAACTGGACTTAAGTCATTTTATAAATACACGATTAACTTGTCCTTTACATGTCTCTTACATAGAAATATTCTATTAGACAAATATTCATATTCATATTAATCAGACAATTTTTTTTCCTCGTAATAGGATTGCTCGATATTCTATGGGTGTTTATAAGGTTTATCTGATCCTTTTGACGGAGAGAATACAACTTTCACAAATTATATAGGAATTGTACGGTTTCTGCGGTTTCTCATTATGAATTCTAAATCAAGATTGCTATAATTATTTGTTTGAACAATTTATTTTTCAATCATTTGTTCAACCCCATATCAGCCAGATGACCTCTATACGTCACCATGATTAAGCCTTCGTAGAATATTTACCGTAGGTACATTAGTATTTTTATTAGTTTAATTTCAAAGTTGCACAAAAGAAGTGTATTTGTTATCTTAAGAAATAATAACATTAAAGCAAAATTCATATTGGGTAAAGCGATCCCTAAGGGTCAAAGCAATATGTGTCGCGGTACAGTTTTCACTTAAAAAATCCTGTAAACCATTTTATTTATATTTGTACGAATTATTATTTGTATAAGAATATTAATAATACTATGAAATTATTGTACTAATTAATTAATTTTACCTTATTTAACAAGTACACAGGGAAAACAATATATCGTAACTGATGGCACGATATATTGTAGAATTTATACGATATCATGTAGTGAAATAAAAGATTTGTAAAAAGTCATATTTCAATTCATAATCCAAATTTACATTAACTTTAAAAAGAAATTATGAGGATTATTTTTACGATTTCGATATAGTAATATCTTACGATATTGTTTATCAGTGTATGATTATCAAAATGAGTTTTAGGCTTCGTTTTCCAAAATCATATTCTCCATTTTAGATATCAAGTAGTTAAAATAAATGATAATGAAAGCGATAACATGTTAATAAATACAAATGTTCCACAAGGTACAATATTAAGACCTCTATTTTTTGTACTATACATTAATGATATCTTAAAAAAGATCCCCCTTGAGGCAATAGTGAAGCGCAAGAAACTATGAATAAGTATTTAATAAAAATTGATAACTGGTTAGCAGTGAATAAATTATCTATAAATGTTGAGAAGACTGTTTCTATGACCTATGGTAACTACAGTGATAGTGTTGTACCTCAAATAGATATTAAGATTAAGGATGGAAATATAACTAGAGTTGAAAAGTGCAAATATTTGGGAATAGTATTCGATTACAATCTAAAGAGGGATAAATATGTTCAATACATAATACAAAAAAAAGATGCCAACAGAAACATTAAGAATAATATACTATGCTATTTTTCATAGTATAATAAGTTATGGAATATTAGCTTGGGGTGGAGCTTATAGAAATAATAGAGATTTATTGGGAAACCTACAGAAAAAATTTTTGAAAATAATAAATAAGAATAATTTTGTTGTACAAGATAATCCTATAAACTTAGAACAACTGTTTATATTTGAGGCACTAAAATATCATTACTCAGACCGAAAATACCAATATCTCATATCATCTAGTATAACCAGAGAGAAAAGCTTAATTATACCTAAAAATAAGAAAAGGGTTAGCGACCAAAATAGTTATAAAAAGCAATTACTCCTTCTCACAAGATACCAATTGAGTTTAAAATTTTTAAATATAGATAGTTCTTCTAATAAAGAATTGTTAAAAAAATTGGATAAGATGTAATTAAGAATAATGTGATATATTATTACTGTTTGTATATAATATATTGATTTATAAATTATATGAATAATGTTTCAAACTTCGTTGTGTTAAAACTAAAAATTTTATATACATAGTTTTTAAGTTAGTTTTAAGTATACATATATTTTCTATATTTTTGTAAATTTTTTTCGTTATCTTATAATACCGGACCTACGTATACATAACTAAGTTTATCTCTTCACGGTTTTACAGTTACTGTATATACTGTAATTCTTTTCTGGTTTTGAATAAATAAATAAATTATTCAAAGATAGCGCTAAAATTGTAGCACCATTATATAAATGTAATAATTCTGAAAAATTTGTTTGGAACTAAAAATGCAAGGTTGCATTTGAAAGAGCGAAAATAGAATTGAAGCAATTAATTGTAAATTATAATCCATCTTTACCTTTAAAACTAACGCGTGACGCATCTCCCAGCGGTTAGGTGCATATATTAGCCAGCGGCATGAAGATAGCGATCGGCCAGTAGCTTTCGCATCAACTAGATTAGCAGTAGGGCAAGGAAATTACCCGTAAATTGATAGAGAAACCGGGTAATTTTTTTCGGACTAAATAAATTTTACGATTAATTATTCAGACGTAAATTTGTTTTAGTCACGGATAATAAGCGGTTAACCAGGATTTTTTCTCCCGAAAAGGGCATTAAAGCCAAGATTTTTGTCCGTTAATTTCAAACTTTGAAATTCAACGTAAACGCTTGACTTTAGAACTTCATTTATAAAAATATTAGTTTGACATAGGATTTTGGCAAGCCCCTCACTCAACCGCGAGGGCTCTATATCACACGTATTAAAGCGGGTAAAGGTTACCTTCGCTTGCATAACCTCTTCTACTACGTCAGTACTGGCGTTTTCATTGTATGCTTCACAAAGGATGTTTTTTTCTAGGATTACAAAGCTTCCTGTAAGAGGAAGCAATATTAAATAAATTAATATTGATTTAAGGTGGTTCTATAGTAAAATTAGACGAAAAACTCGATTTTTTTTTATTTTATTTTCTAATACTTTGTACATTTTTAGAACAGAAAAAATTTTTTTTCAGAAGCACCCTTTTTGGTCGATCTATATTATAATATAAATTGAATTAAACTCAGCCCTTACAACTAAAAAGTCTAAAATAAAAAAATTTTTTGAAAAAAAAGAACCAACTTCGAAAAATGCACTAAAAAGTGTGAAAAAAATGCGCTAAAAAGTGTGAAATAATTCACAAAAATGTTCTTGAAGTCGGCGCCGAAATACAAATTGACATATACAGTCACAGACCTTATTGTGGATCAGTGCCTCTATTGAGAATCATGTATTTCTAAATAGATATTATAAAAGTTTTGCATTACTTCTTTAATTATTTTGATACATAAGAATAAGTGCTTTCAAAATAATAATAAAAGTAACGCAAAACTTTCACAATATAGTTTTAACATAAACCGATTCACAATAGAGGCACTGATCCACAATAGGGTCCGTGACGGTAGTATCTTGCTCAAGAATATAATTTATAAATAATATTGAAATGGGTTCAATTTTGTTAAACCTGGAACGAAATATGTGTCCCACTATCGTATATCCCACTTCAAGTTAATAACTCGTAATCGAAAGCACTGGTTTGAGAGAAAATGATTTTAAAAAGAACTTCCAATGCAACAATCTTCTTCAAATGATGGTCATCGGCTAAACTATCACATATAATTCAAATAATACTGTTACAATTGTAACTGCTGGCGCGAGCTTTTATGTATTATCCCCAGGATAATCTTAATGTGCTTAGGTCATCGCCACCTAGCGGCGGTACGCAAACTACGCTATCAAACAATTAATCAAGAATAAGATTCCCAATGAAACAAAAATAGGTGACGGTATATGTCAATTTGTAATTCGGCGCCGACTTCGAGAACATTTTTGTGAATTATTTCACACTTTTTAGTGCATTTTTCGATGTCGGTTCTTTTTTTTCAAAAATTTTTTTTATTAGGTAACAAATATAACCACTAATTTAAAAAAATGTAATCATGTAACTAGAAAATTTTTCAAAATTTACTATAGGACCACCTAAAGGAGTTACATTTAAAAAAAAAGATTATGTCCAATTGTTAGGGACACACATATTAATAATAATACTATGAAAATAATATAAAAATGTGGCAACTGGTTAAAAAGGCTAAAATTCAATAATGTAGATTAGCGAATTTTCAAGGGACTATAAATACCACTTAAAGTCTAATGCGTGGCAAAATCATGTGTAATATACATATTTAAGATATAAAAATTTGCATCAACTTAGATTGTGTCAAAATCTTTTTTCCGTCTATAAAATAAACAATAATTTTATATAGAATTTAACTCAGGCTTGACTCCTTAATGCACGTATACTTAATTTTTAATGGCCGCAAAAATTCAGATGAATTTGACAGTTCTTAGATATCTTCGCAAATGTAACAAATCAAAGTTCGTAAACAACCGAAGTGCATCTTCTTAATTTTTAATGGCCGTAGAAGTTCTGATGATTACGACGGAAATTGCCAGTAGCCATGTCTCTCTTTAATTGTAGAAAAACGTAGAAATCGTGGTACTTTTAGCGTGCTAGTTGGCGTAGTTTGTAGGAAGGTTCTTTCTTATTCTTAAAGATCGTAAAAAAATGAGCGTGTCTTTTGAGCACGTAAGTATTGTCGCACATTCAGAGATGCACTTCTTTCTTCTTATATGAAGCGCGAATTTTTAGGATATCTGATATGGGGCGAATCACGTCAACTCTCCTAGCGCGGCGCGCGAGCGCTTAATACTATTGTTTACAACTCGCGTTTGCGGTATGAAAAAAAATATATAAAAAATATCCAATAAACTATTTTGATGTATTTTTTCCTCAGCTTTCCAATGGTGTGGTCAGATTTTCCGAAATTTTCCATTTTCCTTAAAAAAAACACAATACGTATTATATCTCGAAAAGTCTATTTTTAATATATTTTTTAATACTTTTAGTCGAAAGCTGAGGTTTTTTTACATAAGAAAAGTTCTTTTGCACAGAATGCCCGATTATATTTCAGTAAGTAATAGAACGCCGAAAAGTAGAAGTACCGCGCGCGACTTGGCGCGGCGCGGCCGCCGTCACCGCCACACCATGCTTACTTGTAAAACTAGTTCTTTTTTCAGTCGGTAGGTGGCTTAAACATAAAAAACTTTAATCTATAAATGAATTGTCACAAGAAATTCATATATACGACGATGTTTTTTTTTAAATTTAGATTTTTTTATGATTAAATCATAAATCTATTGGTTACGTATTTCTTCGGTTTATTGTAGCAACTACAATGGGTTCAACCTGGAAAATGAAATGCATAAATCCTTTCTCTCGAGAGAATCACCCTACGTCTAAAGATCTGTTTGACTTTCCTTCAACTTTTAGAAGTATATTTTCGTTTGTACCCGAAGAAGCAAAAATATGTGGTACATGTCGTAGGCAAATTTACAAACGTAAAGCAGATTTACCTATTTCGGATACAAAAAAAGCTAACATAAATTGTTGTGATAAATATCATAAAGCTGGCGTAACGGTTCTCGAACAAATTAAAAGAAAATTTTCTAATACTATTCAAACCATTTCCGCGGATCGGTTTTATGATTTTTTATTTCGTCGCATATATGTATAAAAAACTTCATTTTGTTTAATTTGAATAACATTTGTTCGTTGTAAACAAACGTAATGTTAATTTAATATAATATTAATTAAATTCTTTTAACTATCATTATAATCAATATTAGTATGATAAAAAAAGCGTTAAGTCACAAAAATTGTCATTTAACAATCGGTATAAAACCTATAAAAGCGTAATGTAGAAGAAATTCAAATTATCTCATGTCATGTACTTAATACAATTAATGAATATAATAAAAATTAATCATAGTAAGAACATTCAGTAATGAGTTTAGAGCTGTCACTCTTTCGTCGAAGTAAAAATTATAGCATGTTATGTTCATGAAAAATATCAGACCGTAACGTACACTATGTATTGTGCATTATTATTATATTAAGAATAAATAATTATTACCTTTCCCTTTTTCTTTTTCATTTTCTTCCTGTTAAAAACATTAGTTGTTAATTTCGTATTTTACTTATTTTTGGTAGAAGATTTACTGTTTAGCCTTGTACTATAGCTTTATATTATACTATTATATTTCTGAATACTAATGCTTGTTTCAGGTTTATAAACAAATCTTTTAAGGTGCACGCTACATTCATCATTAGAAAACTTTGGCAAACAATAAGCTCTTTGTAGCTTAGCAATTTTTTCTTGTTGAGCATAAGTAAGATAACAAATATTGCATAAGCTGAAAATCGATAATTACTATTTTATTGTCAGATAAGAAGCGAAACAATGTATTATATTTATATATCAAATATCGAAAGTTTTAATTTGACTAATAATAAAAATGTAGAATGATCATAAAAATTATTTCAAAATATTATTTTGAAAAACGCTTTTAACTGCATTGGTACTATGCTTTCTCAAAGTGATATTAATCTCTAAAAGGGACATTATGAAGGTAAAACTTTGAAAAGTATGCTCCTCTGATGTAATTCCATTTTGATAATTCCTATTTTGTTTATAGTCGTTTATTAATCAATCTATGATTGATTTACGGTAAAGTAGAATTCATTATTGATTGTTATGTAACTGAATTAGATTTTTAAAAACCCGCTGTTAACTGCTATAAAAATCGTCAAAAATAAGAAAAAATAATTTTTTCAATTTTCATATATTATTATACTACATGCAGGTAAATATAACAATATGCCCCTATAATAGCCCCAAAACTATTTTTTCGAATTATACGACACCTTTAAGGATTTACAAAATTTTGTTAAATATCGATATTGTTGAGTTCTTATTTCCACCAGAGAGCAATATAGTCATTCAACCTATTCAAAACATGATACCCAAGGGGGAAGAACCTAAAAACGGTAAATAACAGTTATGAAACTTCAGTAAATCGAAATTGAACTGCCAAAAAAATTTAAACCTTTCAATATCATTTTTTTACTTCTGTTTAATAAAACCTTGATTATCTCAGAATTAAGAATTCGAATATTTTCAGATTCAAAGTGGGATTGGCGATGAAGCTTGTGGCGAATCAACTTGAAATTATGTACAGTCCCTGGCCAGAAAAATCTATTTAATCCTATTTGCAAATAGATAATAAGATTGAATACGAAATTAACGTCGGAAATCCCCCTATTTAGTCTTTTTAAGCAAGCATTGAAATAGGATTGAATAGATTTTTTATTTTAACCGTTAAAATGAATAGGATCAAATAGTTTAAACATTTCCAAATCTGTCGAATATATGATTGAATACGCATATTTCAAATTCCAATAAAAAAATTGTAAAATAGGGTTTAATAGAGAAAAAACAAACACAAAAATATATCAGATTTAATTGTAGGCCAGTCTAAAAAGGAACAAATAATTGTTCGTAAAGAAAAATTTATAGGATAAAATCGTTTCAGATATTTTTGGTTTGAGACATATAGAATTAAATGGGATCATATTATATTTATACAGAAATTGTGAACAATTAATCAATAGGAACAAATAAAGTTTTATTTGATTATATAAGAAATGAGGCTTAATAGGACAAACCCCGAAATGTAAATTAGTCCAAATGAGAAGATTGCTAATTGAACTATATTGGATTGAATTGTTTTAGATTTTCTGGTGTGTAACATATACGATTAAACAGGATCATGTTATATTTATAGAAAAAATGCGTACGATTTACTAATTGGATCAAATAAAATAGGACCTCAATTTATGAGAAATGAGGTTTAATAAGACAAATCCCGAAATGCAAATTAGTCCAAATGAGAAGATTGCTAATTGAACTATATTGGATTGAATCGTTTCAGGTTTTCCGGTTTGTAACATATAGGATTAAACAGGATCATGTTATATTTACAGAAAAAATTCGTAGGATTTACTAATTGGATCAAATAAAATAGGACCTCAATTTATGAGAAATGAGGTTTAATAGGATAATTCCCGAAATGCAAATTAGTCCAAATCAGAACATTACTGATTGATCTGTATAGGAATAAATAGTTTAAAAATTTTTCGATTCGTGGTATATAGAATTAAATGGGATCATATTATATTTATACAGATATTCGTGAAAATTCATCAATAGGATCAAATAAAGTTTTATCTGATTATATAAGAAATGAGGTTTAATAGGACAAATCCCGAAATGTAAATTAGTCTAAATGAGGAGATTGCTAATTGAACTATATTGGATTAAATCGTTTCACAATTTGTTGGGTTATGACATATAGGATTAAACAGGATTACTAACTAATTGTAGCACTTATTACACTTTACTAATTGTATCAAATAAAGTTTCACCTTATTTTATAGGAAATGGGGTTTAATAGGATAAATCCTTAAATTCAAATGAGTCTAAATCAGGTGATTACTGAACTATAGGGGATTGAATCCTTTCAAGATTTTCTGGTTTGTGGCATACAGGATTAAACAGGATCATATTGTATTTTACCAGGCATTCTTAAAAAGTTTTTGATATGATTATGTCAAATTATATCCGATTTTTAATTAAATGTGACACGAAAGTCGAATAATTACAATAAATATCTGAATGTTATTTTAGAACATATTTATATTAAAAATCAATTTCTTTACATTATATTTAAATAGTGTCTATTTTACATATCTTAATACATAATTAATAAAATAAAAAATATGCATAAATTCTTCTTCGAAGATTTTTTCATTTTTATTATAAATGTAAATTAAAAAAATGTAGATACTTGCAGAAAGTACTTGCATATGTTAGTAATAAAGTGTAAAGTTTTATTTATTAAAATTTTTTGTTGAAGCTATAGTTCCTCTTAATTCCCAGCACTGAAATAAAAAATTATAATATTTTTAATTACTATAAAACAATATACATTATTATATTATATAGAGAGAGTGGAACGCGAGTACAATGAACAAAAATTTTATCAATTTGGTTATCTTTCCAACATTCAATTTTTTTGCACATGAAAATATCGAAATAGAAATCGAAAATTCGATATACCTACCGCAATTTGATATCTTGCGTTGGATTTTAATATATAAATTAATTGACCGCAATAACTAAAATAACTGACCAGTGACCACTGTCACCGCTCGGTAAATCGAACACACTCATAAAATGAACTCACCCATAATTAAATATAAAACGTACATATTAGTTCAGTTGTCATGTGGTGCAGCCATGCTTCTGCTAGCCACATTTGCTTCTAAAATTTATTTTTATCTTATTTTGTGCAAAACTATAGGTAACAACAATGATTAAAATAGTTTAGTGACTAAAAAAAATGCAAACCATAACTATCTTTTAAGTGTTAAGTCTCAGAAATAAACATATAAGCTAGATTTTCAAAAACTACAAAAACAAAATCTAATTTTAATATAAATTTACTTGTACTGGCAAAATCATGCAATTAATCTTTGAACTTTTGAGTTTATTACTAGGTAAATCTTTCAATTTTTTTGAAATTGTTTCAAAACCAAAATTGTAATTGATCTTTTTTATCACTGGAAGTTTAATTGCTTTTGTCATTTGCAACTTTGAGGAAACCAAAAGTAAGAAGAATTATGTGTTGTGTGATTTATTGAAAGAATTTTGCAAATACAAAGCAGAGATGCACACAGTAATTTTTTTAATGGTCTCTTATATGTAAAGTCTCGAAAATAGGTATATTAAGTAGATACATTTTCAATAACTACAGGTAAAATTTTTTATAAATATCTACTTGTAACTAAAACTTGAGCTACTTAGTTACTTGATCAACAAATAATTAACAACTGATGTTCATCAACAGCAGATGATCATGATTAATCTTTTTACCTGCAAGATTCCATACTTTAACACGGTGTGCATTTTTAATTTTCATCCTCTTAACTAATTTAATGACTTATTCGTAGATTTCTTGAATTATGATTGAATAAATAATCAAAATTGTATCTAGTCTTTCAACATTAAAGTAGTTTAATTGTTCTCGTCATTTACAATTAGTGCAATATGTAATTATGTAATTACTCTATTCGTCTTTTGCTTGCACAAAAGTTGAAAAGACGACAACAATTAAAGTTTTAGAATCATAATGGGCTACATACAAATTAGATTGTTCTACACCCTCATTACTAATCAATAATTGTAAATAGAAAAGTATAACCTACTCGAATAATTAATACTATCTATAGTATTAAGCATTTTATCATTAAAGTAGTATATATTGTTCTTGTCATTTACAATTTTTGTGCATTACCAAAAAGCAAGTTGTGATAATATTACTACTATTAGACGTAAGAGAGTTGTACAAATTTAATGATTCTAATTTTATGGAAAAGTCATAGTTATTTTAGCTGTGTTTTACTTGTCATTCAAAACTTTTATGCAAAACGAAAAGCCTGTCTTGATAATTTTAATGACTGAAGATGTGAATAATTAGCTTGTAGTAGATACATTTACGAAGTACAGTATAAACTGAGACATCTGCAAAGAAGTGCTCAATCCCAACATTAAAAGAATGTATAAGATGAGAGTTTTTAAACTTTAATGCGAATCTATTTGTAAGTGCAATCTGCAATTATTCAGGGGGTGTTAAAAACTTCGCATGTGTAAAGTGCCGAAAGTAAAAATATAGAAAGTTGGAAGTTTCGAAAATGAAAATTCAGAAAGTGTAAACTTTCAAAAGTAAAAATATAGAAGGTTAAAAGTGTTGAAAGTATAAATTCATAAAGATTCATAAAGATTTATAAATATGATTTTAACATTAAATGGGACAAACGCATTGAACAGGGTTTACAAAAAAACAAAATAACTAGTTATTATTTTTTCCAAAATATCTATGATAATGCAATTCAAAACATTAATGATTGTTTATTATGCATTTTTCCACAGCTATGTCAACTACGACATAATTGCTTGGGGGGATCATATAAAAACAATCTCTATTTGTTACAAAGTCTGCAAAATAGAATTTTAAAAATTATAAGTAAGAACACATTCATATCTCAAAAATTTGTTGAATTATTTTATAGTTCTGCATGTGATTGAATCGACACTTTTATATTTCTGAATTTATATTTTCAACACTTATCTTTCTGAATTTTTACTTTCGGCACTTTTATCTTTCTGAATTTATACTTTCGACATTTTTATTTTTCTGAATTTATACTTTCAACACTTTTATCTTTATGAATTTATACTTTCAACATTTTTAAGTTTCTGTATTTTCATTTTTGACACTTTTGAGTCTTTGTATTTTCACTTTCGATACTATTCATTTTCTAAATTTTCATTTTCGTAACTTTCAACTTTTTGCATTTTTATTTTCTATAATTCTACTTTTGATACTTTGGACTTTCTGAATTTTCGTTTTTGTAACTTTCAACTTTCTATATTTTTACTTTCGATAGTTTAGAATTTTCATTGTCGAAACTTTCTACTTTCTACATTCCTGACTTAGGGCACTTTACACATTCGAAATTTTTAACACCCCCCCCCCCCCAATTAATTTAGTTAGCTTGCAGAAAAGTTGAAATAACGACAACAATTAAACTTTATAATCATAAGTTTTTTAAATAATAAATATTGAATTTTTAATCATAATTCTAAACTATACATTCTTGAAAATAGCTGCAATTACCAGTTTATCCCCCTTTGTTGGAAAAACTCTCTTTAAGTCAGGCGCTGTTTCACACAGGTTGAGTGGTGGAACTTTTGCTCGTTTAGTGTCAATTGAGCCTTTCAGTGTTTGCTCATCATCTGAAACAAAAAAATTATTTAAAATATAAATCCATACATCTATAATAAATACATAACATCAAAACTGATAAAAAAATTAAAATTAATTGTGTTGCTATGGCTGGGGTATAAAATTAAAAAATATTCTTTCAGTTGTGTATATTTACCATTAACAATGATTACAATTCCTTGGCAACGTTCTTCATTGACACTCATCCAATACTTCACATATTTTTGGTTTTTGGACCAAGCAAAGTTTTCAATGTTAGACGTTGCCGTCACTTCTTGTTTATTGGAAAATTTTCCATTTGTTATGGTATGCACCAATGCAAACATTTCAACCCTGAGAATTATTCAATAATATGAATTATATAATTTTTAAATGCTATATTCTACTTATAAAAACTTCTCCTCATAAAACTAATCTAAATGAACATTTTTCAATAATTTTTTAACCTATTTCGTCTTGCGATTTATAATTAAAAACATTATATTTTGATTACGAAAAAATTTAACTTCATTATTTTCTTGACTATGAAACATCATCAGACATGTAAGTTAGTAAGTAAAACATGATGAAATTGAAATCTTCATCGGAAAACGTTTTATGACGTCTTTGTTAGTAACAATAACACTTTTCTTACTAGATATAATAAATAGAATAACTTAACGTACGACGGACGCACATATAAATAAAAAAATTAACCTGTCATTTATATCCACCTATATTAATTTTAATCTAATTTTACTAAGGAAGTTGCATCATCAAAGTAAGATAAAGCTAATAATAAAGAAGAACAAAAACATGCATTAAACAAAGATTGTAGAATAGACTTATGCAAAAATGCACATAATCGTGCATCAAAAGCTTGAATCAAACCAAATAATTTCAGTAATTTTTAAGAAATATTTATAAGATAATGAAAAAACGTGCAATCGATTGAAATTTTGACGGGGAAACTTCACGATGTCATTGTTTCTTTGTTTCACGGGGAAACTTCACGACGTCATTGTTTCTTTGTTTCACGGGGAAACTTCACGATGTCTTTGTTTCTTTGTTTAACGATACCAGGAATACCGAGAAAATATTTACAATAAATTTTATAACGAAACTAAACTATTATTATGAATACTAATATGAAATGAAGGTTGATAAATTTATAAAAATAACGTGCATACGATGGATGAAAAACTTAATTTTGTAAGAAAATATTTTCAGTAATTTTTTACGATGTATAGAATTTGTTTTGCTTACCTTGAGAAAAAGAAACGTATCTAACGAAATTCTATTTCTGGAAACGTCTTATAGGAGGCACGATGCTTTTATTTCGAGTTGGTACGAAAGGCGGGAATTTATGCTTTACGCAAATCGGCGTCTTGCGACAACATCACCGACAAAGAAAAGGCCGCGTCTATATCATTGCTCTTGAGTCCGCTCCATGCGTTGCGCGCCGTGCTTTGTACGCCGCCAGTCCGCCACACACTGTATCCGAGCTGTGATTGGCTATACTTCCAAAATACTTGTCCAATCGCTGGATACGTCACGTAGGGGAGGGCGGGCAGTTTGGGCAGTGGGGCATTTTAGGCAGTTAAATTATTTTAAATACTGTGGTTTTTTGAAATACAATTTTTTTATATATATACTGGTTAGAATTTAGCTAGAAAGAAATCATTGTAATAAACCATACAAGCATACAAAATAATGTATTTTTCATAGATGAATTCTTTAACTTTTATTTTATTTTTGTTTGTTTATATCAATTACTTTACAGTAAATAAAAAAATCAATATTTCAAAATTGAGTATAGTTTGGGGCAAAATTTATGCAGTACGGCGGGGCATTTTGGGCACACAAGTTTCCTCAAATGCACATCGCTAAATTTTTATATTATAAAAATATTTATTATTACACTTCATCAATATAACTTATTAGTTTAATAACATTTTTAACACTGTTCAAAACATTATTTTGTTCTAAGAACTATTTTTTATTTCTTGTTGTTGCTTGCATTTTGGGGTTAGAATCTGACATGTACTCATAACTATATTTAGGAATAAATTACATCTTTCATGTTTGGCCAAAAATGTCAAACAATCTTTTAATACACATAAATAAAATTGACCAAATTGCCCCGCCACCCTAGTGGAAATGGCAACTGTGAAAAACTGTGACAAAAAAATGTGAGAAAGCGTGAAAAACTGTGAAAATACACATACTTTTGGAACATTTGTTACAAACAAATTAGCACATTTTTTCACAGTTTTTCATAGTTTTTCACAGTTTCTCATACTTATAAAACACACGTATTTTATCATAATTGAAGATACACAATTTTTCACATTTTTTCACAGTTTTACAGTTTCTTACATTTTATCACAATTTCTCACAGTTGTAATTTCCTCTATGTAAGAGAATATAATGAAAAGATATGTGAGAAAACTTGAAAAACTGAAAAACTGATAGTTATGTATAAACTGAAATATTGTATAATATTTTTTAAAATTCTGTTCCAAATGTAAGCCTAATTTCACAGTTTTTCACGAAATTTCATAGTTTTACACACTTTTTCACACATTTCACACAAATAAGTTTTAATTTTCAAATCATTTAATTCAAAATAAATTATGTTTAAAGTAATACGTCCTTAATTGGAAATTACAAAATGTAATAAAACGTAAGAAAAAGTTAAACTGTTGGATTTCAGACATTTTGGTACGTTTCTATACATATTTTTATGTTTTATTACGTTTGCTTACGTTTCATTACAATTCCTTATTTTAAAAAGAGTATGTTTACTTTAATTTTTCACCGATAGGTGTTGAGGCATACATAAACTAATTCACCATTTACAAAATAGGAAATAAAAGTTACTTAAGAAACATTGACACTTAGAAATTTTTATTTTTGGGAATATTTGACACTACGGGTGTCTGTTTAGTGAGCGAAGTTTTTAGTGTGAAAATGTATTATAAAATAATAAAACGTAAAAAATATAACCCTGGTTAAAAAAACATAGGACCGGATTGTAAAATAAACCTATATGACCTTATCCGGATTTTGAAACCTCTTTCATATAGCCATATCCAAATTAATACGAAATGGTTGATTTCCGGATAAGTGCGGACAAAACAGGATGAGATCAAAAAGTCAATTTCGAGGTCAATTTGGTTTTGTCCGGAATTCTAAACAGGTTTTATCAGGTCTTATCCGGTCTCATAAGTTTTTTTAACCAGGGAAGAAAATATAATATAAAACAGTCAGAAATTCAACAGCTTGATAAACTGTTGGAAGGTAAAGGTGGTGATAAACCCACCCGTCATGAACAATTACGAGAACTCACTTATTTCATCTAATTTTCAATTTTTAGTAAATATTTCTCTAAAATGTCGTTGTTCTAATCAAAAACAATAACTTTTCATTGAGATATTTTCTCAAAATTCAAAAATAAATTAAAAAACTGGTTCCCCGTATTTGATGATAACACGGGGATTTAGCATCACCTTAATTAAAAAATGTGTACACTACATTCGCATGTTCAAGCGAAAATGCCCCACCTGATGGTCGAACTGGGTACGGCTCAAAGTTCTACATAAACTAATAACCCTTTTCTTTAAATGAACGCAAGATGTAAACTGAACTTAAAATATGCAGTACAAAACATTGCATTAATACATAAAAATAATATTAGTAGTTAAAACAATTAAATGTTATACTAAAAATGTAAATTTAAGGCTATCAATGTTGAACATTTATCCTGCCCTCCATATCGCGTGATTTTGATATAACTTTATTTAAAGGCTCGTTTCAAATAGAAAAGTATTTTATTAGTTCCGATTGACACCAAACTGCTTCGGTATTGAACTATCGCCTATTTGATCTCATATGTGTTAAATACTAATTTATTCGGGAATAGTAGTATGTAATCCTATAAAATGATGTCACATCAAAATAGGTATTGGTGCTATAAATTCCTATTAATTCTAGAGTTCTTAATGTGTAGGAAATTATCTTATTAGATCCAGTTTACATCCTAATATATATAATGTTAAGTATCGTCTATTTGATCCCGTATGTGTTAAATACTATTCTAAAAGTGTAATATTAAATTCTGTATATTATTATAGTATCACATAAGAGTAGGTATGATTGCTATAAATTTGTATTAATTGAAGAAGATTTACTAAATTCGCATGTCCAAGTGAAAAAGCCCCACCTGATTGTCGAAGTAGGTACTGCTCAAAGTTATACATAAACAGATAATCCTTTTTTTTAAATGAATGCAAGATGTAAACTGAACTTAAAATATGCAGTCATAATAACATTGCATTAATAGAAAAAAAATAATATTAGTATTTAAAATAATTAAAAATTATATTAAAATGTAACATTTAGGCTATCAATGTTGAACATTTACACTTCCCTCGATGTTTCACGTGATTTTGGTATAACATTATTTGAAGGCTCGTTTCAAATAGAAACGTATCTTATTTGTTCCGATTTACACCATGCTGCTTCAGTATTGAACTATTGCCTATTTGATCCCATATGTGTTAAATACTAATTTATTTGGGAATAGTAATATTTAATCCTATAAAATGATGTTACGTCAAAATAGGTACGCTCCTATTAATTCCTATTAATCAAAAACTTTTTATTATATAGGAAACTGCCTTATTAATTCTCGTTTGTAACATAATACGGACTATCACCTATTTGATCCTATGTATGTTTTAAGTATTAATCTATTGAGAAATTGTATTGTTTAATACGTATTATTTATATACATTCTTATTATCAATTAAGTTTATCTCAAATATGATGATCTATTATTTATTTCTATTTAAATATAGCTACAAATTGAATCGGTTTCATACAGAGAAGTTCGGACGAGAAAATCGTATTCAATCCTATTACGGTTTTAAATAGACATAAAATGTGACTTTTACTATTTGCAATTATCAAATTAATTCTTATTGGAACAATACGGTTCAGAAAAATTAATTATAATATTTCCATATTTGATCTGTTTTAACTAATACGTATCTTATCTTATTTATTCCTATAGGTTTCTTTAATGTGGATTGCAACGATATAACCCAAATAATATAGAATAGTTTAGAAACCGATTTATTCTGATATAATATAAATTTAATATTTGTAACGGAATTGGGTATATTAATCCCTATTAAATTTTTAATAAACTTAAAAAACGATATGTAATATGTACCCATTCAAACTTATTGAAAAATGTAAATGGGATTGCATCAGCTATTTTATAATTAAATATTTTTATATATTTTATTTTTTCTGATACATTCCTATTAATTTGAAAGAAAATTGCTTTCTTATTCAATCCTATTCATTTTGAATAGGACACTTTTTTCCAAATCGGAAATTTTATTCATTCCTATTACATTCAAATAGGAATTTAATAGGATTTAATACATTCTTCTCGGCAGGGGTGTTTCCTCATTGTGTAAGCTAGAAAAATACGTTAGCTTTTAAAAAATTACAAAAGTTTTCAAGGTCAAACCTACAATTATTCAAAAGAAAATCATTAAAAATTGATTTTTCATGGTCCTGTTTGGTCTAACAGATACAGTTTTTTTATTTTGAGTTTTAAAAAAATCCGTACGTATTTTTCTTCATTTTGTACCTCCGAACATATATACCTCAGAACTTTTCACCAAAATCAGTATTTCATCGTCAGTTACATTTTCAAAATGGCTGATTTTGAAGTCATCTTTAAGCAAGTTTTGGTTTTTCTCAAGCATATAGCGGTATTTTTAGTCCCATATCGTCACTGTTTACTACATATTACATACGGCATCTAATAGAAAAAAAAAATTAAAGGTAATTTGGTAAAATAAAGAAAGTAGATTTGCTGGTAAACGGCCCCTTAACAAAGTTAAATGCATTTTAGTAAAACAATTCACATTAGATAACATCAAAATTTGAAACTTTAAACGTGTTTTTCTCACGACTAATTTTCCTAATGAATTTTTTGAATTTTTTTTAAAACATTCAGAAAATATACCTTACAAGGACAGTGCACACCCTCCAAAAACAAAATTCGGTCAAACTTTGGGGGTGTTTCATGCTACTCAAAAATGAAGCATAGTACCCGAATTTCATTCTAATGATATATATATATATATATATATATATATATATATATATATATATATATATATATATATATATATATATATATATGTATGAGGTAATTTACTCAAAATATTCTTTATTTTAATGAAAAAAGGTACCTCCTCTTCCAACCATAACTATATAATTTCTTTTTATGGATAAATGACTCAAAATATAATAAAAAGTTGGCAAAAAATATTCATTTTAAGCTGTGTTACGTATGCGAATATTAATCTTATCAAAAGTTATTTACAATCGAAGGTGGTGACCGAAATTGCATGAATATTCAAAGAAATTTAACTTTTAAATTCATTGATTTCCATGTATTTTCAGTCACCATTTTCAGTTGTTAATAACTTTTGATCAGATTAATATTTTGATACATAACAAAACTTAAATTATAGCTCTGTCCGCTTACTTTTTATTATCTATTTGGTCATTTATCTAGAATAAAAATTTGTAAAGTTATAGTTAGAAGAAGAGGTACCTTTTTTCATTAAAATAACGCATACCTTGAGTAAATTACATCATACCTCGATAACTAGGACCCATTAGAATAAATTACTAGTACTATTCATTTGTTAGTACTAGAAATTTTCTCCATTTTGATGATAAACATTTTCTTTTTTCAAAAAATGGTTAATTGTTTTTTTCTTTAGTATTAGGTGGTATTTTTTTGCCATTTTAAGATCATTGTTTACATTTTTTTATGCGGACTTAAAATGAAGAAGAATTTTTAGATATATCCGAGTTTTTATCAATTCATTTTCATTATAATTTTTTTTTCATTTTGATGATATTCATTTTTTTTAAATTTGTAATAGTCTTTTTCTTGAATTTTATGCGGTGACATTTGACCATTTGAAGCTCTATTTTAATTCTTTGATGAAGATTTTATATAAAATAAAAATTAATATTGATCGATTTATTTTCGTTTTATACCGTTTTTTCATTCTTATGATATGTTTATAATAAATGAATCCGTTAAAAATAAAATTTAATCAACAATTACAGTGTTGCAAAATTTATTATTGTCAATTGGAAAAAAATATAGCTTTATATGCAAAACTTTTTAAGTTACTTTTTAAATGCTATGCTTAGGCATAGGATTATTTATAGTTGAAAGATTATCTTGAGTTTTTTAAAATAAATATTGTCTAATAGGTATGCGTACAATTTTTTTTTATGACTCTCGTTTTTATCACAAAAATATGCTATTACTTTAATAGTTCTAAAAAAATGTTGCGTATCGAATAGTTTCAAAATAAAACAAGAACGTAGAGCATTTTTTAGTTAATCAATATATTTTTGATGTTTCAATACAATTTGTTAGGAATAAAATTTAATAGAGTTAAAATTTGGGTTCACTGTTACAATGAGTTTGAATAAACAATTTTGAATAATTAACTCGAATAATGACACTTAATCAACATTTTTAAGATTTTCTTAGTTACATAGCGTCGGGTGGGACTACCTCCCGATTAAACCCAGATACCTCGCTGATTAAAAGAGAAACCAGAAACGTCGCCGTTTAGTGAAGAACCAGACACGTCACCTTTTGAATGAAAAACCAGACACCTCGAAATACATTTTTTTCTCTCTGATTTTCAGTTGACAACACTACGTAAAAGTAAAATAGGCTTTTAGGAAACTTTAGTATTTGTATTTTTTTTTATATTTTTGTCTCTTGAAAAATGTTATATTACTAAAATATTCAAGTGTATTACAATATTAGCTTAAACCAAGAGTTACACCATGTCGAGAAATTTAATATGGCTATCTAACTTCGACATTTTTGTGGACATTGCGATTTTTTTAATTCCTTCGCATAATGTTATAATGTAGTTTTTTAAACGATTGCTTGAATTACAGGGTAGTGTTAAAATGATTTTGCATTAATAAAGAAAAATTAATTATCAATCTACGAGTTTATATTTTCTTGAAAAGTAAAGTGCTGTAATTGCTCTTATAATATATAGTTGTAAATGTTGTTACTTTTATAAAGTAGTAAATTATAAATTTATACTTTAATTGAGAGCAAAGCCCTTCATTTGCTCCTTTAAAACTATTAAATCAGTGCTAACAACGAAATAATGAACAATATTAACAACGAAGAAGGAATCATATTTTTCAGTACTATGTCGAGTCGATAGGACAAAAATGATTTAGTTCGGTTAACGGAACCGACATAGACTTCTTCGTGAGCCCTCGAGCAATACAAAAAACTAGATTATTTGTGTATAATATTTGTTGATCCGTGATTCGTGTGTCGTTATGCAAGCATATATATATACAAATAACCTACATTTTTTATGGCTCGCGGCTCACGGAGAAGTCTGTGTCGGCAGCGTTAACTGAACTTTGCTCATTTTTGCCGTATCGATCGACATGGTACTGAATAATATGATTCCTTTTCAATTGTCAGTATTGTTAATTGTTTGACAGGCTCAGGAGTTCATAAAGACTTTGTTGAAATATAATTTGTTTGTGTAATTGTGTAATTACTAATTGAAATTTGTAATCAAGATGACATACACTTTAAACCAAAATGAGTACAAATGGACGTTAGAGAGTAAAATAAACTAGTTACTCTTTTACTAACAAGGGAAGTTCACTGAGTCCTGGTCACGGATTTCAATGAAACTTTGGAGATCGATCTTTGTTATCTCAAAATGAAGCCTGATGAACATTAGTATTGCTCACATTGGAAATGCTAAAAATAAGATATCAGGCTTCATTTTGAGATAACAAAGATCGATCTCCAAAGTTTCATTGAAATCCGTGACCAGGACTCAGTGAACTTCCCTTGTTAGTAAAAGAGTAACTAGTTTATTTTACTAGTTATATATGTATAGATAATATACATATATTATCAACGTTAATAAAATACACTGTTCCTGCTATACAAAGGCTCATTTGATAAATCTACAAGCATTGGGCTTGATTTGTAGGTACCAGAAACCAATCCCCAAAGTTTCATCAAAATCCGTGACCCGAACTCCGTGCACTCCCCTTGCAAGTACAAACTACTGATTTAATACTTTTAAAAGAGCAAATGAAGGACTTTGCTATCAATTGAAGTATAAATTTATAATTTACTACTTTATAAAAGTACAAAAATTTACTACTATATTAATAGAGTAATTACAGCACTGTACTACAAGAAAAAATAAACTCATAGATTCATAATTAAGTTTTCTTCAATAATACAAAATCATTTTAACACTACCTTGTAACTCAAGCAATCATTTAAAAAAATTAAATTATAACGTTATGCGCAAGAATTAAAAAAATCGCAGTGGCCACTAAAATGTAGAAGTTTGAAAACCTTACTAAATTTCTCGATATGGCATTACTCTTTGTTTATTACTCTTTGTTTGGTGCTGCCATCTTAAAATCAGAGAGAAATAAATGTATTTCGAGGTATCTGGTTTTTCATTCAAACTTCATTTTTGGGGACAAATAATATTGTTGACCCGATGCAAACAGGTTTTCGACAACATCACAGCACTCAGACAGCACTAGTGAAACTCACCGAATACATCAGAACAGGAAATAATAGCAAAAAGAAACTGTTGACTATCTTATTATTTGATTTCAGTAAAATATTCGACACTATTTCACATTCAAAGTTACTGAGTAAGCTGTTGCGCATAGGTTTCTGCTGGAGCGTTCTCCTGTGGCTCGAGTCATACAATACATATCGGAGACAAAAAGTTATCACTAATATAAATGGTGAATCAAATTGGCTAACCACCAATCTTGGCGTACCACAGGGCTCGGCACTGGGACACTTGCTTTTCAATTTATTCATTAACGATTTAAAAGACGTGCTTAACCTACATTACGTCGAACACATACTCTACGCTGACAACCTGCAAACCTACGCGCAGGTGATCTTGCGGAATCTTCGGGAGGGGATCAGTCGCATGTATACCGTAGCGCGGGCAGTGTCGAAATGGGCCTCGGCAGGTGATCTGCGACTCAATGTCAGGAAGATACAGACAATCATTTTTGCGTCTACAAAATTCATGTGTGTGGTATATATGTGGTGTTAGGTGGGACGAGCATATCACTCCATGCAGGAAGAGTCTGGGCTGGTTATGTATGAAAGCGAGGAGAGAGTATTTTATCTAACTGCTGCTTTATAAAGCGGTTGCTATGCGGCAGCCAACATATTTTACTGCTCTTTTAAAAAAAGATCAGGCCAGATTTCGGGTAGGAAAGGTATGAAAGAGCTCTCAGTTCCGAGGTCGAGCACTGATAAGGGCCTATATTCTTTTAGGGCCCAGGGTGCACGCCTCGGGAACTCGTTCCCCTGCAGTGTATGGTGTCTACCATCACTATGTAAGTTTAAAACGGCGTTAGGTGAGCCCCTCAAACAACTGCACGCTGACAAGATGCACATAAATTAGTAAAGTCATAAGTCTGCGGCTTATATCAAACTGTTTGGTATTGTCTTCGTCCATTTCTGTAAAGTCCTAATTTATTTTAAGTGTTAAGTGTGAAGTGTGAGTGTAATTATTAGCGTGAATGATTGTAAGAATGAAGGAAGAATCAAAGTGCGTTTTATACTTGATGCGATAGATGTACGTGCAATATAAATGTGTGTGTGTGTGTGTGTGTGTGTGTGTGTGTGTGTGTGTGTGCATATTACCAGTTCTCTATTTATTTTTATCTTATTAAGTTGACGAAACGTTATGTGATAAAAATGACTACATCGTGTTATGTTAGATATTAGTAATTGACAACCTGTGATAGCGAACCAAAACTTAAAAAAACGCAATATAATGACTAATAATGTGATAATGAATTTTCTGTATGTTAACTAAATGTACATACAGTTGTAAATTTTTGTCATATTGGTGAATAAAAGTATATCTATCTATCTATTTATCTAACTCTTGGTTTAAGCTAATGTTGTAATCCACTTGAACGTTTTAGTAATATAACATTTTTCAAGAGACAAAAATATTAAAAAAAAAATACAAATACTAAAGTTTACTAAAAGTCTATTTTCAGTTCATGCAGTGCTGCAAACTTAAAATCCGAAAGAAAAAAAATGTATTTCGAGGTGTCTGGTTTTTCATTCAAACAGCGAGATGTCTGGTTCTTTACGCAAAAGGCGACGTGTCTGGTTCTTCACTCAAAAGGCGACATGTCTGGTTCTTCACTAAAAATGCCTAATTTGTACGATTTTTTACAAGAGTAGGAAAGAAGGGATCAAATTTCTTTTTTGAGGGTTTACTATACATATATTGAGGTACAAAAATGTATATTTTTTTACATTTAAATACAAAATGGTGGCTATACAGCGAATCTCGTGAGAAGCCTTTTTCAAATTGGGAGAACAGATTACTCGTAAACTATTGCATGGATTGGATTGAAATTTTTATAAACAATTAACATCGTTTTTTTTCGAGCAAAATCGACTTTTCTTCAGAAGTGCGCCATTTCTACAAAAATTGAAATAAAAAAAAAACCCTACGTACCTCCAAAGTTAACGTTATATAGATTAAGAATTTTTTTGGTTTTTGTTCCAGGTCTCATACTTTCCGAGAAAAGTGTTCTCCCGTTTGGAGGTTTGAGAAGAAGGCTTTTCACGAGATTCGCTGTATAGCCGCCATTTTGTATTTAAATGTAAAAAAAAATATATTTTTGTACCTCAATATATGTATAGTAAACCATCAAAAAAGAAATTTTATCCCTTTTTTCCTACTTTTGTAGAAAATCGTACAAATTAGGAATTTTTTCGGGCCGCTGGAGTGTGTTAGCCCTTAATCAACGAGGTATCTGGGTCTACTTCCCTGCCGACGATGTGCTCTTATCTTAAATTTATTTGTGAAAATGGTATGTATTATATATATATATATATATATATATATATATATATATATGTATAAAAAATATTTTAAACAACAATACTTTTTCATAATTTATGCTATATTTTTGCATAAATTACTAAATTACTAGAAATATATATATATATATATATATGTCGATATATTAAAAAGCAATAGATTTATCGTTTTAACTTTTCACCCCTTTATTAAAAAGAATAAATAATTTGATATTGGAACATGTTTTAAAGTTTGAGGAAGCTAAATGTCAATGAATTGGCAGCGGTTATTTCTACCTATCTCATTTCATCCATCTGTTATTATTAAAAAACATGATTTTTTTAGCATTTGCAATTTTTTAAATTCTGTGATCAGTTTCTCTTGTTGGTCAAACAAGGAAGTGACTCAATTCTTTTGAGATCTTTTTGGCAGAATGCTTCACGTAAGTAACATTTTGAAAACTGGTCAGTTTGATAAAAAAATCGAATTTTATCAATAACTGAAAATAATCGATATCTTGAGGTAAAAATTTATATAGAACCTGCTAATATCATCCTATAAAAGCCTTTAAAATTTGAGCTCGTAAGTCTCAACAATGTAAAAACCGCTGCCATTTCATTGGCACTTAGCTTCTTCAAACTAAATTAATTGTTCCAACATGAAATTATTTGTTTTAATAAATTAATTTTAAATTGTTATATTTGTTTGTAATTAATAGTTAAAAAATGGCATACGTTTTTATCATTGATAGTTTGACAAAAGATACATTTTTACTCATATTACAGAACGATAGGTAATAATCCTTATCACAGAAATTTTTTCTCTTTACGTAATTCAATAAAGTTATTTAAATATTTAAATTAAATGCAATCAGATGTTAGTACGTAGATTCACTGAATTCCTAACCATCTAAAATTTTGTGAATGATTTGCCATCATAGACTTCCGAAATATAACCATTTAAACTAAATATTACTTCTTTTGTGTATAACAAAAGAAGAGAAAGAGCCTATCCAAAATTTGCGGTTGTAAAATACAGATAATTTTATGCTCTTTTTAATGCAGTTACACTAAATTAATCATAATATTTCTAACATACCACAAAACACGAAAACGAAAAAAGAAAACGAGTCGACAAATCTTTAAATTTCTTTTTGATTTCAAATCTTCATTAAAAGACGAGAAAAAATAGGCCTGTTTGGTAAAACATGACTGTGCCATTCTCGAGATATAAGCGATCAAAAACGAATTCAAAAAGCGCATAACCTCGAATATCTTAAAATATAAAGGTCGTTGTGATCTGTGCAAAGAACTCATTTAAGAGATAGTAAATAGCTACCGTTTTTGAAAGTTGGCAGATAAAATGCTGCCGATTTAGTCCAGTATTCACAGCTGACTAAAAGTCAATTTTTTTTACAAAAATATTTTTTTCTCTCCAAAAGAATAAGATGTAGCCTCAAAATTGTTACAGAATATTCGTCTTCATATTTCTAATCATCTAAATTTTTTTTTAATTTTTCCTTCTTATGTTTCACAGGTATAGCCGTTTTAAAAAAATGACGATTTTGTGTATTATAAAACAAGGGAAAAAGACTATTCACAATTCACAATTTCGATACAAGTTTATGCTCTTTCAAATGAATTATCACTCAATTGATGATATTATTTATAAAGTATCAAAAACCTGAAAAATTAAAACTTGAATATCAAAAAACTGTTCAAAAAACACCCTCCTTTGAACAAGAAAATCTTTCGTAAGAGAGAGGGGGATGTCACCAAAAATTTACGTTATATATATATATATATATATATATATATATATATATATATATATATATATATATATATATATATATATATATATATATATATATATATAATTAGCTATCGCATTATTTATATTTTGTTATAAACCAAACTTACAAACCAACTTATTAAACAAATACGCTAAAATTCGGCCGTTCATCTTATTTTTTGACGTTATTTTAGCTTATTTCATAGTTTTTATCTGTGAGTTTTATCAACATTACAAAATATGAAAATATAATATATACCGAGTTGGCGACCTGGTATTGTTGAAGGATGACCTCAATCCATCTACAAAATGGCCACTCGTCTTGATTGCCACCCATCCGGGATATGATGGGCTTGTGCGAGTGGTATCACTCAAAACCCACAGATTGCCCAACTTCCCACGCACGGTGGACAGGAAGCAATGATAGGTTGCATGAAAATGTCGACAAATTTATATATATATATATGTATACCTGGGCGGGAGGGGGGGCTTTGTCTGATGACTCGCTCGAAAGTAAATATTTTCTTACTTTACAATCCACAGTGACTTTTTTTCTTTATTGCGTCGAATGATGAACATAAATACTCAATCGGACGCAGTCGTACGCACGGCTACGCGGCGTAATCCCTGGTGCTAGCCTCTTTCCCTCTATAAAAAAATTACCGTAGGGGATAAGTATACCGGCCCAACGATGCGCTCGTATTAATTTGCAATCAAGTTGTTTGTCACTCGATCGCTGGTTTCTGGTTTCTCATCAACTGATTTTTGTTGAAAGAGCTTTGCAGCAGATTAATTTGTATTTTTTCGAAAATTGCATCGAGTATTAATATGAGTATCATCGATAATTTCTGCATTTTTTAAAGTAAATTGTATTTTTTAAAGTAAGTGCTTATTTTTATTGCGATCAAAGCAGTAGTCTATGGATAAATAATGTCCATTATTCATCCAAAAAATAAATGCGATCACGAAGAAAATCGGACAAAAATATGCGCTCCATGCGGGAAGAAAATAATTTTTAATAATAAATCTTCCCAAAAATTTTTAATAACTAAAGAACATATCAAAGTGATGAAAAAGAATATTAATGATCAGTTTGATACTTTTAATAGAAAATTCCCGAAAAGTATATGTAGTACTTGTCGACTAACTATGAATGAATATAAAAAAGAGATTTTCAAAAGACCTTGTCCAACTATCCCCAATTACGAGAATCTTAATTTGGCAAAAGAAACAAGAACAAATATTTGTAACTGTTACATTTGCCTAACAGCGCGACTTACTAGTCATTCAAAATCAAAGAAAGGTAAAGGTCACGTTGTAAGTTTTCCACCAAAATTGATTTAAATAATGGCCTTGATGGTACTGTGCGTCAAAATGATTCACTTTCTGAAAGTGAAACAAATGTAATTCAACCTAGAACTTCAATCGAAATTTGTAGCAGCTGTTTTCAGGTAATAGGCAAAGGCATTCCACACTCTTGCAGAGGTTCTTCTTCGGCTAGCGCACGTGATAACGTACTTAATATAGTAAAACAGTTACCTGAGAAACAGCAGAACCAAATAGTAACTACTGTTTTTAAAAGAAAAATTTTGAACAGTGACGAAGAAGCCCACGGTGACCTTCTTTTGAATACGCCGGGATCTAAGCTTCGCATAACTGTAAATAAAAAAAAAGAGAAGCTACGAGTAATAAGCTTTTCTGCTCAAAATTTCGATAACTTCCAAGCTGCAACTGCATCGTCTTCAAATTATATGAAAAAATTAGTAAACTTTATTCGTATTTCTACTGGGAGAAATTCCATTCCAACAAATTATAACCAACATATGTATGACAAATCTAAGATGATGGAAGACATTTATAAAGAAGGTCTCCACGAGTTCGAAACGGCCAAAAGAGAAATTAAAAAAAGACCAGTCGGGTATGCTAATGCTACAGAACTTCTTGACTTTATCTTTGATAAACGAAAAATTCAACATATAGAAGAAACAAAAATAAAATTAATGGCAGATGGAGGTCAAGGTTCCTTCAAAATTTCTCTTTCAATTTCAACCCAAGAAGATGAGCAAAAAGACAATGAATCAGATGATTGTAAAAGTAAAAAAGTTTCATATTACTCCTCTGGTGGAAGTGTTGCAAACGAACGCAAGCAGACTAGTGTCTACAAATTAATTTTATTATGCATATTTCCTGCGATTAAAGAGACCGATGAAAATTTCAAAACCTTAGTTGAATTAACGAGACTGAATGATATACCTTTCAAATTCCTTTCAGACTTAAAACTTGTTCTACTTGCTAATGGACAGCAGTCAGCGTCAGCTACTTACCCTTGCCCTTACTGTTTTGTGACAACAACTGAATTGCAAAGTTATAATAAAGTGATTGACAATGATGAAAACAATGATGAAGAAAATCTTAATTTGAAGACATACAAACAGTTGAAAGAACATTATTTTCAATTTTCAAGTATCGGAGACGACAAAAAAAAGGTAAAGAATATCATAGCACAGTGCATCATCCTCTTTTTATTGAAGAAGATAATGATGAAGATGATGACATATACATACTTCAAAAGTGCATTCCTCCTGAACTACATCTATTGCAGGGGTTTGTCAACCATCTCTTTTGGGATGGTATAGTTAAAATGGATGGTATTGGAAAGGAAAAAGCTTTGTTGTGGCCAAATAAATTAGGTATAAGTCATAAAAGCTATCAAGGAGATCTTTTTGAAGGCAATCATTGTCGAAAACTCCTTGAAGAAGCGGATAAATTACCGGATCCTGAAATTTATGAGCATGTAGGGCCGTTTCGATTGCAGCCTTATATTGTCACATTCAAAGTGATGAACAAAATTGTCAACACTTGCGATAATGCAAAATAGCGGATCTTACTGATCCTGACAAAAATCTAAGCGAACTCCGTGAAGCTTTAAAAAGTGCTAAGATTTCTCAAACACTCAAACTCCATATTCTAGAACATTTGAAACAAGCCATTACATTCTTGAATAACAGGTTGGGGAGTCGATTCATAAGAAGTTCAAAAAATTCTGGGAAAGATTTAAAATAAACATGATTGAAGAACCAAATTATTTGACACGGTTAAAGAAAGCTGTAGTGACATTTTCATCACAGCATATTTAAATTTGTAAACTTAGTATTTAATAAACTATAATGTAAAAAAATTGAAGAATTCAAAAGTTAAATATAATTGTAAAAAAATTTAAAAAAAAATTAAAAACCCATAAACAAACAAAACAAAAAAATATAAAAAAAATAAAAAAAATTTAAAATAAAAAACGACAAAAAAAACATAAAAAACAAAAAAAAAGAAAAATACGAGGTGCAAAGTAAGTTGCCTCCACGTGGTGCACCTTGGAAACATTTAAAACCGGCTAAAAACTTACGTAAAAGTATATGTTAATATACTACATACACATATATGCATATTTACACACGTACATACATTTGGAGCATAGACACTCATAAATTTTTTAATATTGACACATAAATATGTTAAAATGAGAATATTTACGTTCGATCGAATCATTAGGCAAAGCACGCCGAGGCTGCCCCCCCCCCCCCCTGTCCCTTCTATATATATATATATATATATTTATTTATTTACAAATTTCTTTATTTATATATGTATATATTTATGTATGAAATATAAAATATAAAATATCAAATATATATTGCATAAATATGTTCCAACGATTAAAAAACACGCCTTTTCTATATCGCAAAAACTGGTGCTATCAGAAATATATAAAATGTGAATCTTTGAAATAGAAACAGCTAGGATTTCAAATCCAACGAATTTTTCATCTATAATCATCACTAAATACAACCCCGCTTTCCTTTTTTGTCCACATTTTCATGCAACCTATTGTTGCTTCCTGCCCACCATGCACGGCCAATCACCAAACTAGTGCTGCTGATTTCCGGTTATGAAGAAGAAAAAATCTCACAGTCAAAGTGAAAATAACATAAAAATACATTTTTGAGTTATTTAAATTCCAAAGTTTATTGTTTACTTTCACATTATTAAAAATTATTAACTTTGTTTATCCTTACATTCAATTGGAAAATTGTCAAGTCGCGAATCAATTTTTTAAAAATCAAAATTTTGAATTATATTGGTTACGACAATTGTTTAAGTTAATTTTGATCTTGGAGCATTAGCTGAATTAGTTTCTACAAATATTTACCTTCAGTATCCCTTTTAGTCAATTATAAATAAGTTTAATTTACCGCTATTTGTTACGAGGTTTATTTAGTTTAAATATTGAACTCTTGTTTGTTCATTTAACCATTTTGCGAAAACGAGGTGGGCGGAAATGTATAAAGTCAATACCACATCTCTTATCATATTTGAATTTTCGTGCTCACAACGCCCGAGCACTACCGGTGCGACATCGGAAGGACAGTTCTCTGCCAGAGCTCCGCCCGTGCACATCGCCTAAGCAGAGCTAACGCTTTGATCAAAGTAAGATTTCTATTTTTCAATAAATCAGCAGTTCAACCTTAACAGATCCAAGAAATATTTATTTCATCACCTCAATCAGAAACATATATTACAATTAATAAAATATTACTGTACATATATTGATACAACTTTTCTCTCTTTCTGTCCACCTTCTTTTCCCTCTCTTCATTATATTAGTTAATTATTAGTATAACTCAATATATTTTCTTAACATAATGTACAAATCTGTATATACCTGTATAAGTTCAATGTACTATGATATTCTAAACAGTCTTGCGCATTTAATAGAAGATTTTACTATATTAGTAGAATTAATATTGAATATTAGAGCGAATTATAGAATTAATATTAAATATAGAGTGAGGTATAAACATCGTCTTTTACGCATCTATATAAGCTTAGTATTTAATTACAAACATCCCCTATTTATTCACGTTGAATTTAAGATCCTTGACAGTAGTATTAACCCATTATGGCCCAAATGAACATATTCCTGACGTTGATTTTGATTGATACTGCATTTTCAAAAATAAATATTTGCATTGTCAAACCATCATTTCTGATATTTTTGAGGGCGCTCTGTCAAATGACGCTCAGAAATTTTGAAAAAAATTATATTTAACCTTCCTTTTTGAAGTAAATCAAAAAAATATCGATTTTTCATAATTTTTTTTCTTTTTATCCATATTTTTGGACCGGAAAACATTTTGCTATCTCATGAAACCTTTTGAAAAAGTTATCCTAATACCCAAGAAATAAGATCAGGCCTAGAAAAATAAATTTTTTCCAAGATGGCGGTGTCCAAATGGCTGCTGAAGGGATTATTTTTATTCGATTTATGAATTTCGGTCTTTAAAAAGTTCTTTTTCATAATTTTGAAGACAGAATATCATTTATGGGGTTTTTAGTGTCGCCGATGACGATCCTGACGTCAGAATTGGAAAATACAAAATGGTGGATTCTATATGGCGGCTATTTTCAGCCATCTTGTATTTTGCAATTCTGAAGTCAGGATCGTCATCAGCGAACCCTAAAACCCGCATACATGTAGTCCCTGGCCTATTGCATGAGAAACAACGAATTTGGCTGAATATAGCCTCCATATTGAATCCGCCATCTTGTATTTTGCCATTCTGACGCCAGGATCGTCATCAGCGACCCCAAAAACCACCATAAATAGTATTCTGTTTTCAAAAATATGGAAAAGAACTTGTAAAGATCGAAATTCATAAATCAAAAAAAACATCCCTTCAGCCGCCAGTTTGACACCGCCATCGTGGAAAAAAAATTTCTAGGCATGATCTTATTTCTTGGGTATTGGGATCACTTTTTCAAAAGGTTTCATGATACAGGAAAATGATTTCCTGTCCAAGAATATGAATAAAAAGAAAAAAAAATATGAAAAATCGGTATTCTTTTTAATTTCCTTCAAAAAGAGAGGTGAAAAGTAATTTTTTTTCAATTTCTCAGCGGCGTTTGATAGAGCGACAACAAAAAAATAAGAAATGATAGTTTGACAATGCAAAAATTTATTTTTGAAAATGTAGTAAACAATCAAATTCAAGATCAGGAATCTGTTCATTCGGGCCTTAATGGGTTAAGGGGGCAGGCTTGGGTTAAACCCAAAAAAAGATTTTCTCTTCATCAATCCAGAAAACTTTTTATATTTAGAAGCAATCATTCTGAAAATTTGTATGCTATCAATACTTAATAATATCTTAAATTTTACCTCTGTAAAACCTCAAAATCTTAATCCTACACAGCACAATAAATCACTATTATCAATACCGTATTTATTAAAGGAACTTTGTTCCTCACACGATTCTAGGTGACATGATGAATGAAAATATGTTTTTCCACTTTTATTCGACTTCTTTTGTCATATATTATAAAAATTAGCACAGCACTTTTTCTATTATTATTATTAGTAAATAATAATAAAATAATCAACAGTATTACAATTCAGACACTTAAGGTTAAAAGTACGGCGGATTTGCCCTTATACGTTTATACTCCGCAAACAGACCTTGTCTGCGAGATTCACCATTGCCAATGAAAGAATATTATTTCATGTATATGACTTTCATACAAGTGTATGATTTCATACATGAGTATAGAGGTTACTTGAATAGGACCACAGACATAACCCTGGGCAACTACGGGATCTGACTATAGAGAATTTATCCATGTAGACTCTCCCTTACGTAAAATAATATAGAACTAAGAAAAAATAACTATGAAAGATTTGCTATGACAAAAGGCTGCATAACGTACAAAAATAATTTACTTTATCGATTTCATAAAATCGTAAAATTAAAAAAAAGTGTCGATGAATATTAAAATTTCTTTTTAATTTCGAATCTTCATTAAAAATCGAAAAAATGAGCCCTGCTTGGTAAAAAATAACAATGCCATTCTCGAGATATACTTGATAAAAAAAATTTTAAAAACTCATATAACCTCAAATATTGTGAAATATAAAAGTCGCTGTAATCTGAGCTAAGATCTCGTACAAGATATACTACAGAGCTACCGTTTTTGAAAGTTTCAGAACAAATGCTGCCGATTTACTCCAGAATTTGTTACTGAAATAAAATCGATTTTTTTTACAATAACATTTTTCTCTCTTCAAAACAACAAGATAAACCTAAAAAAATTTCCAAAATATTCTTTTCCGTATTCCTAATCGTATCAATTTTTTTCAAAAATTTTCTTTCTTATATTTCACACATATAACCGTTTGACAAAAATGACCATTTTGTGAATAACAAAACAAGGGAAATTCAAAACTTTGGGTGGGAAACCATAGGTAATTTTATGCTTTTTCAAATGCATTATCACTCAATCGATGATATTATTTCTATGATATCAAAAAATCCAAAAAACTAAAACTAAAAAATCGAAAAACCAGTAAATAACAAATGCATCGAAAAACAAAAAAAGTTTTTTCTCAGCCGCCGTCCTTGAGGGTCTAGCCTGGAGGTCGAGGTTTAAAATATTGATTTTTTTATAATTTATTTTGAAAGTAAAATATTTGGAGAATATACTGAAATATTAAGGAAATCATAGCACATATTCGAGAGCGTCTTATAGTTGCGCGCTCTAAGTCGCACGGCAGCTGCAACGGTCGGTCCCCTCTATTGTTGTTGTATAACGTTTATACCTGCGTATAGCAGCTGAAAAGTTTGTATATACTTAAATTTATACCTGTATGTATGTATATTATATTTCGAAGCACAGGTATTACACGTTCTTGAGCAAACCGACAGTAGAAGTTTATAACTCAGTGTGTAAACATCGAGCGAAAATGGATCGAAAAGGATCGAAGCGCAAAACTAGAAGTCCTGGGCAAGCTGTTGTACCGAGAAAATTTCGAGGCAATCAGCATACTGCTGAAAAAGACACTGAGTTTGTTATCACTTCTGCTGATAAAATAAGAAATCAAAGTGCTTTCGACGTGGCTTTGAATGAAACTGCTACTTAAGTACTACTAAATTTCACTCTAGTGTTCATAGCATTACAATCCGCGATAATGTGCAAGTTTTGTAATGGTGATATCCAGTTTTTGAAAAAATCAGTGCAAGGATTGGGATTCAAACTGTGTGTCAAGTGCTCGTGTCAAGAATTTTTAATTAACTCTTGTTCGATGATCAGAAATGCGTACGAAGTAAACAGATGCTTTACTTTTGCTATGCGGCTACACGGCGTCGGTTTAGCTGGCATAAATGTGTTTTGCTCGTTGATGCATTTAAGCTCCGGCTTTAGTAAAATTGGTTATTATTATATAATTGACCAAATAGCTACATGGATAGCTGCATGTATTTTCAATGAAGGATTTATGCCAGTGTTGAAAATTATGGAGGTCATGGGTGTAGAAATCGGGCCGCGCGCCATTGCCTACGCCGAACTGTACACTGCTCGGCGAAGGAATCGAAGGATTATTGTATGCACCAGGCATAGATGATTGATGTAGGTACACATTTTTTATAAAAAAAACCTGTTACTAAAACTTTAAATGCGTTTTTCTCGAAACAACATTTTTTCAGTCGGCCTGGGGCAAAAAAAATCTATCAAACCGATTTCAGATATGAATGCAAGCTCCATCTTCTTAAAACCAACTAGTGCGCATGAGGTTGCAAGTATTATTAATAATTTAAAATTAAAAAATGGAGGAGTTGACAAAATAAATGCCAAAACTTTAAAAATACTTTGCAACAATATTGCTGAACCTTTAGCGCATTTAATTAATTCTTGCATTGAAAACGCTGTATGCCCTGATGCACTAAAAAAAGCGGAAATTGTTCCTATATACAAGTCTGGAGAGAAGCATAATATATCAAATTATAGACCTATTTCATTAATATCAAATGTAGCTAAAATTCTTGAAAGAATTTTATATAACAGAATTTATGATTTTATTAAAAAAAGTAATATAATATCTGAACACCAATTTGGTTTTATGAAAAAAATAGGTACAAAGAATGCTCTCAATTACATAACAAATACATTATACAATAACTTGGATCAAAGTAAACCGATACTTATAACGTTTCTAGACTTAGCAAAAGCTTTTGATACTGTAGATCATAAAATATTATTAGATAAACTTTATTGTTTAGGAATAAGAGGAAAGGCGTTGGATCTACTTTCAAGTTATCTTAATGATAGATATCAAGTAGTTAAAATAAATGTTAATGAAAGTGATAGCATGTTAATAAATACGGGTGTTCCACAAGACACAATATTAGGACCTCTACTTTTTATACTATACATTAATGATATCCTGAAAGTAATCCCGCTAGAGACAATATTGTCATATGCTGATGACACTGCAATAATAGCAAATGGTAATACTTGGAGTGAAGCGCAAACAACTATGAATAAGTATTTAATAAAAATTAATAAGTGGTTAGCAGTAAACAAATTATCTTTAAATGTTGAGAAGACTGTTGTTATGACCTATGGTAACTACATTGATAGTGTTCCAACTCAAATAGATATTAAGATTAAGGATAGAAATATAACTAGAGTAGAAAAGTGCAAATATTTGGGAATAGTATTTGACTACAATCTGAAGTGGGATAAACACGTTCAATATATAATACAAAAAACGAAATATCTAGTCTATATTTTCTATAAAATTGCCAAATCAATGCCAACAGAAATATTAAGAATGATATATTATGCATTTTTTCATAGTATAATAAGTTATGGAATATTAGCTTGGGGTGGAGCTTATAGAAATAATAGAGATTTATTGCAAAAATTACAGAATAAAATTTTGAAAGTTATTAATAAGAACAATTTTGTTGAAGATAATCCTATGAACTTGGAACAATTATTTACTTTTGAGGCGTTAAAATATCATTATACAGACCTAAAAAGCCAATATCTTGCATCAACTAGTATAACTAGGAGAAAAAACTTAACTATACCTAAAAATAGCAAAAGGATTAGCGACAAAAATAGTTTTAAAAAAGCAATTACAACTTTTAACAATTTACAAAATGAGTTTAAAACTTTAAATATAACTAAAAATTCTCATAAAAAGTTGCTAAAAGATTGGATAAGATCTAATTAAGAAGCGCTGTGATACAAAATTACTGTTTTGTATATAATTTATCGCTTTATATAAAAATACGAAAATTGTTAAGAAACGAAAATTTTATATGCTTAGTTTTTAAGTCACTTTTAGTATTAAGTTAGTATTAAGTATATATATATATATATATATATATATATATATTTTTTTTTTTATTTAATATTTTGTATAATTTTTTATTTTTTTTTATGTCTTAATACCAGACCTGCGTATAGGTAACTAAGTTTACCTCTGCAGGGTTTTGCAGTTTGTATATAAACTGTATCTCTTTCTGGTTTTCAATAAATAAATAAATAAAATTGGGCTGAAATTTTGATATGTTATTCTATACATCAATGGCTCTCGCAAGTAGCAGAATTGTTTATTTTCAATAAACATTTCCTACTTTTTATCCCAATTTTCAAAGAAAAAAAACCCGCGATTTTAAAATATTTTCTAAAGAGTCCATATTTTTTTTTAATGAAAATGTCTAAATCTTTTACCTGCGATAACGATAAGCTTACAGAACAATAATCCATTCGATTTTTTTGTTTCAGATTACTTGGACTGACGCTACCGCCTGGGCCAGTCACATACCTTTAATTTGAGATGGCCATTTTGGCCGTAATAAGAACTACCTAAATATTGTAAAATGAACACAAATTTCTTTAGTGAAGTTAAAGATGTCAGTAATAACATATAAAAATTTCGAAATGATTGGATTTTATTTTGTTGTAAAAAAAAATTCCTGAAATATCCTTGTAAAAAGTGCAAAACCTCCAGACTACACCCTTAAAGAAGAACAAAAAAAATGAGCCCCGAAACATTAATTTTGATCGTTTATATTCAGAGTAAAGTTGATCCACAACCATACGTACATACGAACACATCCATACAGACATTTACTAAAAATAGTGTATTTTGGTTTCCAGTAGCTCAAAACATGTTTCTAATATGGTTTTATCAAAAAAATTCTTTTTACAATCACAAGGCTTCCTCTATGAGGAAGCAAAAGTTCGTTTTTTCAGCATTGTCCTACCTTAAGGGGAACTAACCACCTTAAAATAACAAATAAATTACTTCTATATTTTAAATTGAGGATAAATTATTCATGATATATTAACTACTTTTTACGGCAAGTTGCACATTTTATCAAACTATAATGGAATTTTTTTTTAATTTTTGTGATTGTCTTTTTGTTTAGCTGTAATACAACCTTGTACATTTCATGCTCTGCCGCAAGATTTTGAATGTGAGACTGATCATTTTTGAGGTTTTATAGTGTTCAGAATACATATAGTTAAGGTATGAGTGTGGGAATTTAAAAAACATAATTATTGACCAAAGTTATAGCCTATTTGAGACATACTTTATCATAACATTTTTAAAAAATTGAATATTTCAGGCTTAAGAAAAATTTTTGCATTATATTTTGATAAAATGTTCAATTTTACCGTAACAAAAAAAGTTAATATATGATGAATAATTTGTCTTCACCTAGAAACATATAACGAATTGATTTGTAATTTTAAGGTGATTCAGTCCCGTTAAGGGAAGAAGCTACCGATTTTTGGTCAAAAAATCGTTTTTTTTTTAAGTGGTCAAACACTTATTTAACCCTTTTATCGAAAGTGAAACGTTTTACGTGAAAAATAACTTTTTTTAGACTTATTTGAAGCTGTAGATAAATGGTTGATCATGCTATTTTTATTGATATTTATGTTTAAACTCATTTTTCTCAAAGCATAATTTTCATAACTTTCTTTGTAAGCCTGCGCAATAGTTATTCGGGAATCACGCTTACGTACAAAATCTTTGTACTTTCTTTTTAACATATTTTGAACAAATTTAAAGAGAGTTTATTTTTATTATTACATAAAATATAATTTTTATAAATATTAGTTAATATTAAAATACTGCTTATATCGCAAACTTTAAATTGTTTATATAGAATATAACCTCAGAATAGTTCAAAAATATTATTTGAAAATATTGCTCTTTAAAAAATATTTTTCTACTTAAATTAAAGGATTTTAGTGTTTGCTGCATCTTCTTCCCGTAATGGGACAAGCCTGGGTTAATTCCAAAAAAAAGCAATTTCTTTTTACTAGTCCAGGAAACTTTTATGTTTAAAAGCAATCATTCTCAAAAATTTAATGCTATAAATAATTAGTAATATCTTAGTAACAAATATTTTTTTCAACGGTTATTCGACTCCTGATGACATGTATTACAAAAAGAGCAAAGCACTTGTTTTTTAAAATAATTTTTATTATTTTTCTTCGGAAACCCAATCGATTTAAAGAAAAAATAAAATAAAGATTTCTCAAAAGATCGGTTAGGTCTCTAAGAACTTTTATCCAATTCATATTGATGTATATTGTTTTTATATAGAAATTGGGAAACCATAATTCATTAAATTAATTTAGTAAAATAAATAATAAAGTTAGTGTCATTGTATGTATTAACTTTTAACGTAAAAGCATCATGTAGAAAACTTTTATATATTTCATTTAGCTGAATTAAGTTTGTACATGCATGCGCTTATTCGTGTGCGTGAATGTGAGTGTATGTGTATTTTTGCGAGTGTGTGTGTGATTGTGTGGATGTATGTGTGTGTTTTGAACATTTTCAAATTTAACGGTTTTATATTTTAATTACATGTATGTTTCTTTATTTTAATTTGGTGTACATAATTTATATGTTCTCTTAAGGAGTACGGTCGCACAAATAAACTAACATTAGGATAGTTACGTAACATAAAACATGATGAAATTGAATCTGTCTTTGAACCAAATATTTAAATATTTAAAATACATCGTTTTATTTTGTAAATTTATATTTTACAATGTGCTATATGAGGTAAAAATCTTTTTGGACATGCTATATTTTGTGCAGTTTGTAATTTGTTGCATTTTGTACAAACTGGATGCTATTTATTATCTACTCATTCTTTGTGTTTACGCAATGATTCATTTGTCGAATAAATTTTATTACATGTATTACGCATTGAATTTATTTTATCTTTATCACAGTGTTTCATGTGATGCATTTCATGTCGATCATAACTATCAAGAATCGCTTCACAGTCATCAAATTTGCAATAATATAATTTAATGCTTCGTGATTTAGTATGTTCAATTGATAGTGCATTTTGTCGTATCATTGTTATCGCATTACCTGGGCATTGACACGGATTACAATAATTAGCAGCAACGTTCCAAGTGGAACTCCCTATGTTGACTGCTTCTACCAAGTTTAAACCGAAGTTTATAACCTGGTGATAAACGAAACAGCCAACGTAGAGAAGATCCCCTGGACACTGAACTGCTATATCGAAATTGATGGCATGTTTCTTTAAGAATGATGGTTTTAATATAATGTTTTTATGATTTAGAGGCGTTGAGAAACCATCAAACCATGAATCTGCGCCATCTACTTTTATCTTTTTCAATATGTTTATGGCATCTGATACAACATGATTTAACTTGGCATTATCATTTTGATCTACAATCAGCCAGCCTTTCCATGATCCTGGTACACCCCAGTGCATAAGATTTCTACTGTCAAGATACCCGTCTTCGACATGAATTTCGGTGATAGAGTTCATTCCACCTAAATAATAAGATGAAATGTTTATTCCGGGACATGCTGCAAGTTCCGCGTTTCTTAGGGGACCTATATTGTGTGGTAAATCTTCAAGATAAGTTGATATATAGCTATCAACATTATCTATGTTCATGGCGTATACCTGCTTATAGAATGCAATGTTATTAATTGCATTACCGTACGCATCTACTATATATTTTTGTCGTTGATACACAATTCATCGATTCATGTTGATAGCTGCAAAAATAGTTTGAATTAAAAAATAACATATATTAGAATTTATATTATTCACACTGTGTACCAATTTTATTTCTCGTTATTTTATATCGTGCGCTGTATGAAAGGCGTGCGCGAAACGTTTGATTTTCAATCATCTTGTACAAAATATTACATTTCGCAAATGACACTCTAACTTCGCACATTTTTTTTTTTTTTATTTAACGTCGCCATGTTTGTGCTTCCCATGTGGTGCTAATCAACGACGGGATCTGCGGTGTGTTTATAAACAAGACACATGTAATTTTTGCAGTGGTGCTTGTATCAATCGGCAGAGACTAGGATTCCAAGCCGGGTCACCGGCGTGGGAATCCGACACTCTACCGACTGAGCCGCCGCAGGCCCCTCTCATAGTGTAACTTCGCACATAGTGAAACATTAGATAGAATGTGCAACAAGTGCGCTTAGTTAATTTTTAATTTTGTGTATTTTCGACCTATATTTGCCTAGGCGACTTCATTTTTTTGTAATTTAAATTAATTTTCGCACTAGTTGAACTTTACTTTATTTATTATTTTAGATAAAATTATTACCTGGAATTTCTTTTTTAACGTCTTTACTTTTGCCGTGACTTTCTGCCGTGACATATTCAAATTTTTTCTTGAATTTGGAAAGCAGCTCATGCACGAAGTAAGGTGAAGGCGTGATTACATCTTGATACTGTAAAAATATATATATTTATAGGCAAGTATTTGGCAAGTATTTCTTTTAACACTGATATAATTAATAACAAAAAAAATATAATTTAATATTACAAAGGAAACTGAGTACCAAGAAAGTCCATACGGTCGTTCTTCTAATAACGCCTTCCTTTGCTGTAAAAAACTTTCAAAATTTATTCTGTAATTGCCCTGGTAGTATTTCACGATATCCGGTTGTTCTCCTTGCATTGTTATTCACTCTATACGAAAAAAATTGCTAATTAAGAAAGATTTTTCAGATGATTCACAGTCTAAGCTAAATTTATATAAACATAAATAACAGTTATTTTTTAAATTAAATCTTAAATTGAAAATTACGAATAGTTAATTTCAAAATTTTATTATCTTCATTAATATAATTTTATAATATTTGAATATTATATATCATGTACATAATCCTATAAAGTATTTTATTTAAATGAATTTATATTTTTCATACCACCAATAGTTACGTTAACTACATGAACTTCTTTTACCAAATTTTATCATTTATTAATCCATTATACATTTACATTTACAAATAAATATTATCAACTTACCTTACTGTTTGTATAGTTAAACTGTTATACTGTTATACTGTTTGTAAGTTTGTTGATAATTCAAATCCAGTACCCGAGTGTTTTATTGAAGATAAATCCAGAGAAGTAAATGAAATCACATACGCTGAAGCAATGATATATGACTTCTGAATCTTATTCAGCATCATCGAAAATCCCAAGAAATAAATTTTTATGATAATTGGACAATAATCTACAATATTTAATTATTGCGCCTCCACCCACGCATCACCCCCACGTATGCTGAAGCAGCGATATCTGACCTCAGAATATTATTCAGCATCCTCGAAAATCAATACAAAACAAAAATCTATAAGAAATAAACAAAATTCTGCAATATTCCATTTTTCACCTCTACCAATGCATCACGCCCACATACGCTGAAATAGTGATATCTGACCACTGCATCTTATCCATCATCCTCGAGAATCCTCAGAAATAACATTTTATGAAAAATAAACAAGAACCAACAGTATTCAACTTTGCGCTTCCAGCCACACTTCAACCCCACATACGCTAAAGCAATGATATTCGTCATCTGAATCGTATTAAGAATCCTCGACAATCCCCAGAAATAAAATTTTATGAGTACTGAACCAAAATTTGCAATATTTAATTTTTGCGCCTCCGCCTATCCATCACCTCTACTTACGCTGTAACAGTAATATCGGACCTCTGAATATTATTCATCATGCACAATAATACTCAGCAATAAAATTTTATGAGAATAGAAAAAAAATCTGTAATATTTAATTTTTGCGCCTCTACCCATACATTACACCCAAATACGCTGGAACTGCGTTTCTTGACCTTACCATCTTATTATAATCAGCATCCGAAAAATCCCCGAAAATACAATTTTATGAGTAATAAACCAAAACTTTCCGTATTCCATTATTTGCGCCTCCACCCATGACTCACCCCCACGTACGCTGACACAGTGAGATCTGACCTCTGAATCGTATTCAGCATCCTCGAGAATCCCCAGAAATAAAATTATATGATAATTGAACAAAAAACTAAAATATGTAAATTGTGCGCCTCCAACCATGCATCACCTCCAGATACGCTAAACAGTGGTATCGGACCTCTGAATCTGATTCAGCATTCTCAAGCATCCCCGAAAATAAAATTTTATGAGAATGGAACCAAAATCTGCAATATTTAATTTTTCGCCTCCAACCATGCATCACACCCACAAACGCTGGAACTGCGTTTTATGACCTTAGCATTTTATTAAGCATCAGCAAAAATCTCAAAAAATAAAATTTTATGACAAATCAACGAAAAGCTGCGACACTCCATTTTCCCGCCTCTACTCATGCATCACCCCCACATACGCAGAAACAGTGATATCTGACCTATGAATCTTATTCAGTATCATCGAGAATACCAAAATATAAAAATTTACGAGACTTAAACAAAAATCTGCAATATTTAATTTTTGCGCTTCCAGACATGCGTCACCCCCACATATGCTGAAACAGTGATATCTTACCTATGAAACTTATTCAGTATTTTTGAGAATGCCCTAAATATAAAATTTGATGAGAAATAAACAAAACCAGCAATATTCAAATTTTCCGCGTCCATCTACACTTCACCCCCACATACGCTGAAGCAATGAGATGTGACCTCTGAATCTTATTCAGCATCCTAGAGAATCCCCAGAAATATAGTTTTATGAGAATTGTCTTCACCCACGCATCACCCCCATATATGCTGAAGCAGCGATATCCGTCCTTAGAATCTTATTCAGCATTATCGAACATTCCCAACATAACATTTTATGAGAATTGGACAATAAACTACAATATTGAATTTTTGCGGCTCAAACCATGCATCATCCCCACATATGCCGAAGCAATGATATCTAATATCTGACTCCTATTCAGCATCCTTGAGAATCCCATGAAATAGAATTTTATGAGAATCGAACCAAAATCTGCAATATTTAAATTTTTCACCTCCACCCATGCTAAACCTCCACACACGCCAAAACAGCGATATCGGTCATCTGAATCTTATTCAGTATCCTTGAGAATCCCCAGAAATAAAATTTTATAAGAATTGATCAGAGATCTGCTATATTTAATTTTTGCGCCTCCATACATGCATCACACCCACGAACACTGGAACTGCGTTTATTAACCTTATCATCTTATTAAGAATCCCCGAGAATCCCCAGAAATAAAATCTCATTAGAATTGAACAAAAATCTGCCATATTTAGTTTTTGTGCCTCCACCCATGGAAAACGTCCACATACGCTAAAACAGTGATATCGGACCTCTGAATGTTATTCAGCAACCTCGAGAATCCCCAGAAATAAAATTTTATGAGAAATAAATAAAAACCTGAAATATTTAATTTTTGCGCCACCACCTACACTTTATCCTAACATATGCTGAACCAGCGATAACTGGCCTTAGTATATTTTTCAGCATCTTTAAAAAAATTCGTTTTTATTTATAAAAAATGAGCTGTAACGTCGCTCCCGTAGAACTGGACAACCGGAGAGTCGGAGAACTGGAAATGGAATCACTTACATATGAAGGAGGGGGAACGTGGAGGAATTGGGGAGAGGGGAGGGGAAAGAGGTGGGAAAGAAGGGGGTAGCGGGGGGGGGGGGGGGGCACATAATAATAAGGGGGATGTGTGTGTGGCTTGGTGTAGATGTATGAGAGAAAAATAAGTGTACCTATGTAAAGGGTCGCAAGAAATATCCCTTGAATCACGCTCCTTAATATACTGGAGGACAAGAAATATTCGTTAAATCACGCTCGTTAATATACTATAGGACAAGAAATATTCATTTAGTACGCTCCTTAATATAATAGAGAATGGTATTAAAAATAGTGATTTATTGTGACGTGTAGGATCAAGATTTTTAGACTTTACATCTGTAAAATGTAAGATATTACTAAGTATTATAACAGGATAATTATTTATTAAAAAAATAGTTATTTATGCGAGGGCGGTATTCGCAGCAGTGGCTTCTCTGCCAGCAGCCCGCTCCGAGCGTCTCAGAGGCCTTCCTTGCGCTTGACACTAAGGCTCGTATTGCCTGTTACTACTGGTTCTTCTCTGCTTGAGTTAGTGCGATCGTTTCGCGCTGGCTGCGTGTCCCGGGATATGCTCTGCTCAGGGCTTTCACGAAACGGGCGGGGTAATGAAAAGGGAGACGCGGATAGGCAGCATGCAAAATGAATACGAGAGAGAAGTCATATTGTTGCGTATATTATTACAGACTGATTGTTCAAAAGTGAGAGGCACGCGGCCTCCTAGACGCGTGAATCGCGGTACACGCGTGTAGACAATTCGCGCGCAAATAAGAGGCGATGTAGAGTGCTCCACGCCGCGAGCACGATTCTGCACGTACGATTTTAACGATACCGATGTGCCAGAGTTACAAACTTATCTCTCGCAGAAGTCGACCTCGCATCAAGCTCCGGGAGTCGTAGATATCGCTCACTTTCACCGAGTTCCCTCCTCCTTGTGCTCTCTCTCTCTCTCTCTCTCAGCAATATCTTGATTATTATGGAGAAGATTGTAACCATAACGTTTCAGATCAAGGAACACTTCACTTTATTACGATCAGTTCCAGAACTGATAAAAGAGTGTCAAAATTGAGTTTAGGCGTTATGGAAAAAATAATTTCTGAACAGAACTCCTTGCTGGAAGAGTTCAAGATCAGACAGTCAATCTTAGAAAATAAAAATTTGGAATTAACCGAAAAATTGCTATTTTTAGAAAATGAGTTAAATGTAAATAATTATACAGCGACCCCTGATTCAGTTTCCCGTGGATCGGAAAAACAAAGGGATTCTGTCTCAGGAAGGATTCGCACGCAGGTTCATTAGCGTCGAATGCGCAACCTTCGTCGTGATAATGACGATAACTACATTGAATCAAATTTAGCCAAGAGAGAAGGGAAGGCAGCAGCAGTGCGGGGAGCACTGAGCTTATAGTTTCAGGAATAGTCGACTGTTCTAGAGCTAAAGTTGATCCTGTTGACATGCTCATATTGTTCTCAGCACTGGTCTGTCTTTTCTCCTAAAACATGATATTGTTAATGTTAGGCCACTAGCTCCCCCTACAATGAGGGGTTGCACCTCCAGAGCGGAAACCGAACGTGGAATGAATGTTGTTGTAAGTGCATAAGATAACCACCTTTGATTGTCTGTTTCACGAGCACCATACTAGTTAATGAGATCATACATGCTAAAGCTTTGTTAACGCGCTTCGACACAGCTGATATACATCCCTCTCATCTAGGCGGGAGCCTGACAGATAGTCTGTTCCGCACGAACATTTTCATTAATGAATCCTTGGGTTCTCAAGTTTATTCGGAGTTCAAAAGTCTCAAGGTAATAGCTAAGGACCTTGGCTTTAAGTTCGTGCGGTACAGACATGGCAAGTTTCTCGTTTGATGAAGGGAGGGAGTACGAGCTTATAAGTTCACCACAGCTTCCGATTTATCGATAATAGAAAAATTATATAACACTAATAATAATTGTAATCAAATTAAATCATACGCTACAAACCCAGATAGTAATGTCAATAGTAATATCAATAATAATAACAATGGCAATAGTGAAAACAATAACCCAGTCAAAAACCTAGCAGCAACATCTAGTCACACACCACCCACACATAGAATCATCAGTTAAACAAAAAACGCGACGCTACGTATAAATGGTATAAAAGTACCGGCGATGGGTGATTTTATAGTGAGTTCCTAGAATTGCGCAGTAAATATTTATTAAAAGCCGAGCAAGCTCGGATATCATATTATCAAGGAAATCTGCTGGATAAACAGCAGAGTGATGTCTGGAAAGAACTGCGCAATTTAGGACTCCTACCCAAATCCGGAGAGGGATTACACGGGTTCTCGGCGGAGGAACTTAATACCCACTTTGTGGGAGTTTCAATCTCAACAAACGAGGATCCTGTCTCAATTGAGAACTTAGTAATATCTGTCAGTGACGAGGATTTTAAATTCAAACCTATCGGGCTTGCAGATGTTATACTTGCAGATGCGCAGTTCTGCTCGCAAGCGAGAGGCGAAGATAACATCCTGCAGAGTATGGTGACAAAGTCATTGCTGGTCATTTGGCAACACCTGGTGAACTTATTCAATTCTTCTCTGGAGAAGGGCGTATTCCCGGACCTATTGAAGAGAGCACGAGTAGTGCCGCTGGGCAAGTGTACTACACCATCTGCGGCGTCGGACTTTCCACATATTACACTGCTGTGCTTTCTTTCTAAGGTTCTAGGAAAAGTCGCTTATGACCAGATTCTGGAGTACACGACCATAAACAAACAACTTGACCTGGCAAAGTACTGGAGCCGAAACGCTATTATATAATTTTATCATTATTTCTTAATAAAAACTTATTCTTAAATTTTATTTACATTCAAAATATATATTCTTTTTTTGCTCAAACAATCCTCTCTTTCGGATGTTATTTTCGCATTAATTCTCTTTCGGAGGGTAAAAGACTGTTATAATACAGTCACGTATCCGAATTGGAGAAAGCAGAATGACGAAAGTCCGTTTGAGTAGTATATGTAAATATATAAACAGGCTCCTGTAAATATATAAACAGTCTGGATTCACAAGGTATACCGGAAATCAATCGTTTTCCTCCCTTTCTCGCCAACCGTCAGAAGCCGGGGTGTCATACTCAATTCTAAACTCACGTGGAAGCCACACGTAGACATGGTCGCAAAAAAGATTAATAGAGTATTATATAATTTGAGGTCTTTTGGAATGTATACCACTCTGGATTTAAGCAAGAACTTAGCAATGGCCCTTGTTTTCCCACATCTTGACTACTGCTCTCTGGTGTATCTGGATGCTTCACTCGAGCTTCGTAGCCAACTGCAAAGACTACAAAACTGGTGTTTGCAATACGTTTTAGGTGCTAGGAGGGACGAGCACATCACCCCTTACAGAGAGCAAATAGAGTGGACTCGGGTGGACTTTCGAAGAACCGTTTTATGGCGATAACAATTTATAAGATTCTTCGGCCAAAGAGCCAGACTATCTCGCGCCACTTTTCAAAAAGAACGAATCAAGACGCCCTGCAAGGGGTGAGGTTAAAGAACTCTCTATTGTGCAGATGCGTACTGAAATAGGGATGAGATCTTTCAAGTACAAGGTGCGCATTTGTGGATCTCACTTCCTTTTTAGATACGCACTTTACCATCATTAATAGCCTTCAAGGTGGCGGTCAAGAAATGCTTTACATGCTTGGATTAACTGTTTAAGTCTTTTTATGTTTTAATTTATTGTTGTAGTTATTTTTTTATTTCTTTTTTATTTTTTTATTCCTTTACTTATTAATTGACAAAAATAATTTTAAAAAGTACGCATGTATTTATTGGTACGATTGAAAGCGATTGTTAATGTATGTATGTAAATTTATCATTTCAATTTTTTGTTGTATTTTTTTTTAAAGTGTATGAGAATAGTTTTTTGAGGGCAGAGTTCCAAGCCTAGTTTAAATAGATTTTCTTCAAAAATATCAAATAGGCACGTATGTGGTCTGCGAATTGAGAAATTATTAGAGTAATTTGTAATTTGTTGATAATATTGGAAATGTAAATTATGAATAAGAGAGGGCTAATAACTGCTTCTCCCGGACGCTCTTTAAAACAATTCTGGTGTTGTCACTACAAGAGTCTGCATGAACAAATCTTGCGTGGGTATCCGATTTGCGACAGTTTATCTAAAAGAATATCGGTATTAATATCGTAAAATGCACTTTTAATATCTAAAAAAGCCGCAAGAACTTCTTGTTTTCGGCAAAGACTTCTCAAACTTTTAACGTAAGGTTTAACAAACTATCAGAGCATGACTTTCCTTTTCTAAATCCATGTTGATTAACAAGTAGTAAGTTATTAGATTCAACCAACTATTCTAATCTATTTTTTGTAGTGTTTTGAATAGTTTAATAATGCAGGATAATAATGATACAAGGGCTTAAGCTTTTCCAGTCGCTTTAAGTTACAAAATGTAGGCAAGAGTGTTTTCAACTCTAATTAGGATCAGTTTGAGTCAACGGAGGACTGATTTTATCAAGTACTTCTTGAAGTTAGCTGTTATGTTGTAAGTTTGTAGTCGTATTTTTAGTTGAAGTTTGTAACCATTTGTTTTTAAAAGTTTTACTTTTATTCCAAACGTAAATTGGATCAGTTGAGAAATCGATTGTAAGAAATTCAACGTATAAGTTTTTCGAGAATTTACACCAATCAATCCGAACGGATTTGAGTTTAAATTATTTTTTTTATAATATAATTTTTCTGTACTAATGTTAACAACTACAGGGAAGTGTTCTGAGCTCCAGGTTTCGTCGCATATATTTAGATTGATTTTATCCGATAAACTTAAAGTAGAGAATACAAGGTCAAGATCAGATGTTATATTTCTATAAGTATTTATATACGTATCTGAATGTTCATTATCTAAAAACAAAGTATGTGCTGTGATAGAATTTACCAGTGTAACGATAGTTCCAATTTCTGTTACGCGAATTAAAATAACCCAATATTAAGCCATTATGAATTTTTGTGTGCAAAGTACCTCAAGTTCTATAACATATAATTAGATCTAGCGCTGGATTGGTATTGTTGGTGTATATATTACACATTTCAATAGATTGATTCGGAGACCTAATGTTGTCGATCTCATCGAAGCAGTGTTCTTTAAAAACGTTACAATTCCGCCCCCTCGAGAATATAGTCTATCATTTTTATATGTTAAAAATCCTAGTAGGTTTATTTCATCATTTTTCAGATTATTATGTTAAAGTTATTCATGATGTTCTGGATTTCTTGTAGCCACTGAAGTCTACTCCTGGCGTTCCAAAAAAATATTCTTAGAGTGTTATTATCCATTATACATGAATGTCATTCAAAGAGGACGAGCTACTGAGAATAATCATGTGATAAATGACGAATGATATGACGAAGCATATTCCGAATCATACACCGAATCGTATGCAAAATCATATGCTAATTATATGATAAATTATAAGACGTTATCGAGAAAATCTAAATCACAATTTCGAACTCAATTATAATTTGAACAATATCTGTAATTAACGAATACCAATTTAATTATGAACTTGTGATTCTCATCTTTCAATTACTTATAATATGTGTACGTACGTGCACTAAAATCTGTAAAATATTATAAGGATGGCCTTTACGATGGCCCCCTATTTAGGGGTAGAGAGTGTGTTTTTCACCCCGCATTCATTGCACTATTTGCCCAAGAAGACCGAGTACTCGGGGGTTTTCGAGGATGCCCTTTTAAATTAGAAGTTCAATTTTGAATTTTTCACTCATCCAAGCGCATGCAAGGTATGAAAATAGGGGTAGAGGGTGAGTTCTTTCAGCGTTGCATACATTGTACAATTTTCCCGGAAAAACCGGGGGTTTTCGACGATGCTCTTTTCGAATTGGAGGTCAATTTTGAATGTTTCACTCATATAAAAGATGGAAATAAGGGTAGATAGCGGATTTTTCGCTCTAAATCAAGATCTTAGGGAAGTAGTATGGTACGAATATCCATAAACTGATTGAATTTTTGCTGCAGCATTAGTAACAAATTTATTTATTTACAAATTGTGGCAGACGAAATTACTATACTACTCTTGCGTAACTGGGATATTCCTGGAATAATGCAATAAGTGTCATCCTAGTGTGGTAAAATAGAAAATAGCTAGGTTGAATTTACCATACAATATTGGAGAAAGTCCATTTATAAAATGTAAAATTTATAAGTTTTGTAAAAAGTGAAAAGTGCCATACTAGTATTGGAAAACTACAGTAAATAAATCGTACATTTTCCTATTTAAAAATAAAATAATATTAGAATAATGCATATTATTTTATTTTAGTAGTTGATAATATCTTTTTTATATTTTTAAGCGGGGAATTTAGTATTAATTTTTCTTATTCATTGTTGAAGCATATTACGGTTTTGATTTACATTTTTCAAACTAATTTTTATTCGTTATTACATAGTTCGCCACAATAATTATTAGTATTCGTAATATACGAACAAATGGATATTGTTCTTCACCGATTATTTCGCTTTAACAATTCTTGGTCAGTTTAAAAAAAACTTACTATTATAAAGTTGTAGACATAGCCACCATACATACGTTATAAGGTACGGTACAAATTTTATAAATCGTCCCTAATTTATGAAGATAAGTTTTGTGGCAGTTTCATATGTCGACTTAAACTATTTTTCACCCAAGTTTCAATTTAACTCAATAATTTATAAATAAATTATTGTAATGGCAGGTAATGTGGCCATGCAAGTAAAGTGGTTACCCACGAGAGATCTCGATGTATGCGTTATTTTGTGTCGCCGTAACTCCTACAATATACGTATTGTGACAATATATCGACTCTCCGTACGAAGACTAGCACAGCTCAGAATTCTCAAAAACAGCTAGTTCTTTTCCAAGACCTCTTATAAAACTAGCACTTTTTAGATCCTCTAATAAATACTAATATTTTCTCAGAACCTTTGAAAAGGTGATAGTTTTTGTCTGAGAACCTGAAAACTCCTAGTTTCGTAGGAGGATTTTGATTAAAACTGTTGTTTTTTGAGAATTCTGAGTTGTGCTAGTCTTCGTACGGAGCGTCGATATGTTGAGAGGCAGGGTGACTAGGGTGGGCTGAAAGAATGATTTTGTCAAAAATCGGAACGTAATAGTGGGCAAGAGTTGCCTCTATTTATTACGAATTCAACGCATAAAAGGATTTTTCTCTAAGTCATCGTTTGACCATCGTGCATTGAAGTTGACGTTTCGTAAATATAAGAATTTTATAAGGTTCACATTTGTTGGTACGATTTTTTTTTAATACTTTTTGAAGTGCAGCTATCGGTTCGTTTGAAAAAATATTTAAAAACGACTCAGCACTCACCACGAGAAGGTGACTGCACATTGAATTCCACCGCCGCCCTACCCAACCTACCAACCTATTATAATAAAACTTAAGCACTTTTATACAATATTACATTTTCGTAGGAAACTGTGCTTTATTTGTGAATTCTGGCATCATTTCTCTTGATTTGAAAGTAGTACGAATCAATCCATCTCTATATTCAAATCCTACTACCTTCTCGGCAGCATGTGTTACCAATTCAACGCAGCGTTCTACAGATTGGGTATGACAGGAAAAGCCTTCCATTTCCCATTCTGGCATAGTTTGCCTTTCTATCAAGATTGATATATCTTTGTTCTCAATTTTTCTCGAAATGGGTGACGAAAATAATCTGACTGAGTTCCAATCAATCATATCAAAGTAATTATCAGCTGCAAAGTTTAATGTTGGAACTATAAATGTACGAAATTCTGTTTTGCTGTTCTTAGGTAACTCTCTCGTTACAAAGATTCTCTGTAGTCCAATTTTTGTCATATCTTCTAGTTTATACATTGTCATTGATAAAAAAATATTTTCTGGGTTGGGTGTGTAAAAAATGCGTTTCGTTGGATGACAGAATTAACAATTTGACGAAGGTTCTCAGGCAAGTATCTTGTCGTTTCAATGGCTTTGAATAAATGCTTTGGCCCTGGTATAATTGAACTATCTTTTTGAATAGAAAACCATGTAGGCATATATGATTTCAGAATAAACTCTACAGGTTGCTTGAGTTTAGTAGAAGGATTTATAGTAGATACGTACAATCTAAGAATGTTATTTGCGGTAGTGAACCTCCGAGAATGACACAATGACCCTGGTTACGAAGCAGCTAAATCAGGTGAACATTCTCCAGATTTAATTGCTGAACATATATTTAGAAGATATCTTTGATCATTACTAAGATCACCTTTTTCGATGCTAGGAATGACACAATCAATAGTCTCAAAATCAGCGATGGGTAATTTATAACAATTTTGGAGAGATTTTCCAATAGGACCAGAAAATGATCCAAGTCACTCCATCAAGATTTTCAAAGAGGTGTCTAAATAGTAATTCGTTAAAGTGCGTCAAGTACACAACCCACTGAAGAAGTCATTTTAAATGCATTACCAACTTGCGAATTATACCATTTTTCCAACCAGTGTTGGTTGCCGTATCGCCACAACCAACAACATCCCATTCTTCAAAAGATATTCATTTCTTCGAGTTTTAAAATAATAGCTTCGCTTATGTATTTTGCAGAACCTGATTGGGAAACTAATTAAAAAAAACGTAAACGCTTATAATTCATTTCATCTCTTATAGCAGTGTCATCTTTTCGTCCATCAAAATATAAGCCACGAACCTTTGCTAGATTACTTTGTAAGTTAGATCGTATTTTTGTTCTCACTTTGAATTTTGTTTTTGTCAATGACTGAACTGTTATCAGTTTCATTGATAACTCCATAGTCTTGTAAAAAAGACGAGGTTATAGCAGCTGCTGCTCGATTTGAAATGCGAAATCTGTCGCAAACTAATGTTGTTTTCGTGAAAGCAAGCCTCATCTGTATTGTTGACATAGACGCCGATTTTGAACAACTTCGCATGAACATAAAAGGTGGCATATCATTTTCAAGTTCATAGTCTTGTGACTGTGACTCTTCTGTTGAGATTCTATCGTCTTCATATGATCTGAGATTGCACCGACAAATGAAATGCGACTTTTATCTTTTCCCTGGATACTTTTACTCAATTTTTCAGACATTCGTTGGTCTGCTTTTAGTCGTTTACAATCATAGTTGTCATACAATGCACATTCCAACTGCGTCGGAAACTAGATATGAAAAGCTTCAGAAAATCACATTCAAGGGATAAAAATAAAGAATCTTACAAAACCATTATTAAAGAGTTTAAACAAAAAGCCAGTTAATTGCAAAACACAATGTCAAGCAATGGACCGGTTTTTTGTTTAAACTCTTTAATAATGGTTTTGTAAGATTCTTTATTTTTATCCCTTGAATGTGATTTTCTGAAGCTTTTTATATCTAGTTTTCGACGCAGTTGGAATGTGCATTTTATCATAATAGGCATTGATTTTTATCATAATATTGTTAGCAATAATTAAAAAGTTTATTGTGTCGTAGGTCAGTTTTGAAACTAAGTAATATCTTTCTTCAAAAAAACATTTTAAAACATACTCATATGTGGGGAATGTAAAATGAGGTAAATCTCTTGGATTTCCGAAAATACAGTATCTAAAATCTCGCCTTGTTAAGCATTTTCTTGATGTTTTCATTGCTCAATTTTACAAATTATTAGTCTGACTTTCAACAGTGGGGGATCCGTAGTAGTAACGGTGTCGAAGCCAGTGGAATGTTGTCAAGTGAGTACAATAAGGGGAACCCTTGGACTTCACAGAGCAGAATGACCGTCACCACGCCCAGCAGACTTGTATTACTTGTATATGTGCCTGATCATGTGCTACTCTGATCGCATAGGCAGAAAAATTGGTCGCTCACAACTTAGCGGCGGCACATGGTAGCTCGCGGCTGCGGCTGACGAAACGATCATGCAAATATTCAAACGCGATGGAGCGCAATGGCGGAACTTTGGTACAATTGAAATATTTGTGTAGATTATACATGTGTTCATTAAGGAAAGTTTAGATACAAATGTACGAAAAATTACTGTAGACAAGATTGATCCTACGGGGTCCTTGCTTTTTAAGCGGCGATACAGGCCGTGGCGTGCCTGGGATCTCGAGCTGGCCAACCAGTGCCGAAGATGGTGAGATCTTCAACTGGGACCCTCACCAGGGTAAAAACGGTACCATGGGCGACCGGGTGGCCCGGATCGTGTGGAGGACTTCGTTCCTCCCCCTCCACCGGTCAGTTGGGTTTGGATTCGTGGTGGCAGTGGTTAAAAGCCCACATCGCTTAGGGCAAGAGACCGCATGAGATGAGAGGCTCTTCGAGTGCTTGAAACTATCGGAGTCTTGAATCTCATAGCATCTCGGTGTGTGAGTTGCATACTTTGTGTAACAACTCGGGTAGCGGCCTGCAGAGCCGGCCAGGGAAAGGATGGTTCCCGATAGCACCCCCACCGAGGGTCCTGTAAAAGCTTACCACTTTGCAGGAGTCGGTAAGGGTGGCTTTAACTGCTCTGCGCTAGCTGAGCGTACCCCAGCTCCATGCTCCATGGGGAGCCGTGTGAATAGCCCGATCTAGGGAGGTGTCACACGTTAAATAAAGGACAAAACTGTAGACAAGATTGAATATTATAACAATATGAAATATATTGTCATTTATCCGTTTTTGGTTTTAATTATCTTATATTTACGAAACTTCAACCTCAATACGCGATGGTCAAGCGATGACTTAGAATAAAATCCATTTGTGCGTTGAATTCGTAGTGAAAAGAGGCAACTTTTGCGCACTATTACGTTCCGATTTTCGAGAAAAAAGTCTTTTCGGCCCACCCTGATGGTGACCCCGCTGCCAGCGCCCTCTAATTATAAGATAGTGTTATGTTTACGCGCGAAAGCATTAAATCTCTGGATTCTTAGCAGTGCATGCATGTAAAGATACCACTTTTGTGAGTGTGATATGAGCGAAAAAAAAATTATACGGTACATAAAATGGTAGCTTCTTTTACGTACTTTAAGATGCATGTCCCAGTTTTTGTGATAGACTTTATTTTCGATGCAAAAACTGCAACTTTCGTTTACATTTATCGGTTGGTAAAGTAGCCATACGAATGCATTGCAAGGTAAAGACAATCAACACGGATAAAAAAGCGGTTGCTTCTTCAAGATTCCTAGGCCTACTAATTCAAAAATATCAACACCAAGGTGTACGCTACGGCTCCATGTAGTTAAATAACACATAATGGAAGTCTCTGCTAGGCTGGTCTTGATTTTTTGAAGCACTTTCTATACGACTATACCATAAGAACTGATAAATGGCCACTTTATTAACACTGTTGGTAAAGTGACCACTTTTGAAACACTTAGAACTTCTTTGATAAAAATTCAGAGAGTAAATTTTTTTGCTAAAAACTCATTAAGTATTAGAGTGAAAGGTTCAAATAATATGTATCAATAGTTTCCGAAGCCCCAAAATCCGATATATGTATCTACAGGGAATCGAAATTTCCTGAAGGTGGCCTATTACCTGTACCCACCTTAATTTAAATGGATTAAAAATGTAAAATGTATTACGAAAATATTATTTTATACTTACATATTTAAAACGTTTATTTTCACAGTAAATAAAGAAAATGCTAGGTCATACAGAGTTACGTTGAAAATAAAACTTACAGATCAGTTTTTTCTAATACTAAAAAAAATATTATATGCCACAAACCATGGTTAGATTAGTAATTGTAAATTGTTTTTTTTTCGGAGCGAGTCCGAGAAATGATTCGGTTTTTAATTTCAATCCATATCAATAGGCAAAAATTTGGCAGCTAATCAGTTTCAATCCATATCGTTAGGCTAAATTTTGGTATCTAATCCGTTTGAATACGATATAGTTAATATCAATCTGGTACAATTTTGGCGTATAATCCATTCCAATGCATATCATATTGAAACAAAATTATTCTTGATTTACATCTATAAACAAGAAATTAGGTATACAATTCTATATTAGTTTATTGAAAACATTAAATGTTTTAAAACAATAATACCAATCATTAACAATCAACTTCACTTTATCAGTTTTCAAATCAAAGTAATTTTTGTAGCTCAAATAAAAATTTCCAAGTACAATCATAGGTATTACTCACGCACTAAAATTAAAAAAATATTTATTTAATGTTTTTTTAAATTCAAAAGTTTGATTCATTCCGATCCCATCCATTACAGATTATGAATGTTCCATCTAATCCACTTCAATCCCTTGTAATCAGATAAAATAAGACAAAGTCTAAGAAAATACTTTAATAAATGGAAATTAAAAATATTGTTTTAAAAACTCGTAGTTTGAAAGAGTGTGGAAGTAACGGAAGGAAAGTGGAGGAAAGGGAAGCATCTATTCATGATGACGTTACGTTATATGGCACGCAGTCGACGGCTTGCAGACGGTGTTTTCGGGGCCAGGACGAGGAAATACGACGAGGGATCCGCAGGAGGTGCACCTGGGTAACTGTGCCGACGAAGAGGCACGAAGACGAGAGCTACAAGTCCCAGGACTGCGTACTTGCAGCAGAAGCAGTGGGGCGCGGTTAACCTAGAAGAGGTTATATTTACTCAGCAGCTTGATACGCTGCTCTCTTCAACTGCCACTGCTATCAGGTGAGATCAATGTTTTATATACCACTGTAGTCTACTCTCCTTAATGCTAGGTTGCCTCTAGATGACTGTCGAGTGCTTCGGAGACTGCTGCTGCTGCTGTTATGGAGGAGCGGGCCATGAGCTGGGCTACGATGCTGCGTCTGGGAGGTCACACTTCCTCTATAAACCCTCCAAACCAGGTAAGAGAGTTCCAGTTCGTTGTCCATATCTGTTGTAGGCTAATTCTGCTTTATATTTTCTAGGGTGTACGCTGCAGGCCTCCGGAGTATCCAGAGAAGCAGCCGCTCTGCCCAAGGTGGACCAATTCATGCCTTTCAAGACATCAAACCAGGTGGGTATTGTTCTAATACCATTTTTCTTACTTTCTAGGATATTAATACCCTCTGTATGTGCTTTTAGGTTCGTTCGAGTGGAAGGGAGCAAGGAGAGAAGACACCAGGACACGCTCAGCGTAGCCCAGCCAAGACCAGCCGACTCCAGCCTATAAGAAGCTCTATGGGATGAAAGCTGTGCGTCTTCTTCAGCTGCTTCGGGATATTGAGGAGCTCGCTTGCTCTATGTCATCAAGGGAAAACCGTAACTAGTGTGTGTGTGTGTGTGTGTGTGTGTGTGTGTGTGTGTGTGTATGTGTGTGTGTGTGTGTGTGTATTGAGGGTAGTGAGAGATAGTGTGCGATTAGGTTTTTTAACATAGGTTTTGTCGAGCATCGGACCTGAAGTGAGCAGCTCGATCGACCAACTGTTAAATGTGTAACGCACACAAAATCTAGTGTTACAATATATATTCTGTATTTTCAAAAGTGGCCAAAAACCGTCTATTTTCAAAAAATTCGAGAGAGTTCCCATTAATACCATTTTGGATTATATCTCAAAGGGGATCTTAGGGGCTAATAATTTTTTAAAAGCTTAGTTTGATGAGTACTTTCATATAAAACATCTCCGGCATATACAGGGTGGGCCATTTTAATCTCCGCACCTAAATTTCTCCGTTCCTAAGCGTGGTATCGAAAAAAAGTTGAGACAAAAGTTGACAAGGGCAAAGGGGGTCAAATATTGGTGACCTTGAACTTAACCTTGAACTCGATCTTCAAGGTTATTTCAAGGTCAACTTGATTTTTTTTAATGGAAACCCCTAATTTTTATCCCGGAATTGAAAAGAGCGGAAAATTTTACATCAAAAATGTCTTTGAGAAAATTTTGTTTTGTGACCTTAGAGAGGTCAAAAACCAAGGTCAAACGTCTGAAAAACGATAATATGCTTTTTCTCTGAATTATTACGGCTTTCTGGTCGAAGCAAATAACCTCTCTACCTCAAACATTAATCACAACAGCCTTACTTTGTTTCGTGACCTCCAGAAGGTCATTTCAAGGTCAGAATGGTAAAAACTTGTATAGTTTAACCTCATAATTGCCATTTTTATTGTTATTGATGGTGAGACCTTGTAAAGGTCAGTTCAAGGTCGAACCCTGAAATTTTGACCAGAAAGCCGTAATAATTCAGAGAAAAAGCCTGCTATCGTTTTTCAGACGTTTGACCTTGATTTTTGACCTCTCTAAGGTCACGTTCGATGTAAAATTTTCCGCTCTTTTCAATTCCGGGATAAAAATTAGGAGTTTCCATTTAAAAAAATCAAGTTGACCTTGAAATAACCTTGAAGATCAAGTTCAAGGTTAAGTTCAAGGTCACCAATGTTTGACCCCCTTTGCCCTTGTCAACTTTTGTCTTAACTTTTTTTCGATACCACGCTTAGGAACGGAAAAATTTAGGTGCGGAGATTAAAATGGCCCACCCTGTATATATATATATATATATGTCATTCTAATACTTTCAAACAAACCTTGCGGACATACGTCAGGAATTATGCCGGAGATGTTTTATATGAAAGTACTCATCAAACTAAGCTCTTAAAAAATTATATATATATATATATATATATATATATATATATATATATATATATATATATGTATATATATACTACTCTACTAGGTCGGAAAGGGGATCTTAGGGGCTAACAATTTGTATGGGCTACCTTAGGGGCTAACAAAATTTAGAGGCTATCTCAGGGGCTAGAAATTTATTTTAGAACTCATTTTGATCTCGTAATGGATTGAAACGGATTGATCCATTTTATATCTGTGTTCAATCCGTTTGTTTCCGAATTTTTAACGAGGGAGCTATTTTCTATTTTGCCACACTAGTATGATACTTATTGCATTATTTCCATAATGTCCCAGTTAAATAAGAGTAGTATACTAATTTCTTCTGCCACAATTTCTAAATAAATAAATTTGAGATATACACTACAGCAAAAATTCTCTAAGTGTATCGGTGTTCGTACTGTACAACTTCCCTCAGATCTTGATTTAGCGCGAAAAATCTGCTATCTACCCTTATTTCCATCCCTTGTATAAGTAAAACATTCAAAGTTGACCTCAAAATCGTTGTATGCGGTTGGATGAGTTATGATATTGTACTTTTGTCCTACGCAATAATCACTATTATTTTTAATATGTCAGGAAATGCTTTCTAATCTTTATCACAATTTACCACCTCCGTCTAGACTCTTCGACTTCTCACGAGGAAATTCGCTGGCCACCGCCGGAACAAACGGTGAAACCCTCGATGATCCACCTCGAGTACGAGAACAGCTTGGCCTTGTTATTTGAAATCTGATTTTATAGGAATATGCATGGACTTAGGTGTTAGTTACGTAAATAAATGGGTTTAATGTAACTATAAGTTGATATTTATTTCCTAATAATTATATCTAAATTGTACAATTATAAATATTAGAAATATTTAATATAATATTCAAAACCCCAAACAAACGTTCATTAACAATTATTAATATCTTGAATTTATGCACTGTACTTAGACAAATTACTTAATTACCCCGTTAATTAATTAAGTTCGGATAACTTAATCCCCACTGACTTAAAGTACTTAAACCCCAAAATAGCTCATAACTAATCACTCTAGCCGTTATTTACCCAATATATCTGCTTTATTCGCCAATACAATCTGAAAAAAATCTGCACGTGATCGTATGCTCAAAATGGCCTACCTCAGCCCTTTTCGCACGCACGATCGGCCGAATGCTAGCTAAAAATTAGCACAAAATCAGCGTCTGCCTCTTGAACCTTAACCTTAACCTGAACCTTAACCTGGAATCAAATTAATAACTCGCGGAAACCTTGACGAACAACACAATTCACCAACACTCCTTCACCACACTCTTCAAATTGCAGCAAGCTATAGCTGAAACATATTAAATAATGGAAAAACCTCACCAGATAATTTTGCAGAACATAACTAATTCCTCGTAGCTTAATTCAATAACGGGCGCTCGGTAGGCAAAGACTCGCCGGTTGTAATTAATCACTCACGTTGAAATAATCTCCAATCGAAGGAAGATTCTCTCCAAAAATACTAATGTCTCCTCAAAATAACAATCGCTACTCGAAATCGTAATGGTGTCCCTTCGCTACGAGGGTAGTACAATAAGTCTTTAGAATAACCAACAGATGGCGCGCGAATCGCTCCAAATCATCTGTTTTCAGTCAGCACCACTCCCGACTAGATATATGGTGCAGTCACAGTCCACATCTTCTGAGTTTACGTGTTTTTATAACCAATTGAAAAAAAAAAATTGCTTGTTAAGAAAAATGGAAAAAAACGAGTTCAGAGCGGTAATTAAACATTTTCATTTAAAGGGTTTAACTCCATATGAGATAAAAAATGAATTGGACTCAGTTCATGGCACATCTGCCCCTGCCTTAGCATCGGTTTATAACTGGGTAAATGAATTTAAGCGTGGTCGTACATCAATAAGTGACGAACCACGTTCAGGAAGGCCCGTAGAAGCAACTACTCCCGAAATCATCAATAAAATCCACGATATGGTGTTGAAGGATAGAAGATTAAAAGTGCGTGAGTTAGCTGAGGCCACAAGGATATCTATAGGTGCAGTTGTTTCAATTCTACATGAAAAATTAGGCATGAAAAAGCTATCGGCAAGATGGGTGCCGCGTTTGCTCTCAGCTGAGAATAAACGCAATAGAGTGGTCGCCTCTGAGGCTCTTTTGGCGCGCATAAGTCGGAATCTTGAGGAATTTTTTCGTCAATTTGTGACTGTGGATGAAACATGGATGCACCACTACACTCCTGAGACAAAGGAACAATCCAAACAGTGGATTTCCACAGGCGAACCAGCTCCAAAGAAGGCAAAGACCGTAAAGTCAGCTGGTAAGGTTATGGCTACAGTTTTTTGGGATGCACGTGGAATTATACTTATTGACTACTTGGAAAAGGGTAAAACAATTACTGGTGAGTATTATGCATCATTATTAGAGCAGCTGAAAGAAGAAATTTAAAAAAAACGACCACATTTGGCGAGTAAAAAATTCTCTTTCATCACGACAACGCCCGAGTTCACACATGCTTCGTTTCAATGGCTAAAATTGAAGAACTAAAATTCGAATTGGTCGAACACCCACCGTATTCACCAGATTTAACCCCCAGTGACTTTTTCTTATTTCCAAACTTGAAAAAATGGCTCGGTGGACAGACATTTTCGGACAACGAAGACGTCATTGCCTCTGTAAGTGCTTATTTTGAGGAACTTCCGAAAACGCACTTTTCTGAAGGATTAAAAAAACTTAAAAAGCGATTGACCAAGTGTATAGAGCTCCAAGGAGATTATGTTGAAAAATAAAAAAAAATTTACCCAAAAAAAATTGTTTTTATACTTTATTCTAAAGACTTATTGAACTACCCTCGTACTACTCGTGCTGACCCTCGAAAAATATCCTGACTAAATATGCTGCCGAAATAACACGTCTAGCTTGTTGAAAGGTCCGAAGCAGAATCTGGAGCAGGACGGAAGGATTCCCGTCCTCTTCTCGTGGCATCCGTGAGCTTCAGCTCCCTCTATTTTCTATGACTCGATTTTCTATCTCCTTCTCACCCACATGTTCCTGTAGGATCAAACTCGATTTCCACTAAAGTATTAACAGCAAGTTAGGTACTACTCGAGTTTTTCCCTTCATGCATTGCTCCCACTCGATGCGACTAATTTGAATATAAAAGAGCGCTCGCTATATGATGTCGCTTTTCGAATAAGCCTATCTACCTTCAGCTCGATAACTATTGAACGATCATGGCCGCTTGACTACGCTGGAACAGCTAGCAAAACGCTCCTCACGTATATTTGACCGCCCCCATCGTAACCAATCGTGCGCTTATTGTTCCGCTCGTTCCAGACCACTTATGTAGGTAGACGCGAGCAAGTGTTCGATTGCGCGCGGCATCAACGATGTAGACGCGCCCGGTCGGTCTCTACCGCCACGCACACTTGCCTTGCGGCTCTCTGTTCGGCCGACTCTCGCTCTATCCTCTCATGGCCGCCACTTTTCTCACTTTTACGATCGCTCTCCCGGTCAACCGCGACTCAAGTGTGTATGTATATGTGTGTGTGGGTGGTGGTCGTCTGCTGGATAGCTGCTGGTCGACGTTCGCTCGGCCGCCTGTATATCCTTTCGCCCTGTCTTTCTCTCTTTCGTGCTGCTGCTGAAACATAAACAAAACACTCGTGCACAACGACATCTCCGTCCGCTGGGCCTCCTGGGCTGGCTCAGCTTTTTAGCTGGACGTGCTTGTTGGCTGTGTCGACTGCTAGGCTGCTGCAATTAGTATGTGTAGTGTACTTGCTGTTGGTGTGCGTGTGTATCGCGCAGTCGTCCTCCCCCGTGAAACAAATAAACAATGTGTATGCAATTAATAATTAATAATCGTTACTAATAATTAGCGTGCGTTTGGTGTCCTGGTGTGTGGATGATTCTGCCTCGGTTCCTCTATTATTTATTTAACTAATAATAGTTTCCCCTTCCTAACTCAACCTCACCTAATCTAACCTTTCCTACTTCTACTCTACCTATCTCTCTCTTTATTTCAACACATGTTTATTTTCAGCATATCTTTTTATATTCAGCAAATATTTTATTTACAGGTACTGCGTAAACTAGTGGCATTTTACATGTCATAGGGTGCAAAATTCAAAATTAACATTCAATTTTAAAAACGTATCCTTGATAACTCCCGAGTACTCGATTTTCTTGGACAAATAGTACAATGAATGCGACGGTGAAAAACCCACCTTCTACCCCTAAATAGGGGGGAACCATCTTAAAGGCCATCCTCGAAAATCTCCGAGTAATAATATTTTAGCAATTTGAGTGAACGTATTTATACATATTATAAGTAATTGAAAGATGAGAATCACAAGTTCATAATTAAATTGGTATTTGTTAATAACATATATTGTTCAATTCATAATTAAGTTCGAAATTGTAATTTAATAAATATTAAATTAATTAATATTAAATATTTTGCAAATAAAAAAATCAAATTCAATTTGTGAATTAAATAGCGAGTAATTATAATTAAAAGTTCTTAATTGTGAATTAAATTCAAATTGAATTGACAAATCAAGTGTGATTTGTTGATTAAAAGTGTAATTAAATTCAAAATTAATTTAAGCCTTTGCAACTCTGTATGTATATATATTGCAAAGAAATGCAAACTCTACTTTACTGTAAGCTCGCACTGAATAAATAAATTATTGTTTAAAAAATTAGGAAATGTTTGAAAAAGTTGAATTTTTTCCAAAACATCGTCTCAAACACAAAAATCCAATTTTTCCCAAAGTCACATATATAGACGCTCCTTATTGAAAACATAGTCCAACGAAACGAGGAATAAGTTTACTTTGCCATAATTTGAACTGAGACTAATAGTGTAAAAATATTATTTATTCAATTTTACAATTATATATATATATATATTTGAAAATAGTTATCACATAAAAATTGACAGAAATAAAGGCTGAACTTATTTTTCGTTTCGGGAGTATTTATGAAAAATTCCACACACACTTCTAATCAACAAAACGTAATTTGAACCTCGGCACTCGGGGTCATCTGGTTTAAGCGAGATTTAGACCGAATCACTCGGAGTTATTGGATTAAAACAAAATTCGAACTCGAGAAGTTCGAAGCGATGAATTAAAAGATAAAAACCCGTGATTTGTTAGGGACAAAGGACGAAAACAATCTGCAACGGTCCCAAACCCCAGCATCCACGAGTAATCATTAAGAAGGCCGAACACTGGTTTAGCATTTTATCCCATATTTGTTTTACAAGAAAATGTGTTAAGATTTTATGTACCGAAAAAACAAGCACATAGAATAAGTTGAGCTCCACTGTACGAGTTGCGCACTACTGTATATGTACCAAGCGTGCGGATATTACCTGAGTGGGGAAACGGCCGTAAGGTGTGCGCAAATTTATATTGTAAGCATATTTTCGCGCACCACCGAGTCGAGCCGCCCAATCGAGCCGCCTAATCAAGCCGCCGAATTGCGCCGAGCAAGGAGTGAGCAGAGCAGCAGCTTAGGCGACGAAGGGCACTCTACAATCAACTACCAAGCAATATATACACAAAAATTTACAGCTCTATTACAGGAACTTCACTAGCCGAGTAAGAGAGCAGCGTACGAGTCAATGTGTCCGTCTGTTATATGTAGTAATATAACACAACATAACATGGGTATTATGGTAATCAGTATTATATATGTCCTCCTGTGTATCCTAAGTACATTTTAAAAAGGAGACATATATAATAATAATTGTTATATTTTTCTAACTAATACTAACCAAATAACCCCGGCCGTAGGATAGTTCTTTATGAACGAAACTACGAAATCGACTATATGTTGATTTTTGCCAACATCTTTTATATATTTCTATCATAAGAGAGGTCGTGGGAATAAGCTGCAAGGCCAAACCACGGGCCGGCGAAAGCTGGCCTAGCCTCGTCTAACACATAAAATACCGATGTAACAAACCGGAAAAGAGTGCAACCGCACCCCATACATACTATGCCTGTGGCTAATTTGTATGGTTGGTTTAATCGGTCACCCGGGCGCGTCTCGCTTAAAAATTGCATAATATAACACTAAAATCGAGTCACGCGTAAATTTCGGTTTAATAAAATCTTAATACTATGTGTCTCTATATTAAGTGTATACTTGTGCGAAGTGATGTGTATATAGAGTAAGATCAGGGTTGAAAGTCACCATGTATGCGGGTATGTACCTATATTCTGCGTCACGAGCAATTTTTCATAAACTCACGCGAATTTTTTTTACAAGAGATTCAGTATGTAATTGAAAGAAATATATTATTCAAGTGACATAATAATTATTCATATATCGTGAAACATAAAAACAGAGTTTAAATTAGTACGTTTTAAAAAAGTAAAATCATTTATTACATGAACATTCTTTCAGCACAAGTTAATATCAAGAAGAATACAAACCAAGATAGATTTTGATTTTCTTTTATTAATTTTACGTTAATGTCATTATTATTTATACCAATTAAATTCACAAATATATATATTAAGAAGAACGAAGAAAAAATGTTATTAGATTCTTTAATTTGTAATTTGTAAACCAGAAACATCCTCGACTACTTATTGATAACGCGGTAAGTGGACTTATATTTTATTTGAATAATAAATAAAATAAATAAAGGCGCCTCGCCACTATTATATCTTGTCACAACATAAGTTCTGTGTTACTTTATTCAATAATATAAACAAACCTTTTGTACATTATTTTTACTTTCTCACAAACCAATTGTCCTCAGGTCTCTTAACAATATTTAAAATGTATTAATAATGGTAAATATACAATTATTTATAATAATTAGAAGAGATAGTCAAAAGGAATGTTTCGAAGTATGTTACCATTACTAATAACCAAAATAAGAACTTGCAAATCTTCCGGAACGCAGCGCACCGATAAGATCAGTTAAACACTCTGCTCAACCAAGAAATATTTGATTGCAAAATTTTTTCTTGGGCCTTAGTATTTCGATACCCTTGCACACACTAGCGAACACGAGCCAATTCTGGAATCCTGCTTAGCGAAAGGTAGATAGGTAACTGCGAACGGAGACAGTAATTTCATAAAAACCAAGATGTCCAGTCAAACAGAGGAAGCTGTAGAGGAATGGCTTACAGAATTGAACGGTCAGAAATTAAATGAAACACTCGCCCAGCTGAAGATGTCCACAGAGGGCAGCTATTTCGCGCAGGCATACCGCCTACAGAAATGGCTGCTTGGCAATTATACCGTCAACAATTTCGTGGTCAAACAAGGCGATGAGAGCAGCATCGTTAACGACCGAGCCCGGCTCATACGTCAATTTATAGACGACACTATTACGGCCGATATCAGAGACGGCACACACACGAGCGAGCCAAATGTACACAGGCTAGAAACACTGAGCCCGAACACGAATGTGCATAGGAATTTAGAGAGGTCGCTTCGCGGACCGCCAGAGGTCAGATAAACAAACCAAGTGACCAAACAGCCTACAGCCGGTGAAAATACAAAAATACGCAGGACTCGGGAAAACGGTCGGAAGAACAAATGATCACACTAGTATCCGCACAAGAAACCGAGTTCCAAATATCGATGGACGTATCTTTCGTGTTAGCAGATCTGCTCACACAGGTAAAATCGCTTCATCAGCAAATGGAAACCCTGAAGCGAGAACAGATACTGTCCAGTACAAGGAATGAGAAGAATAGACACTCTGGACATGTAAACTTTCAAGATACGTTCACGGCATTCGGCGACACGCATCTAGATGAATTTCACACTCCCGCAGCGCAACCTCCTCCAGCACGCAGCGCCTGGGAGGGAAAAGATAGTCGAGGAACGACTATAACTGATGATCATCATCGGAAAGAGATCGGCCAGATGCGCGTAGGAGTGGCAACAACGGCAATACCTCGAGCCCAAGGTTCGCACCAGGAAGCTTAGACCAGACGTCTAGGTTCGGCTCGAACAAATGCGTAGGGAAAATAGTTAGAAAATGGAACGTCAAATTCTCAAGGCACTGAGCAACCTAACGGGCGATGAACTCCTTGCAGCGCTGGCTGAATTATTCACAGACGATACAGCGACTTGGTACAGAAATAATAGAACGAAGTGGCGTACTTGGAACGGGTTCAACGCTTCAGCCAGGCGCTGGTATGGTACGAGTCGCCAATACCAACAAAGGATATGGAACGAAGCCAATCTGTGGACGCAAGGACCGGACGAACTAGTCCGTGATTATCACACGTGCCTCATCGGCATAATGAATACATTATCGCGGAGGCTCGAGTACAGCCAAGAATTATATTTACTGCACCGAAATATGCGGTCAGACTTGCAGAAAATGGTTCGCAAATGCGAGATCAAAAGCGTAGAAATGCTGCTAAATGCTTTCCTCCGCCCCCTGAACCTTCTTTGTTACCAGATATGGCATATAAATTCACTCAAGGAACAAAGAAGCAGAAACCTGAGGTATCTGCCATATCGAAAGAAGAGGCAAGTTCTTCGACATCTGACATCACGGCAATTTTCGCCAAGATGTTAGACGAGAAGCTGAAGCACTTCCAGATCCACGTAATCTACAAAGGCGCAACCCCTAGCGACGAACAGTGGGGAGGGGCCAGTGCAAGTCACAAAGCCTGACAAAGGGAAAAACTCGAACGGGATGGGGAGCCAAGAGGTCGAAACTCCCTGGCACCTCATCAGAGAGAAGTAAACCCAGGTTTGACTCCACGCAGCCAATGAAGTGCTATAGATGCGGAGAAATAGGGTTCATGCGGAAGCATTGCCCTAAATACTCTGGAAACCAGCAGAGGAGCGGCTAGAACGGACCACAGTCACTCCCGACGAGAGAACGGTCCCCGTATCACCCCTTCCCGTCGTAGCCGAAGCAACGACGGTAGATATGGATGTCCAGACGAAGCCAGACGAATCTAACCCAGAAGGGCAGATCACGCTGGCAGAGCCTCTGAAGGATTCCTATGGTCACCGTAGCAGCTCAGGAAGTCGAGGCCACGGCAACGACAGAGAGCTCGAACGTCCGAACACGGTCAAGCCAGCCATCTACCGAAGTAGAGGCCGACAGAAAGGTATTTACAGGCTTCGATTCTTTAGAAGAAGAAGATGAACTTGTGAGGCCGTGATAAATGAAGTATGACCCCTAAGATGAAACTCGATGGTGGATGTCGATAGAAGTCACGGACTACAGGCTATGAGCCCGGTACGACCCTGGCGCATCCAGCATGGTCATGGGAGTGGTTGGACTGCACATAGCCAGCATACTAGAGAAAGAGCCCTCTCTAAAATGCGCAGGGCATGTAAAATTATCAGATGATACTTGCCGCCCACTGGCGGGCATAACAAACGAAATAAGAGTAGGCATAATACCTCAATTGGACGACGCGTGTTACGTAGGTGTCAGTTTCGTTAAGGAATTCAGGGCCATGCTCGATCCGGACACGGACACGATGTACTTCAAGGGTACAAGAACCAAACTACAATGTGAAGTAGCTAGCTTAGAGGTGGGAGTAGCCGCACTCTCATTCGTTGGTGTAGCAGACGCTGGTGCGATGGTGCACGTCGTTAAAACAGCGAAAGTTGCATCAAAGCCGAAGAAAGCAACACGTGAACTTGAACCGACTAAACGTCCGCGAGGCCGACCGAAGGGACCTGGCAAGAGTCACGACCGAAACTCGTCAGTGTCCACTTAATCGCGTTGCATCAAGAGCAAACGCGAATTACCCGAATTGGGGTTTCGCGAATTAACCTCAGAACCTTTCATTTTCAGATGGAAGCCTTGTGACATGTAAAATGCCACAAGAAAAGAGATAGAGAGATAAATAAGGTTAGGTTGGAGTAAGTAGGTAGGGTTAGGTAGTAGGGATATTAAGCACTTTATTATTATTAATTCGGAGGATAAACAATTTGATGGACGGAATCACGCACGCACCAAACCACCGAACGCACGCTATTAAAATTATTATTAATTTTAAAGCGTTTTAATCGCGCACGTTATTATGCTATGTTTCATGGGGGAGATCGGCGCCGCGACACCCATACACACACCACGACCACAAACATACTATAGCAGCAGCAGCCGACTCAGCAAACATAGCCCAGAAAGCTGAGCAGCACGAGGAAGCGGCAACGACGGAGAAGAGGTCAAGTCCTTTTATGTTACAGATAGCCGCGGCCTGAAAGAGAGAGAGAGAGAGAGAGATAGAGAGAGAGAAGCGAGAGACGATAAAAGCGGCCAGGAGCCACAGGGCCGGAGCAGCAACAGCACAGCAGCAGCAGACGATAATACACTCAAACACACATACACACTCGCGTACGCGGACACGCGAGAGCGCGATCGGAGCGCGAGGAGCTTCAGCGTGCGTCATCCTTAAGGACAACGACGAAAGCAGCTGATGACTAGGCGGGCGCGGGCCATGCGGCTTTAGCCGATATGGAGAGTAGAGGGAGAGTCAAGCGGCGAGACAGACGGAAGAATGTCGGCAAACGTAAGATGATGAGATAGACATCTAAAAAGATGGGAAGATAGACGTATGGCAGGAGAAGGGAGCAAGGCGCGTGTACAACGAGCGCGTCGCGCTCTAGCAATTCCTATGCATTATTTATCGAGTAATGGGATATACGTTTATTGGAGAAGCGTTGCAGTATAGAGGGCGCTGTTTAATATTTTAAATTACGCGCGTCACAGGGACGAAATGCATGATGGGTAAAACTAGAGCAGTAACTAACCTCCGGTTAATACTCAAAATAGACGGAGCTAGATTGCAGGTACGCCACGAGGAGAGGACTGGAGTCCTTCCGCCCTGTCCATTCCGTCCGGAGCATTCACTGAGGACAGTCGATTATCCTAGTAGCCATCGTATTACGTATTTAAAGGTTAGTCGCACCGCGTGTTTCCTTTTTGTGTTACATTTGTTTCAGTGCAGTCGAGGTTCAAGGCTTGGTGGAGAGTTGGAGCTGCTGTATATTCGCCGTCGATTATTATTTGTTTCAGATCGAGAGGTTTAGTGGCAGTGAATTTGTATTACAGGTTATTGGCAATACCGGCAACGCGGTCGGCACATGGTGCGTGCGAGTAGAGGCAGGGAGCGGCCATTTGGCCGCCAGCGTGCGACCGTAAATATGGAATTTAAATCGGTAGAGTCGAGGTGGTTAATTAACTTAATTTAGCTAAATTTCGGTGTGTTTAAATTGTAATAAAGATCGCCGTTATAGATATGTATATATTTATCGAGATTAGTACAAATAATTAATGAATTGAATAAATTTCCGTTTGTATATTAACTATTAAAGAATCAGCGTAGAATCAATTACCAGTACTAGTATATGTGGAATTTTATGTATATATATATACATTGAATCGAGAAATAAACGTTCGGAAATATCTATATATACACCTTAAGAAAAATCATTTACGTAGATAGAACCCGCATGAATGGTAATAATTAATTGGAATATAATCTGTCCAGGCGTTCGTTCAGCGAACCTCCTCTCGAGATACGAGGAGTCGACTATAGGGAAAGTTTTGAGTAATAAAGTTAACGTATTGGCCTATCAATAAAATAATAATGAGTTGTATGGGCAGATTCCATATCGGTAAAAATACAACATCATAGCCTTCAAGGAGAAGATCGAGGAGATAGCAGCCACGCTCCTCAATCTCCGGCTGGGGAAGAAGGTCGAGGGCGTAGTGCTAACGGCACTGCACGTCTTCGACCTTCGACTGAACGAGTTAGAGGAGGAGAGATGCCGCCGAGACGAGGCAGGGTCATCCGTCCACATCGAGGACTGGGACGAAAACGTGGACGAAACTCGATCCGGCTCTCCCGGATTTGCCCCTTTGCTCGATTCGGAGGAATCACCGGCGACCCCGGGCCGCAACGCCATTCCAATGCGGACTCCAACCCGACACGTGGTGGCCCAGACAGACCCTGTGGACCAGCATACCGTTACGTTCATGATATCGTCAAGGTACGGGGCCACCTAATCGGGAACTGAGGCCGCCAAAAGGAGACCGCCATCCTGACGGAATCCGAAGCCCAGTCTAACGCTGAGACCTGGGCCCCCAAACAGCACCCCACACACAATCCCGACGGGCGGAGAGTGCTCCTCATCGAGAGGGCGTGGTGTGAGACCGAGGCAGCCCTGAGGGAGACGCGGGATTTGTGCTGGGAATACAGGGCAAAGATGGTGGACGCGGTCAACAGGTGGAGACGCTTCCACCGTAACTACCCGAGGGCCCACGAATACTCGGGGGAGTTGGTCCGAACCTACAACAACCACTTGGAAGTACGGGACCAACTACCCCGGTGGTTCAAGGAACGCGCGCAGCAGATCTGGACGCGAAGCTCACACAAGAGCAAATCGCGAAGCAGGAAGCAGAGGTGTATCAGGCTAACGCCACCCTGCAGGCCCTCAGGAAAGAGGGGTTTTGAGCACTGAATCCCGCGATATTAATGAAAGTCTAGAGCATGAATAACGTGGGGGAAAAAGGTAAAATCAATAATGACTCAGAAGTGCAATATAAAATAGATGTATATTCAAGTAGAAGGGGAGGGAGTACATTTATGCACACTAGCATAGGGTGTGCTCTCGTAGGCGTGTTCGCAAGAGAGGAAGAATGCCCGAGAGAGTGATAGAGAGAAAGGTAGCGAAGGACAAGGCAACATACGAGGTATACCTCCGTTGAATGGACGGCTGAGGCCGCCGCACGGGTACCCGCCCAGGCCTGGACAATCCCCAGAAGGCGGCGATAGGTTACGAAAGAATCTCGGCGTGGCTGCTCGCTCCTGTATCGGCCTCGCAGAGTCACTCCTTTGATTGCTCACGTACACGCGGTAATCTCTCGAGCTCTGTTTACAAGCGCATGCGAGGCCCACGGAAGCCAAAGTGCCTCTAACAAAAATACCTGAGGCTAGCGTTTCGATCCCCCCCCCCCCCCTCCCGGTCTACTTATACTCGCTCTCATTCTCTCTCTTTCAGGGAACTATTTGAGAAGAACCAGGCCAAAACCACCTGCAGTGATGAAACAACTAAAGATATCTCAGTTCCAGGGTCGCGCACTGATGTGGGATTATACTCCCTGAGAGCTCGTTGTTCGCGCCTTTGGCACTCCATCCCCCGCAGTATCAAGTACCTGCCATCACTCTGCAAATTTAAGAAAGCAATGCGCAGGTACTTGTGTATCCGCAGTAATATAACACTCCGTAGTCTGTAACCATAGCGTCCTGTGCAATCATTTATTTATTTATTAACTCTCTTTTTCGGTATGATTGTATCTATAAGTATGAATGAACGCGTTACTGCATGAACGCATGCAAGATTTTATTGTAAACCTGACGAGCTACGTTCGATTATTTTCTTTTTTTATATAAATAACAATGTTATTAACTTATTATTGTTTTATAATGTATGTGTGTATTTGTAAGCTTGAATGATCCTGTGTATGCATGGATGTATGAATAAGTGTGATATATTTTATAATTGACGTTATAGATAAATATTGTGCACAAATTTGTTATTATAATGCTGACGATCAATATGTGATATTTTATATAATAATACTAACTGAAATGTAACTATAATGTAAAACGAATTGTATATATGTAAACTATTTTTTGATTTAAAGCAAAAATTAAATGTTATCTATCTATCTATCTATCTATCTATCTATCTATCTATCTATCTCTTTCCTTACCACTCGAGTCTCCTTTCTTTCTCCGTTTGCCGCTGATAGTGTCTGTAACCGCTGCAACGATTAGTACATATTTTATATGTAAGAGAGAGAGAGAGAGAGAGAGAAATCACGTGACAGGGTGTAATTACCCGTCACACACCCCTCCACCAGATGCTAACAATCGGAGATGTGTCAGCTCGACTTCATCTCCGTCTCTCTCTATATCCATAAGTGAAAGAAGGAATAAAAGAATATTATAAAAGAATATTATTCATAAATGATAATAAAAATAAAAGTAAATAAACAATAAAAAAAATCGTGCAAGAAGGGTGCTTTGAAAGAAATACAAAAAAGGATCTTTTCAATCTCTTTATTTGTTGAACGGAAGGATTTCCGTGACGTTTCGCATATCCATTTCGCCTTGTGAAATTCAATTTTCATTCGAGCTATTGCGCTCTCACCTCTCTATCTACGCGGCACGAAATCGGGGTGGTTGTGTCTATTAGGGTACTCGCGGCCGTGGTTAACTCCTCTTAAGGGGTTATATCCCCAATTTTTTTGTTTTTTTCCATTTTTTTTTTTATTGACTTAAATCTTGCTGAAACAATCCTAGAAACAAAATCTACAACGCCCAAGTACCGATTTAAACTCAAAATTTTTTTAAATCCCCTCCAGGGCCGAGTGATGAGGTGGCGTCTCCCCTTCATTCGCCGTTCCATCTGCGTCAGTCGCTTCGCTTGGGCTTGGGCCTCTAACGGCCTCGATGATGTTGAGGGCATCTTGCTCATCATTGCTCTTAGACTCGCTGGGTTCGTTCTCTCCTACTTCTGCGATTGTCGCTGTTCTCCTTGTCCCTGCTTCTGCGTATCGGCTCGCTGCCGACGGCTCCCGCGGGTCGATACTCGAGACCTGGTTGGTCCACGGAGTTCCTCCTACCTCGAGGGGGACAGCGAATGTCGCTTAGCGTGCTCGGTTCCCATCTTGGATCGATTTTCTTCCTAGGGGGGGGGGGGGGGGAGCGGGGTTAGTAGGGGATTCTCTGGTTCCTAAAAGCGTAGGTACAATAGGTAATAATAGAATGAATATATATAGATATAATGTGAGAAAATCGTGATTCTAATTTTCTGTCTTTTCCGTTTTAGACCTCATGCGTCGAGAAGATACGTCACAACGAGATGCAAAATGTTTTGTGGACCCATTTGGCCTCCCTCGCCCTCTGTTAGGTTTGTACCATGCGATTTCCGCAGACGCTGCGTTGCGCTCAACGCTTATATGATCCACTGGTCGTTTCCCTACACGATTACGGACAATATTAGCTTTACGCTTGACCACTAATACCCGCATTTGACGCTGCCTACGACGCTTTTTTCCTACTACTAATGGAGCATCGTTCGCCCGCGGTTCGTCTGGCTGAGGATCGACATTGCTTGGTCCCTCGCCGTTCCTCGAAGTATCTTCTACTGCCTCATATTTGGAGTCAAGAGGTATGGCATCGTCGTCAAAGTAGGGTCTCAAATCTTTTACATAGATCTGTTCCATCTTGTTTCCGGATTGGTCAGTTAATTAGTAGGTGTTGTAACCTTGTCTGTCGGCAACGACGTATGGCTCAGTAAATTTAGGGGTCCATTTACCAGTGATTCCTTGTGGCGCACACGAAGGAATCCGATTACGCCGCAAGACTTTCCAACCAATAGCATACTGTACATCTCGCCGCTTACTATTGTAATATTTAGCTTGGCGTTCTTGCACTTTTGCTGAATATTCTGCTGCTAAGTCTCGCAGTTCAGGCAGTTTATTCGTGCACTCGTTCCTATTCTCTAACGCAGCTTTCTCTGCTTCATGCGCTGCGACGAGTTCTTCTTGCAGCCGCAACGTACTTGGAGGCAAAGGGTCGCGTCCGAAATTTAGAAAAGCTCGTGACAATTCCTTAGATTCTTGAGCGGCCGTATTATAGGCAAACACTAGATCGGGAATATGTAAGTCCCAAGTACTATGACTTTTCTCGACGTGATCATGGTCTTGAAAGTGCGGTTTACTCGCTCTACGGGATTTGCTTGCGCCTGATTCAGTTGTATCGTCGTTTGGACAACTCTATCTTCTTCCAGGAATCGGTCCACTATCTTGTTTCTAAATTCTGTTCCATTATCAGAATGCAACATCTCCGACACTCCGAAGCGTAGGAAAATCTTCTCTCTGACTTCCATTTTAATCGTTTTCGCATTTGCCTTGCGAATGGGGATACACTCCACCGAGCGCATAAAAAGGTCCATAAATTCTAACAAGTATTGATGACCACGCGGTCTACGACAGTTGGAGCCCATAATATCTCCAGCTACTATCTCTCACGGCTTCGTTACAATACACCGGCCCATAAGTCCAGCGGGTGCTCATTAGACAACTTTGCATTATTGGCATACTGCGCAGCGACGCACATAATTCGCTATGTCCTTATAAATTGACGGCCAATAATATAGCAATGCGATATGCTCATATGTTTTTGCATGTCCCAAATGTCCAGCTGTGGCTCGTCATGCCCTTCATGTAGAACTTGCATCCGCTTTTCTTTCGGTAGGACTAGCTTCCAAGCTTTCTGGTCCACTAAAAGATATTCGATCGAAGTATCTGATTGATAATAATATAGTTTGTTGCCAACTATTTGCCAATACGGATGCTCTGCAGGATTGGCGCGAACTTTCGCTTTCATCGCCAGATACTAGGCATCACCAGTATCCAGCTCTGGGCAACTGACTCGTATATGCGAGATAATGCGTCTGGATCACAGTTTTCAATGTCTTTCCTATACTCTACCTCGAAGCCATAGGCAAGCATTTCAAGAGCCCAGCGTGCCAAGCGTCCTGTGGGATTCTGCATATTTTGTAACCATTTCGGATTACGGTGGTCTGTAATGACTTTAAAGTGATAAGGCCCACAGTACTGCAAGACACTCGCGCTCGGTTGGTGAGTAGTTTCGTTCAGCTCATGTCAACATGCGGCTAGCAAAGCAACTCGTGCTCAACTCCATTATAGTTTGCGTGAGCACCGCTCCCAGACCAGTATCGCTAGCATCAGTTTATATGACAAACTGATGTTCAAAAGAAGGACTATGCAACATAAGTGAATATGCAATTAACGCTTTAATATGTTCTAACGCCATCTACTGCACATCACCCCATACGTACTTGACTTTTGATCTCGTAAGATATTGTAGATTTTTCGTACCAAGAAACTCCAATACTGGGGCGATGTATTCTGGATCCGGCCGGCATCGATCTAGGTTCATGAGAACTCCTGCAAATCTAACTTCACTGTAGCAAAACTTGCTTTTATCAAAATTAATCGTGAAACCCGCATCGATAATTTCGCGCAGAACATTCTCAAGTCATATTAAGTGCTTTTCTATTGTTATAATCATATCGTCCATATATGAGTAGGCATGTTGCTGAAGCTCAGAGCCGATAATCTTGTCACTCAAATGCAGTCAAGTAAATGCAGTCAAGTGTCGCGATTCTTCATCTAACGGCACTTGTTGATATGTACTGCTCAGGTCGATACTGGAGATATAGCGTGCTTTCTGCAGCTTTTACAGAATAGAATCCATATAAGGAAGCGGATACGCAGGCACTCTAGTCACTCTGTCAAACTTCCTATAGTCGACGCAAAAGCCGTAAGAGACTTGCGAACCATTGCCACTGGTCTCGACCATTCGCTATTGAATCGTTGAATGACCCCTGCATCCAGCATTTTATGCGCCTGTTTATGCATCTCCTTCCTCTAGGAGTTGTGAGACCGTGAAGTTGATGAGAAGGCTTAAGCTTAACCCATTTCTTCCCAAGCGGCCATTTTATAGTCGATTGGCTTTTTGTCTAAAAAAGTGTCGAAAAAAAAATAATAATAACCAATAGCACTTTTCTGAAGTAAAATTGTCCGCTCTTTCCGATCCTGAAGTCAGAATTTTGAAAGTTCTGTTGGAAAATTTCAAAATGGCGGTTTTTGGCAAAAAACCAATCGACCATAAAATGGCCGCTTGGGAAGAAATGGGCTAAATGAGTTAGGCCTTAAGGGTTCAATTGCCGTCTGAATAGGAATCAAGGATCCAGCTGCGCCTCTGCAGTTTTAGCAAGGAGCATGGCAAAGGTGCATACAAACACAGCCCTAATAACATTAATACAGGAACCTTGGGTATGGAGAAGATGTATTAGGGGGCTAAATACAAGCGGAGAACTGTTTGTAGGAACAAATGATGGAAATGCACACGCGTGCATCTGCATCAAGGGTATTAACGCTTTTATGTTACAAGAACTGAGCTCTAGAGATTGCACGACCGTCAGAGTGGATATCAAGGTTGAGGAAGGCAGAGGGAGAACAACCGTGATCACTTCAGCATACCTTCCTCACGACGAGGAAATACCAACAACAGGTATGAGAAAAGTAATAGAATTCTGCAGAAATAAAAAACGCGACTTGATCATCAGCTGCGACGCCAATGCTCGCCATGAAGTATGGGGCAGTACAGATATATTGAATCAGGGTGATGAGCCGACTTTTGTTACCAGTAACAGAAGAGAGGTTCTAGACCTCACCCTGGCCAGTATGAACATTTAGAAACCTTATACATGGATGGAGAGTGGAGGATGAACCATCTATGTTGGATCATAGGACTATTTAATTCTGAATGAAGATCCAGAAAATATGGAGTGAGCCCAAGAGAAATCCCAGGAATACAGCCTGAGAGAGCTATAAGGAAGAGCTAATCGAACGTTTAATACATCTTAAAGGAACTTATGGAACTGAATATGGACTGTAATGGACACTGGAACAGGTCCAAACAGCCATTACCAGAGCATATGAGAACAACTGACCGTTAAAGCCGAAGGGACAACCAAAAGGTGCCCCCTTGTGGAACAAACACCGAGAGGACCTGAAAAGGAAGGCCCGAAAGGGTGCGATGCTGTACTGAGACTGGTCACGGGGATTTTTAGAGGGAGTATCGCAATTGGATATATTCCGGGTAGCTGGAAACGTACACGGGTTTCGTTCATACCGAAACCCGGAAAGAAGAGTTACACGTCTGTGAAGGATTTCAGACCTATTCGCCTTACTTCCTTCATGCTGAAAACGCTGGAGAAGCTGGTGGACAGGTACATAAGGGAAATGATCATGGGAAGTTCACCATTACACCAGGAACAATATGCATATTCGGTGGGATGCATATCCTGACACCAACGTGCATATCCACGGAAACGGCTTTACACTCCGTTGTAGGATATATTGAAAAGATAAAAAGCGCCAAGGAAACGGTACTTACTGAGCGGTACGGACATTTATTGTGAATAGAAGGGGAAAACAGTAAAGGAGAGAGTCAACGAAGGATGTCCGCAGGGGGAGGGGGGGGGGGTAATATCACCTCTCTTTTGGTCATTCGTAGCTGACGAACTTCTACACAGACTTGACAGGGAAGGAATCTTTGCTGTCGGCTATGCGAGCGACTTTGCCATACTCCTCAGGGGTAGGTATGAGGAAGTTTTACCGGATCTCGCTCAAAGACAACTGAGCAAGGTCAGGGAGTGGTGTCAGAGGTTTCTCTGGGGGTAAATCCAGAAAAAAGGAAATTGTAGTCTTGACCACTAAGTATAAAACTAAAATCAACCGAAACGTTAACTTCTACGGGAAAGAAATACCGTATGCAGAAGGAGCTAAATACCTAGGGGTATATCTAGATAAGAAACTAACCTGGAAGCAACATCTTAAACAGCAGTGCGGAAAGGTGCTAAACATATTTATGCAGTGTAGAGCGGCTATTGGCACAGGATGGGGGCTAGAACCCCAGAAGGCCTTATGGATATATGAGGCGATACTGAAACCGAAGTTCACCTACGCTGCAGTAATATGGTGGAAAGCAACCGAAAATAAAACCACAAAGAGAAGCCTGGACCATGTACAGGCGGTCATATTGAGGGGAATTTTCATGTTGCGAAGAAGTCCCCCCACATCCGCTGTCAGGATGGTGCTGGGCATGGATGGTCTTGACCTAAATATTAAGGAGGCGGCCGCCAGGTGGGCATACAGACTGATGTGCGGCGGAGGGTGGTAAGAAAAAGGAAACGGGCATACTACAATCCGGAGAGAAATGCTGGGCGAATCAATCTTTGGAAAGCCTCAGGATAGTATTAATAAAATCTTTCAATTCGGGCAACGTTAGACATGGAGACATTTGGTTCACAGATGGATCTAAAATGGACAAAGGTACGGTATTTGGAATCTGTGGTCCCAAGCGATAGAAGGATGCAGCCCACAGCGTGGAAAGATACAACACGGCACTACAAGTGGAACTAACAACCATAGAGACCTGTGCGAGAATCTTGGAGCAAAAAGGGGTCGAAGGTAGAGACATCCAAATCTGCACTGACAGCCAAGCGGCTATTTTAATTCTGGGGAAACCTAGCACCAAGTTAGTCTTGGTCAGAGACACGAAAAACACCCTAAACGAACTGGCCAGAGTAAATAGTGTCTGCATCACCTGGATTCCTGGACACTCGGGAATAAAAGGGAACGAAAGAGCAAATCAGCTTGCAAGGTAAGCATTAAATAAAAGCGGACAGCCAGAAAGGGAGGTAGGAGTACCATACCAGGAAGGCTGTGACGCGATCAGGAAAAAATTAGTGAAAGAAGAATGGAGTATATGGAAAAACTCTATAGGATATAGATAGTCCAAAGAACTACTGGGGGACACATCACCGAGTGAGGAAAGGAAACTATCAAATTGGATAAACGGAAGGCACGCATCGCACTGGTCCTGTTAACTGGACACTGCAACCTGCGGTGCTATTTATACAAAACACAGGGAACAAGCAACCTGTGTAGATGGTGAGTCGGTTAGGTCCTTAAGTTGTACTTTGGGACCTGATCGATTCACACCCCCTGCTCTTTTTCGACACGTTCTTGTAGTGTATCATAGTCAGTTACAGTCCAGCAGACAAGATGGGAACGAGACCCAGGTTTCTGTGCTTTATTTTTGTCGCTGGCCATCTAGCGTGTGGGACTTCTTCTTTCGGACTACCGCCTCTTATGTAATACGACCCTTTAAATCTTGTAGGAGCCGATATTTGCAGCTTCTGCCTGTCGCGCCAACCGAATCAAAAAGTTTAGATCCGTCGTTTTCTCTTTACTCAAGATGTAGTCGCCGAGCATGCGTCTGTATATCCTATCGCTTTTCGCAAATTGCGAGACATCCCTTCTTAATTCCAGCCTATTCAGAAAAATATCTAGCTCTTGTCCGTCTAAATGTAAAATCCACGCTTGGATCTCGGTACCTACCGTATTATCAAAGGAGATGTCGCATTGATTAGCCATTTTCTTGTGTTATAATTAAATTTTAGCTTTACGCAGGATAAAAGAAGTATTATATTTCAAATATGATTTAGTTGTGAATTTTAAATACAAGTTTTTAATTCAAATTTTCAATAATAAAGTAAAGTTTATTTGTTTTTAATAAGTAAATTATTGTACAAAAAATAGTATTTGTCACACAAAAACAAAAAAATGCTTTTTTTAGTGTATTTTATTGGTACTAGATTGTGTAAATCGCTTATCCAGTAAATATTGTTCAGTAACTATTATTCATAAAATATTAATCAAATATATAAAGCAATAACACTGAAAGAATCCTGTTTTTATCCGACATCAATTTGAATTAACTAACTTGCCTAAATCGCTATAAAAAGAAAGAATTAAAAAGTCCGAAATAATTTTCCTAAAATAATGAAAATAAAATTTTGCAATAAACAATTAATTAAATAATTGATTAAATAATATTATTATTCTTCCAAAATAAATAAATAATAGTAATTATTAATTAAACAAATAACAATTGTTTATTAGAAAACTATTATGCTAAAAACAGAAAAGGAAAGTTTGCGAGCGATAAACTAATTAGTTTATTAAGAAATTAATCAAACCCTAATATTATTTTTCAAAGAAAATAAATAATAATTACGATTACTATAAGATTAATAAACGCTTATTTATATATAAAAAAATCGCAATAATATTATTGTTAATCGATTAAGTAAGCGAAGCGAATAGTATGACCAGGCAATTATTCGGTGGTTTAGTCGTAGTTGAATTATATATATTACACTGCGACTACACAGACTCGCACCTATACAACTATTTGCAGTCTATACAGTACAGTTACTGTATATACGCTCAGAATCGACACTACGTATGCTAAACCCTAAGTACTCGCTGCTATAATGTTCACACACGCACTACTAGCACATATTTTTTGTAATTCGCATATACAGTCAAATAATCGAGCAATTAAATTAGGAAGTAAACGAGGAAGTGGTCAAACGTATTATATTGTTTACCTAATTCTTTATTTAAACATAAGTTAATTCTGCAAACAAGTGATTAATTTTTCCACAAAACTATTTAATTTCAACTACAGAAAACAAATGTAACGATAAACTAATACAATATACTTTATGGGTAATATACACTATTACTAAATTTAGCAAAATAAAAATTTCAATAATCAAGATACTTCAAAATAAAGAAGATTTTTAACAACAATCGTTACGCTTACTTTCGTCACAAAATAAAGTGTCGGTATTAATTACGCAATTTCGTTTCAATTACACGAAATTACATTTTTTTCACTTAAATACTCATTAGTGATTTTACCGAAATTTACACTTCATTTTCATAAACACAGAAACAATTTATCACTAAAAAACTGTTTATTATTTACTAGAAAATTGCAACTCATGTATCAAAATATGTCGCCAGAGTTGCAAGCAATCGCGAGTAAAGAGAAAACCACGGATCTGGACTTTTTGATTCGGTTGGCGCGACAGGCAGAAGCTGCAGAGAAAGCAGCGGCGAAAATATTGGCTCCTACAAGGTTTAATGGGTCGTATTAGATAAGAGGCGGTAGTCTGAAAGAAGAAGTCCCACACGCTAGATGGCCAGCGACAAAAATAAAGCACAGAAACCTGAGCCTCGTTCCCATCTTGTCTGCTGGACTGTAACTGACTATGATACACTACAAGAACGTGTTGAAAAAGAGCAGGAGGTATGTATAGATCAGGTTCCTTACCACCCCTGCATCCAACTTAAGGACCTAACCGACTCACTCTAATGAGACCAACGAAGCACACGCGCAAGTTAAGCCTGATCTTTCACCGAAGGCGACGGAAAGAGATCCTATAGTAGTTCACGATGCGAATGGCGCTACTGAGGAATCAGCTCCTTATATCGAGAAGGACTACTCTCGCTGTTGGATGCAAGTGGGAGTTAGTGGATTCTAAGTGCGTGCACTGCAGGATGGAGGTGCAGCACGTACATATATGGGACCACTTGGCCTGCAATTGCTGCAGCGTGTAATAAGAATGCTGCACCAAGTAAAGCACCCGACGTATGAATGACTAACGGTCATATTTCGCCTGTTGTCGGATATGTCGATTTACCATTCGAAATAGGTAATATACGACCCCACTTAGAAGTGGCTATCCTATCTGAGTTACCAGATCTTCTCGGTGTAGGTATTAACCGAGCGTTTAACGCGTACATCCTGCCTCGCGAAACTAAATTAAAGGTAGAATGGATAAAGAAACTTCTCCCTCTAGAGGTAGCGGCAATAAGGATCGATGAGCGAATCCCTTCTCCTCTGTTGGAGTTGCCGATATTTCAGACGTGCAACGCTTGCAATTGCAGGATATGCTGGATCTAGTACTGCCAAAGGGCAAGCACCTTTAGGTCGCATCAATCTAATCAAACATAAAATAGATGTGGAATCTGCGCGGCCTATAAAGCAAAGATACTATCCAGTATCAAAGAAACTAGACGATGAGACGCATGCTTATTATTATTATTAAAAGGTACCGGGGAACTTAGTACCTCAGGGACACTTAGTTTTGACCTTTGTATCCCTATCCCCCCGGGTTGGACATAAGGAGGGTCCACGAAACCCACAACTTTGCAATAAGCTAGTAGGGTGTTCGTGTTTACCTCCTTGAAAGTCTCGGGATCCAAGATCCCGTTCCCAAGCCACCTCTGTCGATGTCCGGCTAGGTTGGGGCATTTGCAGAGGAAATGGCTGGGAGTCTCCTCTTCTTTGTTGCACCATCTACACAGGTTGATTGTTCCCTGTATTTTGTTTAAATAGCACCGCAGGTCGCTGTGTTCAGTTAACAGACCCAGTACGATGCGTGCCCTCCGTTTATCCAATTTGATGGTTTCCTTTCCCCACTCGATGATGTGCTCCCGCAGTAGTTCTTTGGACCATCTATATCCTATGGAGTTTTTCCATATACTCCATCCATCATTTACTAATTTTTTCCTGAATGCCTCACAGCCTTCCTGGTATGGTACTCCTACCTCCATTTCTGGCTGTCTGCTTTTATTTGCTGCTTGCCTTGCAAGCTGATCTGCTCTTTCGTTCCCTTTTATTCCCGAGTGTCCAGGAATCCAGGTGATGCAGACCCTATACTCTGGCCAGTTTGTTTAGAGTGTTTTTCGTGTCTCTAACCAAGAGGGGCGTGGTGCTAGGTTTCTTAATCTTATTTTATCTTAAAATATACATTTAAAACAATTGTTAAAATTTTTCTCAAAAAAAATGTTAAGGCCTTCAGCTTAAAATTTTCAGTGTCTTGGCAGAAATTTGGACCATTCAAAATCATCAAATTTGGTGATGCAAAATATACTATCATATTCTGCATCAAATTCTTTTTCCAAAATAAACGAACTAAAGTACTTTATCTGTTATAGTTATCAAGATAAAAATACATACATTTTGAGAAAATTGAAAATAATGTAAATAATCATGTTTTTTTTATTATTTAAATTCAGAAAAAATCTTCCTTTTTATATGTAGAATGCATGTAAATTTTTTCAGATAATGTTAGTTTATAGGTTTAAATTTGTTCGGAGCTAAATATGACCATATTTTCATATATATGGATGATTCTCTGAGAAATCTAGAACACAAAAGAATATTTATTTTGACAAGAATGTTGATTTTGATAAGATATATGGTCGTAAATTTTTTCAGATTTTTTAAGCCCATGTATTTAGAGTTGTTTGAAGTTAGATATGACTTTATTGCCAAAATGTGCAATTAATTAATTAATTTTAATTTTTTCTAATTTTTATATATATTAGAGTGGTTTCCCCTCCTCGCTCCACTCACCCACCCCCATCATTTCATTATACTTAGTTTACTACATCAAAATAGTATGGATTATTATCAAACCTGTTATAATATATATATATATATATATATATATATATATATCATTTGAATTACTGTTCAATATTGTGGATAGTACGTAAATAGTGTTACAATACAATTCAAAACCGATTTAATGTTTCCTCAACACCATTAAAATGGTTTATAGAAAATAGCGTATCCCTCCCCTATTATATTAAAATGTGTCTGGTCGATGGTTATCCTCGGGTATAAGTTCACTTCATCCCCAAAACTACCCCTCCTAAGGGGTTGGGGTGAACCGGAACTTGGTCAATAGTGAACCGGAAGTCGACCGGAAGTAAACCGGAAGTGAACCGGAAGTGACCGTAAATAACCAGAAATGAACCGGAAATGAACCGAAAGTGAACCGGAAGTGACGACGAATAACCGGTAATGAACCAGAAATTAACCGCGGATGAACCGGAAGTGACCGAAAGTGAGCGGAAGTGACCGGAACTCTTTCCTTTCTAAGGGTTGGTTTCACTTGTTCTCCTAAATATCCTTCTAAAGGTTAATTTTTAAGGAAGTCGAACCAAAGTAAAAATGAACCAAAGTAGAAATGAATGAATGAGTGAGTATGAATGAATGGTATGATGATCCATGTTGAACATCATACCTCCAGTATAAAATCTAATTTCAGATTTGCTTATTACACGAGCATTAACAATCCATCTAAGAATATATAAAAAAAGTATAAGTATTACTATTTTTAATTTATCACATCTATTCTATACTGTATTTAATATGTACCTTTTAGCTATTGAACTAATGTCATTAAGCTTAATAGTTCACAATTGAAATTTGCATTTTTTACATGGATTAATAACTTCTTGCTCGGAAGATTTCCTTTTTCTAGGTGATGGCATGGCGAGGAAATGCTCAGAAAAAAAAGAAAAGAAAAATAAAATACTAAAAATAATTAAAAAAAGGTAGTTAAAATAAAAAGAAATAAGAAATTATATTATACTCTCACGGAAAACTGTGTATAACTACGAATAAAATTGTATGCCTTGATATTGTAAAAATGTAAATATAGATTTTGTATTATTATATCGTTATATATCAAAAGTTTATTATTTAAACTGTAATACTGCATTTGAAAGTAACAATAATTTATATATAATATGCAAAACTTTACAATAAACGTTATGGTTTTTTCCGTAATTTAAAAAGTATACAAAAGTTTAAGAATTATTGATAATTTTTACTTATTCACAATTTTCGAGTCAACGCAGGCACAATGTAAACGGTTTCACGATCGACAAAATAAAACATGAGAATTATTAGCACATATAGATTCTTGCGAAAATGTATCTATTAGAACTCAAGAAGTGGGGGAATGAAGAACACATTTAATAAGGTCTACGTACACAGCGTAAAGATGCAGATAATATCTATAAGAAAAATAATAATTACTTAATTAAGCTATTACTTAATAATAAAGCGAACAAATTTAATTATAAACTCATTAGCTATTATTCAAGTTTTCTTAGCTACAACAAATTTTGTTGTACAATTTTACTACATTGTACAGATTACTAACTTAAATTTTTAATAATAAAGCACGAATAAGAAAATTAAGCTAAACAACAAATAACAAACTTATTTTTTAAAAATCTGTGCAAAACGACAATATAGATTTAGTATTGTTATTACATCGTTTCAAATTCAAGGTTAACTATTTAAACTGTAATAGTTCACTTCAATTTAACAATAATTTATAGATGATATATAAAACTTTACATTAAACAGTATAATTTTAGCTGAATTAATACCAATTTATACAAAAGTTTAGTAATTTTTGATAATACTTACTTCTTTACAATTTTCGAGTCAAAAAGGTACAACTCGAAATGGGAGAATGAATGAGACATTGAATAAGGGCTACTTACACAATGAAAATATGCAAATTATTAGACCTATTAGACCTCAAGGTCTATTTCACGATGAAAACATGCAGATTATATCAATATGAGAAATGATAGTAACACTCAATAATATCGACGAAAAAAATTAAATAATAATCATATTAACTATAATAAAAGTAACATTCAATGCTTAAAAAATATTTCTTTTTATACACTGCTTTTGATTAGAAAATGTTTACTTTGTATAAATAATTGATAATAACAAATTACACTTTATTTGTTATATATATTCACGTAAATTGACATTTATAAATATGAAATTATCAATACTAATATAAATATATTGTATAATATAAATTAATAAAATTTTTGAAAAGTTTGACAAGTATTATTCATAAACTGTAAATAATGTTGAATCCTGTCTCCAGTATAAATATATATATTTGTTGTAATATTGAAATACCAAAATAATTAAAACAATTAATATGTAAAATTTAAAGTTCAAATATTGTTTTATAAGCAAATAAATGAACCAAATAACACGTTTTTATCACATGATAAGAATAACATGTAAACAATATTATAATTATTACTTAAAATGCTTGCACTAGAATTCGAATTCGAGAATTAAGCCGTATTAGATACAAAAGATTTTGCTATACAATTTTGCTGTATGTATTTATATTTCCAGCCAACTTTTAAAAAATGCTAGGCAGGGCGGTTCCAGAAAATGGCTGCAAATTTTTTATATGAAAATATATGTCAAAGAAAGCTTTTTTTTACCTATTTTAGCCCCTGGAGTGCCTCATGGCTCCTATCGTAAGTGACTGAATTTTCTAAGTTAGCCAAAAAATGGCAATTTGAAAAAAAATCTACCGAGCTTCCTTTTCAACAATTTTGAACGTTTCAAAAAAGGATTTCATCGTTTTATGAAGTTTATGACAACAAATATTAGACTTCTTGACAGCTGCATAGGTTCTACACTTCTACAGAGCTGAATGTACATTTAAAATTTTTTATTTTAATCATATTTTATAAATAAGAGCGGTTAAGAAGAGCATATGGAGGAACGTGAGAAGGAATGTAAGGAGGGCAAGAAGCGGCTGACCGAGGATAGGCGAAGGTGCGCGAGGATGGCGAGGAGGAGCAAATAGAAGATGAAAATAACTTATTTTTTAAACGATATTGCATTCTTTTGAGGAGGAGAATGAGGAGGGCAAAATAAGCGACGAGGGGGGGGGGGGCGAGGCAGGGCGGGAGGGGGCGAGAAAGGCGTAACTCTTATAAGATTTACAAAGAACTGTATAATATAGAAAGATAATAGGGGGTACCCCCTGCGTGATCTGCGTACCAACTCTCAAGTAATTATGTCATTAATAATATTAGTTAGTTATAAGATATTATTATGTTTAATCCCTCCGTAGTTGCCTGGGTTGACGTGTGGCCGAGACATAGATTTCCTGGCATATGGAAGCGCAGCGGTCCTCCCGGTAGGATTGGCAGCTCGATGACTTGCCAGTTCGCGTGGAAGTCAGAAAGTAACTAAATGGTAACAGAACACACTCTACACACATTTACTCTTACAATCATTACCCTACACTTACCATACGCACTACACTGAACAAAATACTTAAACATCTCCTCTCGGGCGGTACGATAGTCGTGAGGCAGATGCACAGAAAACCGCCCGACCCGATTGTTCTCGCGCCGTGATTCGCTGGGAGTGCCCGGACCCCTGTAGCTTGTTCCTATCGGGATGGGCGAAAGGCTGATGTGAACCTATCTCTGCTGAGGTGGTTAGTTCCGGCACGGGATCAGAAGTCCGCCGCTTTGGACCCTGATCAGGAAGTGCGTATTAGGCAGGGGGGTCGGAACTCCTCTTGCTACGGGCGAGCCCTGGTTCGTCCGTATTTTCCGGGAGCGAGAAAACGATGGCTGGGCCTCAGGGATCTGGGGTAGGATCAAAGTATCCGAGGGTGCACCCGTACCCATCTATTTCGGCACGCCCCCCTACGCACGATGTGCCGGATAACAATCCAGAAAGAAAATGTCCCTACAAAACCAAGTGATGAGCCACAAGGCGGGTAAACCCCCAACCTGCCTAGATACTATGGTGGTGGTGGAGCAGCTTGCTCGAAAATCGCTACCGGGTGGCACACCACAGCTCAGCCGCCAGGAGGTAAGTAGTATTGAGGAGTTCACAAAGGTGATATATGATATCCTCAAAAATATGGGTAAAGTGTTCGAGAAGCAGTCCAGAGTAAATAACACTATCAAGCACTCCATTCGCAACCTCATTGAACTTTTCGACTCTTGGAAGGATTGTCTACTTCTCAACATCGAAGAGTACAGCCCAACAGATACTCTGGTAGACACGGCTACATCAAGCCAGCGGCCTCAAGGTAAGAGAGGGCGACCGCGAGACGAGGACTCCGATAGTGCCGAGTTAGCTATCACTGATAAGAAGGCTAGGGCCAACGGGCCCCCCGGAGACCGACGGTTTTGCTCCGGTCCTGTCGAGGAGAAAGAAAGCTGCAGCTAAGAAACCACAGGAACAGCAGCAGACGCATCCAGCGCAGCAAAGCCAACAACAGCTGGAGCGCAAACAACAGGATTGACAACAGCTGCGACAATAACACCAGCAGCAGCCGCAACAAAACATGCCCCCAACAGGCAGGACACCGGCTAACAAGAAGAGTGCGGCTTCTCAAAAGCCTCCAAAAAAGAAGAAGAGGAGGAGGACGCCCAGTAAGCGACTCAAGGCTGTCCTTATTCGACCTGGCGAAGGAGTCACCTATGCGGACGTTCTTACGAATGACCACAAGTAGGTCACAGCAGAGTGCCCAATGACTGATATTAAGTCAATCAGGAAAACCAGGACTGGTGACGTCCTGGTGGAGTCGGGCACAATAGGCAACAACCAGGAGCTGGGGACTATAGGAGACTCCATCACGAAGATAATGGGCACGTCGGGGACCGTAAAGACCCCGACACCTAAGACAAACGTGGAAGTCAGAGACCTTGACAGCCTTACCACTAAAGAAGAAGTGGAGATGGCGATCAAGAGGGTCTTTCACGAAGCAGGAGTCTCAATCGGTAGGATCAGTGTTTCGCTGACCAAGCCCAATAGTAGGGAGCAGCAACTGCCATCGCAGAGATGGACCAGGAACATGCGTCAGGAGTTCCTCGTCGAGAGGAATCGCCTGAAAGTCGGCTACATGTACTGCCGACTGAGAAGGTGGCAGGGGTTCCAGCTGTGCTTCAGTTGTCTGGGTTACAGGCATCAAGCGCGCGACTGTCGTGGCTCAGACCGAAGCAAGGCATGCTACAAATGTGGCGCGGACGGTCACAAAGGAGCAGCCTGCAAAGCTACCGAGGCGAGATGCGTCTTATGTACTGACTTTAGGGTAGACCAAGCTTAGCTGGGTCACACGCCTGGACTAGGACAGTGTAGAGAATTTCGCGAAAGGCTTAGGTAGACCAAAGCCAAGAGTTAATAATGGACCGAATAACGTTCCTTCAAGCGAACTTTCACAGTGCCGAATTAGTCAACAGCCTTCTGACTCAGAGTGTATCTGGTACAGCAGCAATCTACGTGGACCCACGAACCATCAGAGTGGACGGACGCTGGGCCAGAAGCGGCTTTGTGTGGGTGAGAAGCAGCGACGTAACCTACGTAATCTACGTGCGGAAAATAATTGACAGAGCGTATTTTTATGTATCTTGAGCTGCTGAACACGAATCCAACCCTTCTTTTTACCGATACCTCAAGCGTCCGTTCCTAACCTTAAAAATCACCCCAAAATTGCTGTTCCACGCATCTGAGAGGTAGGTCCTGTGATCTACGTGAGGAAAATTATTGACAGAGCGTATTTTTATGTATCTTGAGCTGCTGAACACGAATCCAACCCTCTTTTTTACCAATACCTTACGCGTTTATCCCTAACCACCAAAAAACACCCCAAAACTGCTGTATGACATGGTTGAGAGGTGGGTCATGTGATCTAGGTCAGGAAAATTATTGACAGAGCGTATTTTTTATGTATCTTGAGCTGCTGAACACGAATCCAACCCTCCTTTTTACAGATACCTTAAGCGTTTATCCCTAACCTCAAAAAACACCCCAAAACTGTTGTATGACATGGTTGGGAGGTAGGTCCCGTGATTTACGTGAGGAAAATTATTGACAGAGCGTATTTTTATGTATTTTGAACTGCTGAACACGAATCCGACCCTCTTTTTTACCGATACCTCAAGCGTCCGTTCCTAACCTTAAAAATCACCCCAAAATTGCTCTTCCACGCATCTGAGAGGTAGGTCCTGTGATCTACGTGAGGAAAATTATTGACAGAGCGTATTTTTATGTATCTTGAGCTGCTGAACACGAATCCAACCCTCCTTTTTACCAATACCTTAAGCGTTTATCCCTAACCACCAAAAAACACCCCAAAACTGCTGTATGACATGGTTGAGAGGTGGGTCATGTGATCTAGGTGAGGAAAATTATTGACAGAGCGTATTTTTATGTATCTTGAGCTGCTGAACACGAATCCAACCCTCCTTTTTACAGATACCGTAAGCGTTTATCCCTGACCTCAAAAAAAAACCCAAAACTGATGTTTAACGCGGTTGAGAGGTAGGTCCTGTGATCTACGTGAGGAAAATTATTGACAGAGCGTATTTTTATGTATTTTGAACTGTTGAACAAAAATCCGACACTCTTGATTACCGATACCTTAAGCGTTTATCCCTAACGTCAAAAAACACCCCAAAACTGCTTTTTGACGTGATTCAGAGGTAGGTCCCGTGATTTACGTGAGGAAATTATTGACAGAGCGTATTTTTATGAATTTTGAACTGCTAAACACGAATCCAATCTTCTTTTATACCGATACCTCAAGAGTTCCTCCCTAACCTTAAAAATCACCCCAAAATTGCTGTTTCACGCAGTTGAGTGGTGGGTCATGTGATCTATGCGAGGAAAATTATTGACAGAGCGTATTTTTATGTATCTTGAGCTGCTGAACACGAATCCCTAACCTCATAAAAGACCCCAAAACTGCTGTTTGACGTGGTTGAGAGGTAGGTCCCGAGATTTACGTGGGGAAAATTATTGACAGAGCGTATTTTTATGAATTTTGAACGGCTGAACATGAATCCGACCCTCTTTTTTATCGATATCTCAATCGTACGTACCGAACCTTAAAAATCACCTCAAAATTGCTGTTTCACGCGGTTGAGAGGTGGGTCATGTGATCTATGTGAGGAAAATTATTGACAGAGCGTAGTTTTATGTATCTTGGGCTGCTGAACACGAATCCAGCCCTCCTTTTTACAGATACCTGAAGCGTTTATCCCTAACCTCAAAAAACTCCCCAAAACTGACGTTTGACGCGGTTGAAGGTAGGTCCTGTGATCTACGTGAGGAATATTATTGACAGAGCGTATTTTTATATATTTTGAACTGCTGAACACGAATCCGACCCTCTTTTTTACCGATGCCTCAAGAGTTCCTCCCTAACCTTTAAAATCACCCCAAAATTGCTGTTTCACGCGGTTGAGAGGTAGATCCCGTGATCTATGTGAGAAAAATTATTGACAGAGCGTATTTTTTATGTATTTTGAACTGCTGAACACGAATCCGACCTACTTTTTTATCGATATCTCAAGCGTATGTCCCGAACCTTAAAAATCACCCCAAAATTACTGTTTCACGCGGTTGAGAGGTAGGTCCTGTGATTTACGTGAGGCAAATTATTGACAGAGCGTATTTTTATGAATTTTGAACTGCTGAACGTGAATCCGACACTCTTTTTTACCGATACCGCAAGCGTCCGTTCCTAACCTTAAAAATCACCCCAAAATTGCTGTTTCACGCGGTTGAGAGGTGGGTCATGTGATCTGCGTGAGGACAATTATTAACAGAGCGTATTTTTATGTATCTTGAGCTGCTCAACACGAATCCAACCCTCCGTTTTACAGATACCTTAAGCGTTTATCCCTAACCTCAATAAACACCCCAAAACTGCTGTATGACATGGTTGAGAGGTAGGTCCCGTGATTTACGTGAGGAAAATTATTGACGTATTTTTATGAATTTTGAACGGCTGAACACGAATCCGACCCCCTTTTTCGATCGATATCTCGATATCTCGATCGTACGTCCTTAACCTTAAAAATCACCCCAAAATTGCTGTTTCACGCGGTTGAGAGGTGGGTCGTGTTATCTAGGTGAGGAAAATTATTGACGGAGCGTATTTTTATGTATCTTGAGCTGCTGAACACGAATCCAACCCTCCTTTTTACAGATACCGTAAGCGTTTATCCCTAACCTCAAATAACACCCCAAAACTGACGTTTGATGCGGTTGAAGGTAGGTCCTGTGATCTACGTGAGGAATATTATTGACAGAACGTATTTTTATGTATTTTGAACTGCTGAACACGAATCCGACCCTCTTTTTTACCGATACCTCAAGCGTTCCTCCCTAACCGTAAAAATCACCCCAAAATTGCTGTTTCACGCGGTTGAGAGGTAAGTCCTGTGATCTACGTGAGGAAAGTTACTGACAGAGCGTATTTTTATGAATTTTGAGTCGCTGAAGATTTCCGAAGCTAAATTTTTTTTGTTTACTTCTACTCAAGTATATTCAATTAAAATAACTGCTTATTGATATATATGTATTATGCAACTATTTCAGTGATGCCTATGAACGCTCTCTGCGTTTTACGGGGTTGAGACTGTCTTTATTACAAAAGTTGCATTACTTTCTTTTTTTTTTCTTGTGATTTCTATTTTTTTGTAAGTTTTTAATTTTTTAATTATTTTCATCTTTTGTATATTTGTATTTTAAAAATTCAAGTATTAATATTGTATTATTGATGCATTAGAGTATCTAAACATAGTAATTTTTTTGTCGGAGGAAACTAAAAACGCGTGTCATTCTGAAATTTTTGTAACAGATGGTGCAGTTGAGAATCTTTTCTTTAGTGATCTTGATTTGTTTTCATAATCTTTTTGGGAATAGTGAAAGAATTTTATTGTTTGGAACTTTTGTCTCGCCCAGTCATAAAGTTGTTTTGAATTTAAAATCGCGTCCGTAGCTTTGGCCTGGAAGCTGGTACGAGTACCTTCTCTTTTTAACACGGCCCCTACTCCGTCACATGAACACTTTCCATGAGCAGTAGCATGGAAATGCCATTCTGCCGTTTTTTGACAATCTAACTCATGATTTACTAAGTTTATCATTTGATATCTGTTTTTACAGAGCTGCTTTGCACCATTTGTGATGTATATAATCTTATTCAGTTTAGGAAATCTTTTCTTTATTTTCAGGAATAAATTTTCCTTGTAAAATGTAAACTGCGGACGTATCATGAGTAGTACATTCAGAAAGTGCTATAAAACTACAATGCCTTATTTAATTATCTTCTCTGTAATATAGTACTGCAACATGTACTTTACACTGAGCATTGTTAAAATGAAATACATGAGCATCATTCTGAACTACGTAAGCAAAATTTTCAGAATAATCCATTTCCAGAAGCCCTTCGTTCTCCTGTAAATTGTTTTTCAGATCTTTTATATGTTTTGATTATTCAGCAGCTCAAGAAACAATTTGCTAAAAAAAAGAAAGTAATGCAACTTTTGTAATAAAGACAGTCTCAACCCCGTAAAACGCAGAGAGCGTTCATAGGCATCACTGAAATAGTTGCATAATACATATATATCAATAAGCAGTTATTTTAATTGAATATACTTGATTAGAAGTAAACAAAAAAAATTTAGCTTCGGAAATCTTCAGCGACTCAAAATTCATAAAAATACGCTCTGTCAGTAACTTTCCTCACGTAGATCACAGGACTTACCTCTCAACCGCGTGAAACAGCAATTTTGGGGTGATTTTTACGGTTAGGGAGGAACGCTTGAGGTATCGGTAAAAAAGAGGGTCGGATTCGTGTTCAGCAGCTCAAAATACATAAAAATACGCTCTGTCCATAATTTTCCTCGCGTAGATTATAGGACCTACCTCTCAACCGCATGAAACAGCAATTTTGGGCTGTTTTTGAGGTTAGGGACGAATGCTTGAGGTATCGGTAAAAAAGTGGATCGCATTCGTGTTTAACAGCTCAAGATACATAAAAATACGCTCTGTCAATAATTTGCCTCGCGTAGATCACAGGGCCTACCTTTCAACCGCGTGAAACAGCTATTTTGATTTTTTTTAGGTCACGGACGAAGGCTTGATGTATCGGTAAAAAAGAGGGTCGGATTTATGTTCAGCAGCTAACAATACATAAAAATACGCTCTATCAATGATTTTCCTCACGTAGATCACAGGGCCTACCTCTGAACCGCGTGAAACAGTAATTTTGGGGTGATTTTTGAGGTTACGGACGAACGCTTGAAGTATCGGTAAAAAGAGTGTCGGATTCGTGTTCAGCAGCTCAAAATACATAGAAATAGTCGTAGCTTGGAATTTTTCGGATCTCCTGTGATTTCTAACAGTTTGATCATTGCGTAAAGTAATATTTCTTTAAGGTTAGGGAACGTGCAGCTCCGTCTGAAAACGAAATTTTAAGTATAGCCACGCGCTAATCGAATGTACATAAAAAATGCTAAATTTTCTATATTTTTAAAAATTTTAACGTCGAAAGGAATTTTGGGCAGGGCGGTGTTCCGATTGACGTGGAACGTCATATATATATATATATATATATATATATATATATATATATATATATATATATATATATATATATTGTGTAAATCGTTTTCCAAAAACTGGTGTTATGCAAATTCATTTACAAAGAATCATAATGCATGTACAGAAAATTGTTGTATTGTATCAGTGCAAAATGAATTCTGTATTGCAATAATGCAATTGTTATTTGATTTTTTTTTACTTGAATTATATTTTTATTAAAACGCAAAAAATTATATATATATAATAAACATAGTAATAATACCTATAGTACATGATTCGAACTGGTGGAAAATTACACAATACAAAAGAATCGCGAACTTGTCATATCCTACTTTTTAACGTCTTATTTATACGAAAATGTTATTTTCATCTTAATCGCGATATTGAAAAAATCAATGACGAACAGTGAAGCTAGATCAGATTCTTTAGTAGAAAAAAGCATACGGATTTAGATGAAATTCGATCTGCTAGGTGATAAAAGTGCCAATATCGAAAATCAGAATGAGAGTAAGTATATCTTATTAGATTTTGCCGATTGTGGACACTATTGACGAAAGCGAAATGTGCTGATTGTAGCGAAACTTCTTTCAAATTTTCTTTATCTGATGAGCAGCATGGTTTCGCACATAAAATTCTTTTAAAGTGTCAACATTGCGAATTGAGTGGCTTGGAGACCAAAAAATATGAAATTTATACGTCTAAGCGAGTTACATGTGCTGGTTCGAATAGAGCAGGATTTGATGTAAATTTACGGCTGAGTACCGCTTTTAGTTATATAGGCAAGGGGTATGCCGGTATTGAATAGTTTGCGATGATAATGGATATGCGACCATTTGTGAAATCGACTTTTAATTGCTATTCAAAAATACTCGAAAGCAGCATAGATCGATCAACGCAAATAATTTTAGATGAATGTCGGGTTCTCGTAAAACAGGCCTATGAGAAACTGAATTCTGAAGAAACCAATGAGACCCAAAAATTGCAGAAGAAACACAGATTGCAAATAACGATGGTAGCAAGCAAGATAGTAATCATAAAAATGCGAAGTTCGAGGATATGACTGATGGAAACGAGAAAGTTGCTGAAAGTTTAGCAGAGAGTGTTGAGAACGTTCAGAAGAACAAGCAAATAGATAAATGTGTAAATATGGGAGTAAGTTACGATGGTTTTTGGCCTACGCGGGGTTATAAATCAAAGTATGGTTTTGGCACATTATCGATTTGCTGATTGGTTTCGTATTAAATTTCGAAATCGTGTCAAAATTCTGCCAAGCGTGTGCTATCGCTGCCAATGATTTGGGCGAAGATTCGCCAGAATTTTTATTCTGATTTCAAGGTCATGAAACGCATTGTCTAATCAATCCCAGCGGATCCTCTGGAGCAATGGAGACGTCTGCGGCCGAGATAATATGGAGACGGTCGGTAAATTATGGATATCGATTCACTACGATGCTTTCAGACGGAGATGCAAAAACTTTCAATCATCTGTCCGGTCTGAATATTTATGGTCCCGAATATCCACTTGCAAAAGAGGAATGTATCAACTATGTATCAAAAAGGTAAACTGAAATCTTATAAAATATAATTACACCTTATCAGAATATCAAAGATATTGCACAAGATTTCTACATTACAATTCACTCAAAATACGAGAAATCGATGTTCTGAGGAATACTCATCAATTCTTGTATTGTCTACAGATTGTACAATGCTATAACAAATGTTGTAAAGGAGGACACATCGCGTAAAGCCACTTTGGGGGGCAGAAAGCATGGCCAATTGAAAGAAGCCACTATCTGGAAGCTTACAGAGTACTACAAAAAGGCTATATACAGGAATAAAGGTGATATTCAGGTAAAAAAAGTCTAAATACATTACATTACTACTCGATTATATATATATATATATATATATATATATATATATATATATATATTTGATGCTACACAGTTAAGACCGGAAATGAATTCAGCAGCAAATTTTACAATTGTACAATTCTTTTTTTTTAACGGCGAGTTTTTTGATCTTTGCACCGATGCCAACGACGGCGTCTCTACAAAATGCTGTCCATCATCGTGACTGAGGTAGCATGCTCCTTGACACTTAGGCCGACACAGCGATGAAAACAATCGCAAAAACCGCCATTTTCTCCTCGAACCCAGTCTCTCTCTCTCTCTCTCTCTCTCTCTCTCTCTCTCTCTCTCTCTCTCTCTCTCTCTCTCTCTACAACTAACGACAACGTCAATAGTAACAATAACAATAGGAAAAACAGCAATATCAATAGTAATAAGGGCAACAACATTAATGACAATAGTAAATCAGCATCACCACAGCATACTTACGACGATTGTACCGCAAACAAATAATCAACACAATGTCAATAGCAACAAAGTTCAGACTATAGTGACACTACATCCTAAATCAGTGTGACTCGATATAGAGAAAACACGTCAGACGGACAAGCGAGTGAATATGAGGGCGGGTTTTATCAATGCAAATTCTATTAGACATTGTATTGATCAAATCCGTCAACGTCTTAGCGAAGGCCAATCCTATCATCTATTCGGAGTGGCAGAAGCGTGGCTGGGTGATCAGAAAGACGATGATCTCATTGAAGTCAAGTGTTACTCGCTTGTGCGGCAGGATAGAAATGTACATGGAGGGGGGTTGAACTTTATGTTCGGGACAAGTATAAGGTCATAGTACTAGCTGAGTCAAACACTGATGGATCGGATAAACCGAATAAGTCCGAGTACATAATGTACGAGATACAATATAGTGCACACGAGCCTGTATTTGTCGCGGTCGTCTATTGCATTTATTAAATATTCGGATCTTGTCGACAAGTTGAGAGAATATTGTGATGTGTATAGTCACAAGATTATTATGGGAGACTTGAATGCAGTTATATTGACTGACAGCGATGACGCGAAGTTTGTTCGGAAACTTACGGCTGAACTGTCTCTTCAAATTGTTCAACACGGGGCTACACATCATACCGAAACGTCGCACACATGGATTGACGTGATACTTGTAGCCAGTAATGACGTAGTCACGGAACATTCAAACCGCGATGAAAGGTGGCCTAGCAAACATAACATCATCGACGTTGCCATACATGTACATGCACCTTCTCTATGCGAGGAACCTTTCTCGTATAGAGATTATAAGAGCATTGATCCATTAGAACTGCAGTCTTTCTTATCGAGTTGTGATTGCTCTATTCTGAATGCGCGTGATGTAGACCTCGATTCAGCGCTGGACTGTCTTAATAACAACTTATTAGGCGCAATAAACAACCTTGCGCCTATAAAATGAGTTAAACCTCGTAAAGGTAGTCCACCCTAAGTTGATGTTGACATCGAACAACTTTTTAAAAAACGAGACGTGACATACAGACGTTACAAGACAACGGGTGATGTGCGATTTTATGAGAAGTTCCTAAAGTTGTCCAACGAATCCTTGCTTAAGATGGAACATGCGCGTATTGCTTATTATCAAGGTAGACAGCTGGGAAAACAGCAGAGCGATGTATGAAAGGAATTGCGCAACTTGGGACTTCTCCCTAAATCCAGAGAGGGGCTGCATGGGTTTACGGCGGCGGAACTTAATACTCCCTTCGCGGGCGTCTTCATGACTGCTGATGAAAATTTCAGCCAGTAAGCATAGCAGATGTTGTACTTGCGATCTCGCATCTCTCCTTGCAAGCGAGGGGTCAGGATGATAGACATCCCACAGAGTGTAGTTACAAAGGCATTGCCGGTAATCGGACCACACGTTGTGAACCTGTTCAACGCTTCCCTGGAAAAGGGAATATTTCCGAACCTATGGAAGAGGGCACGACTAGTGCCACTTGGCAAGTGTACTACACCAGCGTCAGTGTCGGACTTCTGACTAATTGCACTGCTGTGCTTTCTTTCTAAGGTTCTGGAAAAAATCGTACATGATCAGATAGTAGAACATATGAAAAAAACAAAAGAACTTGACCCTATGCAGTCCGGATACAAACAGAATAACTGCTCTACTAAGACTAACTGAAGACATACGAACAGGAATTGACAAAAGACTGGTTACTCTTTTACTACTATTTGACTTCAGCAAAGCTTTCGACACGATTTTGCCAGCTAAGCTATTAGTAAATCTGCGAGCCCTGGGGTTCTCCAGACATGCCTTGTTGTGGATAAGATCTTATATATTAGGTAGGAGACTAACTGTTGTAACATGCTCTGAAATCAAGTCATCTTGGCTATCCACAAATTCTGGAGTACCTCAGGGGTCAGTGTTGGGACCCTTGCTGTTTTGTCTTTATATAAATAACATGAAAGAGCTATTCGCTGATTCAAACAAACATCTAAGAAAAGACGACCTGAGACGCATCATGCACCTGCTCTATGTAGATGAACTACAGACTTACAGATCAGTCAGGAAAACTTTGTTGAACGTGTTGAGATTCTGTCCAGGGTTGCGCAAGCGGTGGCTGATTGAGCTGGATGCCTCGCTCTTAAGCTAAATAAGACCAAGACTAAAGCTATTGCTTTCGGCTCTTGTAAATATATAAATAGTCTTAAGTTGCGAGGTATGTCGGAAATAAGTTTGGGCGACGGTGTCTCCGTGCCTTTCTCGCAGACTGTTATGAGCCTGAGTGTCATACTTGATTCTAAACTCACGTGGCAAGCTCACATTAACATGGTTACAAAGAAGATTAACAGAGTAGTATATAACTTGAGGTTTTTTAGAAAGTATACCACTCAGGATCTGTGCAAACATCTGGCCATGGCTCTAGTTTTTCCGCACATAGATTATTGTTCTGTTATCTATTTAGACGCGTCTCTTGAACAGCGTATCCCGTTGCAAAGATTGCAAAATGTATGTGTGTGCTACGTTTTAGGTGCTAGGAGGGACGAGCACATCACCCATGATAGGCTACAATCAGAGTGGACAAAAATTGATACAAGGAACATGGTTTTCATAGCTTAATTAATATACAAAACACTAAATATGAAGGAACCAGAGTATTTGGAACCAGAGTATTTGGAACCATTCTTCAAACAGGATAAATCGAATCGGCCTGCAAGGGGTGATGTAAGGGAGCTAGCTATTCAATACATGCACACTGAAACTGGAAGTAGATCTTTCCAAGTACAAGGTGCGCATTTGTAGACTTCACTCCCTTCTGCGATACGCACGTTACCAACATACAAAGCATTTAAGGTGGCGGTCAAACGATATTTTGCGAACATTGACTGATGGTGATGTTCACAATTATTTAAATTAGTTTAGTTAAGTTCCATGTTCGACATGTATGATTGTAATTTATAGTAGTGCGTGGATGCATGAGTGATTGGAAGGGAATGAAAGAAATAATGTAAATAGTATATGTAAGTTTTAATTATTGACGTGTTAGATTCTTATAATGACAAGAGTGCAATGTTTAAAGTTACCTGACGAAAATATGTGATATTTATATTATGGTGACGAGCATTATGTGATATTTTTGGTTTTTAAGAATATGCAAATAAAGCGTCTGTCTATCTATCTATCTATCTATCTCTCCCTTGCTCGTAGTTACACTCCTCCAGACCGCGCATGGACTCGTGCGCATCAGGACTCACCCTGACTTGCGCGCAGTCTCGCTCCTACAGAATGCACATCGAGCCTGCCCCGCCTTGAGCACGGCCTCGCGCACATCAGGACTCACCCTGCCTTGCGCGCTGACTCGCTCTCATTGATCGCGTATCGGACCTGCCTCACCTTGCGCACGGCCCAACGTTCATCAGGACTCAACATGCCTTGCGCGTGGGCCCATTCCTCCAGACCGCGCATCGGGCCTGCCCCGACTTGCGCACGGCCTTGCGCGCATCAGGACTCACCCTGGCGCGTATTCTCGCTCTAACAAGACACGTATCGGGCCTGCCCCGGTTTGCGTACGGTTCAATCCTCCCCCGCGGTATTCGGGAGCGCGTCAGGTCTTTCCCCTCTCGCGCATGGCTTGGCCCGACCCAGGCACACGGGCGGCCCTACGGCAAACACTAAACTAACCCCCTCCACAGGCATAGGACGACTAGTCGCACATCTAGCCCTGCTTACGGTACTTAGACAGACTGCGAGGAGGATCCTGGACCGTTTCCTCGAGAAGTGGACGATAGGATTGGTCCTCAGCAGCCTCGAGGTACTCGATGGCTATTCGAGGGATTTCCTCGAAAACGCAATTACTTCAGCAACAACGACTACGCCATGGCGGAGGACCTCTACACCACAGTCATCGACCGACTTTACAACGCGCGGGCAAGCATCGAGGCACCATCCGCGCCGGAGAGCACATCACTGTACGGCATTCGCGGATCAGCCAGACTCCCGCAAAAAGAACTGTCCAAGTTCAGGGGACGACGAGAGGACTGGGAGTCCATCAGAGACCTCTTCCACGCCCTGGTGCACGACGACCCAACTTTGAACGATGTCGAGAGGCTCTTCTTCCTGAAGACATACGTACAGGGCGAGACTAAAACGGCCTTGGACAGCATACCGATCACCGCCCCCAACTTCGCGACGGCCTGGTCAGCCCTCGAGTCGCGCTATGATCAACAACGTGTCCTGGTGCAGGATCACCTCAAGGCCCTGCTTCACATGAAGCCCCTCAAGAAAGAAACAGCAGTAGAAGTTCAGCGACTCCTGGATGACTTAGAACGCCACCGAGGTCGCCGCCCTTTGACAAGCCGTCCGGCTGTGGGATGACTGGTGAGTGATAATCGCGAGCCTGAATATGGACCTGACCACGAGGCGCGACTGGGAGGAGAAGATTGGCGAGAACGATCAGACTACGACAGATAACTTCCCGTCGTACAGCTAGTTGGCGGCATACCTACGAGCCGCACATCCACGTCTATGGATCCCCACAAGCTCAGACGAGCGCCCGGGCACTTCGACCTTTCGCAACAACAGCAGCCTCAGGCTCCGGTAACTCCTGGCCTGCCTGCTCAGAGCCGCACTATCTCGGACACTGCGATACCTTCAACGGTCTCAACGTCACGGAGCGCCGACGCCTCGTGACCAACAACGGCCTCTGCTTGAACTGCCTTAGAGGCGGATACGCAGCGCGGAACTGTCCGTCCCAATCCTCTTGCAGAGCATTCGGCGGACAGCACCACACGCTGATTCACGAGGTTGCGAGCAAGCATCCCGGGCAGCCCGCCCACATGGCTCCAACTTCTATGTGTCAACGAACGAGAACCCTGCAGACATCGCTACCAAAGGCACTGACATTCAGGGCCTGATTAAATCCAGCCTCTGGTGGAAAAGACGAAACTGGCTAAACCTTGGCACTGCCGACAGGCCTATGCACAGCTCCGCTCGTGACAGCACTTCCTACGAGACGCCAGCTAATCCATCCAGCCTGCAATGCATCACCACCCGGGTTACGCCAATTAACATTCACCCGATCTCGAAGTTCTCCAACCTCAACAGGCTCTTGAAAGCCTTGACACGCTGTCGGCGGCTCTTGCTTCACCGAATTGACCGAACAAAAGCCCCAGTTCTCGCTCCTACAACCGCTGCCGAACTACACCATATCCAGAAGTGCACGGTGTGCGCCAAAACAAACGCGCGATCCATGAGCCAGGCCATGGCCCCTATGCCTGCAGCCAGGGTGACGCCATCAGCCACCTTCCTCAAAACCGGAGTGGACTACGCCGGACCATTCCAGATACTGCGAACGAAGGGTTTTCGTATGCCTAGCCACCAAAGCAGTGCACCTGGAGCTCGTGGGCGATCTGACGACCCAGAGCTTCCTTGGTGCCCTCGATCGCTTCACTGACAGACGCGGTCAACCCGAAGATATTTGAAGCGACAACGGAACCACGTTTCGCGGGGCCCACACGGAACTCTACCGTTTACTGCATGCCGCCGAGATAAACTGGGGCCAAGTCGAAGGAGGCCTCGCTCAACAGGGCATCACTTGGCGCTTCATCCCGCCCTCAGCACCTCATTTCGGCGGAATTTGGGAAGCCGGCGTGAAGTCCGTCAAAGCTCACTTGCGCCGAGTCGCTGGTCCTCGCAAGCTGACATTTGAGGAGTTCTCGACGTTCCTTGTCAACATAGAGAGGGTGCTCACCTGCAAACCTCTAGCCCCACTCTCCGGTGATCCAGATGATGTCGAGGTCCTGACACCGGCACACTTTCTGACCGGAAGATCACTGACCTGGATGCCCCAACCCTCCACAGTCGACACACCGCTGGACCACGCAACACACTGGAATCTCGTCAGATGCCTCCGAGACCACTTCTGCTCTCGCTGGAGCCGCGAGTATCTAAACACTCTACAGCAGCGTTCCAAGTGGACCAAACCCCGCCCGAACCTCGCGGTTGGTGACATGGTCATCATCGTACCCTCCTCAAGCCCAACGGAAGGTGGCCGCTTGGCAGGATCACCGCAGTCCATCCAGGACAGGATAATCGCGTAATGGTCGACACTGTACATACCGCAGACAGCTCCTACACCAGGCCCGTGAAGAAGCTGGTTCAACTTTCGGTGATCTCCCAGGACCAACTGGAACAACCGCTACTGCACGCGGCTGACAACGCCTGACCACACTCACGGCGGGCGGCACTCCATTAGGTTCGTTCACGTAACGAGGCGGGCGGGATGTTCAATTTAAATGTTCGCGCCTCCTCCCGTCCCCGCTGCGGCCGCGCCGTCCCAGATTGCGACCCAAGTGCCCCTCTCCACTCCAGGTAGATGGCGGCTTAAGACCCCCCACCGCTCGATTCCAGCTCTGGGCCGCATAGCCACTGACCCTCTCCACGTCAGTCCACCTCGAGCTTCCGATAGGCTCCGTCCATTGGCCACCATTGTATCCTCGCTGTCACACGTATAAAATAAAGAGACTTAAAGGATGCAGTGTGTTCATTCACCCAATCTCCCTCTCCACAATTCCAACATATATAATTTTCTGCGTTTCACAGACAATATAATTCAATTAAAAAAATTAAATGACAATTGCATTATTGCAATACAGAATTCATTTTGCACTCATACAATATAACAATTTTCTGTTCCTGCATAATATTTCTTTGTAAATGAATTTGCATAATGCCTGTTTTTCGATAACGATTTACACAATATATATATATATATATATATATATATATATATATATATATATATATATATATATATATATATATATATATATACACACTCCGCAACAAAATTAACGCAACACCTAATTCCGACTAAAAAAAGGGCACAAATTCGAAAATCGATATCTCAGGTAAAAAATGTTGTAAGGGGGTCAATTTTTTTTAAATTAAAGGTTGAAGTCTCTACTTTAAGATGCTGGAACTCGATTTTCGATTTAACGCAACTCCTACTTACGTGACCTTGAAATTCAAGGTCATTTTTTAAAGCTCAAAAATCGTAAACTTTCGCAGTGCGCCCGCGCGTGGGTGATTTTTTTTCGATAATTCTAATCATTGCTCTTTCCCTTTAATTTAAAAAAAAAATGACCCGCTACGATTTTTTTTTTACTATTTTACAGCGTTTTAAAAATTGTATTAAAAAAATACGTTTTTTTCGTGAAAAATTTGATAATTTCGATCCACCCTACGATTGAATCAGTGGTGTAGAATGACTCGACTTCGTAGATCGATATCTCAGGTTGAAAATGCCATATGCACGGGTTCGAATATTATTTCTTGGTTGATTCTGATCAAATCGAAATAGAAAACTCGTACCCGAGCGAAACGAATATTACCGTCAACTTTAGCGTTACCCAATAAGCACCACGAGGAGGTAGTCGATCAGATTTAACTCAAGCTAAATGTAAAAAACAAATTCTTAAAATTTGTAAACGTTATTATTTTATAACTTTTATCTTACATCGAATATCTCTTAAAAAATAGGAAGTGTACAAATTTATCAAATTTGTCATCCATTGAATATTATTTCCTGAAATCAGTAATCTGAAAAAAAAATTTCAAGTCCATCTCTGAACCTGTCCAAATTTTAACGACTACGGTTCTTTTACAAATCTACCATTCTTTAAAAAATACCCTTTCGCGAAATTGTAAAATTTTTTCAGTTAAGGGCTACGGGTTTTGATTCTTACGGCAGTATTTTAAAACTATTCAAATCGATTTCTTGGCAAAATAAAAATGCCTCCGTTCAATGAAATTCAATCCGCGCAAATTGTTGCACTTTCTGAAGCTGGACATAGTCGACGTGAGGTAGCAAGACGAATGGGGGTTCATTTTTCGACTGTTTCTCGAATTCTGTCTCGATTCAATGAAACAGATGCTAATCGCAGAAGGACGGGGCAAGGTAGGAGACGCGTAACAAATGCTCGCGAGGACCGTCGTATAATACGAGCAACCTTACGTGAACCGGTAAGAAATGCGCAACAAATTCATAACGATGCCTTGCCATACAGGCAAATCAGTTTGCAAACAGTAAGGAGACATCGTAGATCTCGTCTGCACTATGCTAGAACTTATGGACAATGGACGGTTAGACAGTGGAGAAACGTCTTGTTCACAGACGAGTCACGATTTTGCCTGTATGGTAATGATGCTCGAATACGAATTTGGCGTCGTAGGAGGGAATGTTTTGAGCCAAATCATATTCAACCGACCAGGATTTTTTCCGGTGGATCCGTCATGGTATGGGGAGGAATCTCTTTAAACGATCGCACTGATCTTATTGTGGTTCCACCTCCCGGGTTAACAGCTAGACGCTACATCGATGAAATTTTGGAGCCTCACGTGCTTTCAATGAGTAGTCGCATAGGTCCAAATTTCATTTTCACACCGCATCCATCGAATAGTCTGAATCTTAATTCAATTGAACATGTATTGGAAATGATGGGTAGACGATTGCGCAGTAGGCAGAGACAGCCAAGAAATCTTGAGGTACTGGGGCTAGCTCTAAATGAGATATGGCACGAGATACCTCAAGACATGATAAAAGCTTGCATTAATATGCCTGCAAGATTAGCTGAGGTTATTCGACGCCGAGGTGGCAACACAAGATATTAAGGGCTTTCTGTACAATTAGTAATCGGCCCTTTTAAGCCCCCCCCCCCACACACACACACGCACCCGCACACACACAAATACACACACACGCATACATACAAATACACACACATATGATAAACTAAACCCGATCGACTACCTCCGCGTGGTGCTTATTGGGTAACGCTTAAGTCGACGGTAATATTCGTTTCGCTCGGATACGAGTTTTCCATTTCGATTTGATCAGAATCGACCAAGAAATAACATTCGAACCCGTGCATATGGCATTTTCAACCTGAGATATCGATCTACGAAGTCGAGTCATTCTACACCGCTGATTCAATCGTAGGGTGGATCGAAATTATCAAATTTTTCACGAGAAAACGCGTTTTTTTAATACAATTTTTAAAACGCTGTAAAATAGTAAAAAAAAAATCGTAGCGGGTCAATTTTTTTTTACATTAAAGGGAAAGAGTTGTACTTTAAGGGGATGTCGGAGCCCCGCCCCCCCTCCCTTTTGCTGTCCGACATATTTCGTATTTCTAATCATATGTAAAAACTACAAGTCTGATTAAAGCCAGGTTACTCCAAAAAACGTGATTTTTTTCAATAAATTTTATTTATAGTACAAAACATGTTGAGTAATCAATTTTTTTTACATATAAAAGCACATATATTAAATTACTTGAAAAATTTTTTTTTGTTCAAAATGGCGGTTTTGAAAATGGCTGCTGAAACTCGTCTGATTAGTAGATGGATGACATCATTTCTTGGAAACGAATTATCTAAAAGCAAAAAACAAAACGGTTTCATGTTCTGTATCGAATTGGCTATGGCCTCAAGCAAAATTAAACATTTTCAATGAAAAAAAACATAATGGCGGACTTCTGAATTTTTTTACCCTTTTTTATCACATTTAATTGTTTATAACTTTTTTTAAATAATAATGAATATTTCTGGTTCTGCTTGAGGATATAGCCAGACATCTAAAGAGTAAAATGCCGTTTGGTTCATGTCGATAAGTGCAATATTTTTGAAATGAGTGTCATCCATGCGAAAAAACGTGGTTCGGAGAAAAATCAGTTTAAAGTTTTTATTCGTGAAAAATCGTAAAAAAATTGAATTTTACTCACATATCCATTCCAGCTTCATACACAACTCCTTCCTAGTCTTCGTAAGCATCATTCTGAAGAATTCTTGCATTTCTTAAAGCAGTTCTGTGTTCCTTAGACGCTTCAGTAGCTTCTAGCTCAGCTCGATCAACACGCCTGTTGTTGGCCCTATCAGCAAAGTGCCTTGCTTCCGGGCCGATTCTGACACCCATAACTTCCATTACTTTTAATATGGGTAAAAGCCCTTCATTAAAAATGCAAACAGCACTGAGAGCAGCAATTTCAAGCGTTTTTTTCCCAACATACTTATGTTTAGGGGCTATGTTCCAGACACACGAGTTGTAACTTTCGTTATTGTTTTGCGTGTTAGCCCCTAAACATCTCTCGAGCAACTTTTCGTCGGTTAGTTCTTCATAAATTGGCTGTAAAAGATCTTGAATTTCCTGATCGAAAGCTGGAGGATGGTTGTAATTCTGTTTTGTAGCTACTGCCTTTTGATAAGCGCACCATGAATCTGCTCCGGCTGGACAATACTGGTGTTGTGGCTCAGCATCGGTGGAACACTTGTGATAAAATGAGGCTAGAATTGCATTCTTCATGTCTGGCACAGAATCGGGCTGAGTAAGCACAGATTTTTTAAAATAGCTAGATAAGAGCGACAGTTGCGCTTCAGTAAATTTTAAAGATTTTACGACAGGTTGTTCGCATTTTTTAGCCTTCTTCTTTTTGGGAACTTCTTCACCTCTTTCTAGTGCCTCTCTTTTTTCTTGCGCTTTCAGAGCTCTCTTTATTTTTGCATGGTTTTTTTGGCTTCTTTACCACGTCTATATATACTCTTACCTACGTGTAAAACACATGCTTTTTTCTTTACTTTGACAGCCTCGCCGTACGGTTCAGATTCTTCGAGTCTCTTGAAAGTTTTAGCGTCGCCGTCGCCGACATAATATTCATACATAACACCGTACTGCTCCACAGACCTCCGAAACATCTCTTCCACTCCTTCAACTTCTATAAGACCGGCACTACCATCATGATCCCTTTTGCAATTGCCTGCTTCACAATGTTCGGTAAACCAAGCATCAAACTCTGGCGTATTTTCGGGGAATTTTTTTGAATAGTTACTGCATGCTTGGCAAATCTTTGATTTTACTATAACATCTATGACTTTGTTCGTGTACTTGCCGATCAAACTAACAATACCGAGTAAAGCTGTGAATCCTCTTTTTGGCCAGGAACCATCGCCCGAAACAGTAAGCCTATCTTCGGGTAATCCTCTCTCTTTATTCTTTTCTTGCTCTTCTTTAGCAGCTTTTTTAAAAACTATTTCACTAACAGCCTTCAATGCAATATAAACTTGCTCTATGCATTTATAATAGCCAGTTATACTTAATGCAGTTGCTGAGATATCCATCAGTCCACAAAAATTCAATAAGCCATAAAATCCAACTCCTAACAAGCGCATTGTATAAACTATTCTTCTGTTTATTTCATAACCATTTTTGATTTTTGAAGATGAAGGGATTGGTTCACTCTCCTCACAATCACAGATAATTTGTAATTCGAAACCTAATCCTTTTTCGTCACTTTTTGCAAATTCCACTTTTTTATTACACTTTGCACAAACAACTCTCTGTTGCAATGTAGCAAATACAGACGACTGAACGATCACGTAAGACAGCAACGGATGGATTTTCACTTCAAGTTGAGGAACGGCGTTTTTCAGTTTTTTGCAGCAGCACTGGTTTGTTCTGTATCATCATTTGAACTATGTTGATTACCCAAAAAACTCCTTCTTCCCGATCTATGTAGGACACCACTTCTTCTTTTATTGTCCATGATAAATTTTGAGAGCACACAAACGAAAAATTTACCGACGCGTGCGAGGACTGAAGCGAACAACCATCACCAACGAAAATTTCACTTGTACTGCCGTATATTATATACGAAGGACGCTCTCTAATTGTAAAGGACAGAATATTTTCGAGAAATAGAGGGGAATCAATCCGGAGCTGAGGAGTCGCTAATAACAGAGCACATCGCCCAAGCGCTCTCTTTATGCAGACAGGAGGCACATGTTGTAGTCTCTGGTGTTGGTGGATCTACCACTGCTGTTGCTCGAAGTCGAGTTAAGGTGATTCTTAAATCTTCCTCTTCCGCTGACTTTAGCTTACCATTTTCAGCGCTGGTGTTAAAGAAAATGTCTTCAGTTATGCCTCGGCGTAATATAACTCCGAAGCAATGGCCACACCTGGAGGGTCTGCCTCTAGCTGATCCTCACTATGGTGTCCCAGGGAGAATCGACTGCATTCTTAGCACCGAAGTATACTCTCAGGTCATCTTGCCTGGAGTAATAAAGGACGCTCCTGGAACACCTACTGCGCTACAGACCGTCTTCGACTGGGCGTTAATGGGTGGTACGGAGCAGGCGGAAATAATTGAATCACAATTTTCGATATTTCACACCACCACCGTGGATCAGGAACTGACCCAAGCTGTTTCGCGTTTTTGGGAAATTGAGGAAATTCCCGAAGAAATCAGGTTGTCTCCTCAAGAAGAGGAGTGTTATACTCATTTTAAAAAAACATATACTCGGGATCAAAATGGTCGCTTTGAGGTAAAATTACCTTTTTTGAAATCTCCCTCTTTTTCAGATAATCACGTCTTGGAGCACAGACTGAGGAAGCAACCCGAACTTTCTGAGGCTTACTCGACTTTCATGAACGAGTATCTAGACCTGGAGCATATGGAACTCATAGCCGAAGACCACAAATCGGTGAAGTATAGCTATTTACCTCATCACCCTGTAATTAAGCAAGATGGCAGCGGTAAGATAAGAGTAGTTTTTAATGCCTATCAAAAGGATTTTAGTGGAGCTTCCTTAAATTCTTTTTTACATATTGGCCCAAAATTACAGGAAGAGGTGGTCACGTTTCTCATTCGTTGGTGTTTTGTCAAGTACGTTTTTTCTTGTGATGTCGTAAAAATGTTCCGTCAGTTCTTAGTTAGTCGAGAAGACACTCACTGGCAGTGCATCTTATGGCGCATTCGTCCTGACTCGCCTGTCCAAGGTTTTCGACTGCTCACAGTCACGTATGGTACAGCTTCTGCTCCTTTCTTTCCGAATGCTTGCATGTTACAGCTAGCAGATGATGAGCAAGAGCGGTTCCCAGAGGGCGCTGCAGTTTTACGCAAAAGTCGTTATACCGACGACTTTTTTGCCGGGGGAGACACTCTACAGGAAGCTAGGTCGGTAAAGGAGCAGTTAGTGGGTATTTTAAGTACAGCGGGGATGAAAGTAGGAAAATGGTCGACTTCTCATGCCGCGCTTTTGAATGAATCCATTGAGTTAGATGAATCTTCAAAAAAGAATATTTTTAACGAGGAAGAAGCTGTGTCCACACTAGGTCTACGATGGTTACCGCTCGAAGACGCATTTTGTTTTCAGATATCTGTTCCAGAAACGACTGGGAACCCTACAAAAAGGACGATGTTGTCAGAGAATACTAGGCTTTTTGATCCAATAGGTTGGTTGTCTCCGGTGATCGTTCGTGCAAAAATTATGTTGCAGAGTCTTTGGATGCAGGGTGCTAGCTGGGACGACCCAGTATCTGTGGAGATAAAGCAAGCATGGCTTGTTTTTAGAGATCAGCTAGTCGAACTTGAGACAATTAGAATTCCGAGATGCTTTGGAACACTGAAATCCTCGGAATGGCAGCTCCATGGTTTCTGCGACGCGTCGGAGAGAGCGTACGCTGCTGCGTTGTACATAGTTTTTAGGTCAAATGAGGGAATAGAGTCTAGGCTAGTCATGGCCAAATCCAAGGTTGCACCAGTCAAGGTTATCAGCTTGCCAAAATTAGAGTTATGCGGTGCCACTTTATTGGCACGATTAGTCTCATATCTTCTGACGAAACTTGAATCTCAGCCGGTTAGTATTTTCTGTTGGTCGGACTCAAAGGTCGTGCTAGCTTGGCTCAAAGCACATCCTTCTAGGTGGAAAACGTTTGTTGCTAATCGGGTGAGCAGAATATTAACTTCTGTTCTTGGAGCAACATGGCAATATGTCCGTTCGGCGGAAAACCCAGCTGATCTGGCCACAAGAGGCATCACTCCCTCCCAACTAAAAGAGTCGCCTCTTTGGTGGACAGGCCCCGGCTGGTTGAAATTGGAAGAAGCTGAATGGCCCGTGTCCTGCCAGGAAGAAGTCACCACTGACTTAGAAGCGAGAAAAGCTTCAGTTTTCGTTACATAGTCAGCAGATGACTTCTCTCAGTGGGTCGCAACCTTTTCTTCGATCGAAAAACTAGTTCGTGTACTTGCTTATATCCACAGATGGAGGTTGAACTCTAAGTTGCCAGCCAAAGAGAGACGAAAGAGTTGGCTATCTGCGCTCAAACTTTCAAAAGGTCGTATTTCTCTTCTCAGATTAGTTCAGCAGGAAGCTTTCGAAGAAGAGATAGAGTCGTTATCGAATAAAGGCCATGTGACTACCACCCGGGCTCGAAAGTTGCTACCATTTTTTGACGCTGACGGTTTATTACGGGTTGGAGGTCGGTTGCAAAATTCGTACTTGAGTGATGCAGAAAAGCACCCCATTCTTTTACCCAATAAACATCATGTTACGGAGTTGATTATCCGTCAAGCACACATTGTTACTCAGCACGGAGGGCCAACGCTCGAGCAAAGTTTTCTCTCTAGACAATACTGGATTATTCGAGGAAGAAACTTCATTCGCAGTATTGTACGTCGTTGCATCAAATGCACTCGACACAACGCTGTGACGCAGCAACATCAAATGGGCTCGCTGCCTGTGGTAAGAACTAGGCCAGCTAGACCTTTCACCATTACTGGGGTGGATTATGCTGGTCCCTTCCTCATTAGAACTTCTCCAGGTAGGGGCCACAAGGCCTATAAAGGATATGTAGCGGTCTTTGTATGTCTCGTCGTCAAGGCGGTGCACTTAGAAGTTGTGTCTGATTATACATCCTCCGCATTTTTAGCGGCTTTTCGTAGATTCGTTGCTCGAAGAGGTCTTTGTTACACTTTATACAGCGATCATGGGACCACGTTTCAGGGAGCTGACAGCGAGTTAACTCGGTTATTTGAGGCCACTTCAGCCTTAAGTCAGACAGTCGCCGCTGAAATTGCCCGAGACGGTGTAAAGTGGACATATATTCCTCCTCGAGCCCCAAACTTCGGCGGTTTATGAGAAGCAAACGTCAAAAGGTTTAAAAAACATTTTAAAAGGGTCGTAGGCGAGACTACGTTGACATATAAGGAGTTCAGCACCATTACGTCCCAAATCGAGGCTTGTCTTAATTCCAGACCGATGAGCCCTCTCTCTTCTAATGAAGAAGATCTGGTAGCGTTGACTCCCGGGTATTTTTTAATTGGAGCTCCTTTAGTCTCTCTGCCGGAACCTTTCATAGATACCAATGAACCCAATTCTGTTTGTTCGAGATGGCAGTTAATAGTACTAATGCGCAATCATTTTTGGAAGCGTTGGCGACATGAGTATCTCGCTCAAGCTCAGCAACGAGCCAAGTGGTTGCAGCCGAATGAGCGAATAAAAGTCGGTAACCTGGTGCTGTTTCAGGACGAGCTTTCGCCTCCGACCAAGTGGCCCTTAGCCCGGGTCATTCGCATGTACCCTGGAGCTGATGGTCTCGTGTTCGTCGCAACCATCAAGACGGCCACATCAGAATATAAACGGCCAATCAACAAGTTGATTTTACTCCCTGTCAACCAAGAGGCCTCCACCAGTCTTATTCAGGTTCGAGAGTTCACGGCGGGCGGTTATGGACCTCTGAAGATTGAAGACAAAGGGAAGCAGATCGACTTGGAAGATTTTCAAGAAGCTCATGTGTAGAAGTAGGGTTTAGCTTAGGACGCGTGTAAATTGTTATTAATTGTATTCTCTATGCTCATGTAGATGATCTTTGCATTGTGTTTTTTCGGTTATTTTTATTTTCTTCTTTCAAAGTTGATATCCGTACCAAAGTTGAACGGTAATACAAATTTATAGATTTTTTGTTTGCAAGTTTAATCGTCTCGATCTCGGGATCGTTCCGAGGCGTGCGGTATGTGCGCGCCGTCTAAAGCGCTCATATTATATTCGAAAATCGAGTATTATTCGAGTAAACAGGCGACTAAGCGAGGAAAGAGTCTCGCCTCTTTCCCCGCACCGCACCCACATTCTCCGCGTTTCGAGAAGGTTCGAGAGACAATAGCTTCGCGCCCAATGTCTCCCACCCCCTTTTTCACGCGATTTTCTACTCTCCGAGTGCCTCGCGGCCTTCTTCGCTAACGAGCCTTCGACGGAGCTGGTCACACGAATATTCTTCCGCTTGCGTAATACCTATTCGCGAGTGCACGTGGCGACCGTGAAATTGCTGCTAATTTAGATTAGATTATTTAAGATTTTGTAAATATTTTGTTGAGTTTTAAACGTTTTAATAATTAGTGCTTTAATATTAATTAAATCAAGTGTGGTGTAAATTTATTTTCCCTCAACTTCTTAGACTCCGATCAAGCCCTGCTTTCATGTGCGACGCTTGACGCTGGCACGTGAATTTGTTAATTAACAAATTACACGGTGTCCTTCGATCACAAATCTGAGTGTTCGAAGTATCTTAAAAGGTGTGCACACTATCAATGATCAGAGTTATTGAAAAAAAATTACCCACGCGCGGGCGCACTGCGAAATATTTTTGAGCTTTAAAAACTGACCTTAAATTTCAAGGTCACGTAAGTAGGAGTTGCGTTAAATCGAAAATCGAGTACCACCGTCTTAAAGTAGAGACTTCAACCTTTAATGTAAAAAAAATTGACTCCCTTACGAAATTTTTTACCTGAGATATCGATCTTAGAATTAGCGCCCTTTTTTAGTCGGAATTAGGTGTCGCGTTAATTTTGTTGCGGAGTGTGTATATATATATATTTCCCGCTTTTGCGGGAAATAATGATTTATTTTTATAATAAATATTTGTAACAAATTCGAAATGTACAATTTTCTACCCGACTTTTAAGCATGGAAAAAGACTCATTTCAAGCCTCTGTTAAAAAAATACATTTTTCTAATTTTAAACATTAAAATGACGTTCATAGATATTAGTAATTTAAATGTATGTTTATTACAATATATTGTAATACACTAATACATTATGTGTTAAAAGAGCCTTTAAAAATAAAGCAGGGGCTGAGAGGGGTCAATTGAGGGGATGAGGGGGGTTAAGGGGGGTCCATGTGGAAGTCTACAAAAGTGAAAAATAACGTAAAAAAAGTAAAATTTAACACTATTTTGAGGAGATATCGTAAGCGGAGGGGCTGAGGGGGGGGGCTGATGGGGGGTCGGGGGTGAGGTGGGATGAGGGGGGCTGGGTGGTACAGTTAGCGAATTAACTATATATACATATCCCCCCTCATCACCCCCTCTTCCCCTCAATTGACCCCGCTCACCTTCTCCTTTATTTTTAAAGGCTCTTTTAACATATATATATATATATGTATATATAGTATAACATACATATACATATATATATATATATATATATATATATATATATATATATATATATATATAGATATATATATATATATATATATATATATATATATATATATATATATATATATATATATATATATATATATATATATATATATATATATGTGTATAGAAATATGTTTATTGGATATGGCTGAAAATAGATACGTCACCTTTCTATGATGGGACAAGTAACCTGTATAAGTTTCAACCAGTTTCACTGCGGCGTCGCTGAGTTTTCGCATAAACTTAATTACATACATACATCCATGTATATACGTACGGGGATGCTTGAAATTGGCTGCTATAGTGTTAAAAAAACATGTTTTTATCCCATTATGGAATAATTTGTTAATTTTTAATATAGTATACTTTTTAATATTACACTTTTTGCGATAGCGAAAATAGAGGCACCTCCCTTAAAACGGTCGTATCTAGCTATATTACACGTTTTGCGATGACAATAATATAAGACTCTCCCGTGAAGCGGTCGTGCCTAAAAACTAAAACTAAAAAATCAATAAATCGAAAAATAGCCAAAACAACACTATACTATAGGTCACTATATTCACTATACTTATTTAGCAGATTATCCTACACTCGCTAGTATATTAAAAGATAAATAGCATTAACTGCTATTAATGTAGCATTTACTACTAAAATAAAAATAACTATTGCGATTATGCAACTAACAAGGAAACTATAAGGGATGCGGGTCCCGAAAATTTCTGAAACTTTTAGGATCATTCAGTGGTAGCTAGAAATGACTCCTAGCATCGGTAGTTTTTATGAATGGGCCCTTTTTTATAAGATCTCAGCTATTCTGCTCCGAATATGCATTATTTCATTAAAAGATGCTACCTCTAGCTGTGATCATAACTCCGTATGTTGTTGCATTAAATAAAACTGCCTGAAAGTACCTAAGAGTAGTCAAAAAGAGCTTGATTTTGAGATCTGAAACGTTAAGGAATATTAATCTGAGTCAAAGTTATTAACAATTACAGATATCAACAAAAATGGCATGAAAAATCAACGGATTTAAGATACTGCAATTTCGACGAATATTCGTGCATTTCTAGTTGATATCTTCAATTATTAATAACTTTGGCTCAGATTAATATTTTTAAACGTTTCAGGTCTCAAAATCAAGCTCTTTTTGACTACTCTTAGGTACTTTCAGGCAGTTTTATTTAATGTAACAACATACGGAGTTATGATCAAAGCTAGAGGTACCATCTTTCAATGAAATAATGCATATTCGGAGCAGAATAGCAGATATCTTATGGAAAAGGGCCCATTCACAAAAACTGCCGGTGCTACCCTGATAGTCTCCTTGTAAGTCCCACTATTACCATACAAAATAGTAATATTTACTAGACCATTTCCCTCCGTGTAGTCACGTTTTTTTTTTATTCTAAAACTTATTTAAGAGAAAGAAAAGAGCCTATCCAAAACTACTGTTGTAAAAGATACGTAATTTTATACTCTTTTCAATGAATTTACAATAAAGTTATAATAATATTTCTAATATACCAAGAAATCAGAAAACCCAATAAAAACAAGTCGATGAATCTTGAAATTTCTTTTGAATTTTAAATCTTCATTTTGAAGCGAAAAAAATGAGTCCTGATTGGTAAAAAATGACCGCGAAATTCTAGAAATATAAGCAGTCGAAAAGAATTTCAATAAACACATAATCTCAATATCTCATCAAATGAATTATCTCATGATCTAAAAAAATATACAGGTCATGGGATAGTAAAAAGTTACCTTTTTGTAAAGTTTCAGATAAAATGTTGCCGATTTACTTCAGTTATTGTCGGAGAAAGAAAATCCACTTTTCTTATAAAAATATTTTTTTCTCGACAAAAGAATAAAGTCAAGAAACAAAAATTTTACTGAACATTCTTCTTCATATACCTGATGATCTCAATTTTTTTCAAAAATTTTATGTCATATTTTTCCGAGATATAACCGTTTTAACAATAAATGACGTTCTCGTGTATAACAACAGAGAGGAATATCCTTATGTAAACTTTCAAATTGGAAAAGTTAGGTAATTTTATGCTCTTTCAAATGACTTTTCGCTGGATGGATTATATTATTTCCCAAGCATTAAAAAACTCGAAAACTGATACTCAAAAATCAAAACGGCTGAAAAACAGACGCGAAACGAAAAATTTTAATGTATCGCCTTCCTTTCATGATAACAAAAGAAATGGCCTTGTAACATTAAGTTTCACCGCGTATATGCAGAGTAATGCTGATCCACGTCCACGCATAGACACACAAACACACACACACATACACACACACACACGCATGCACGCACAAACGCAGCACACATACACACACACAGACACACCCGCACACTCACACACACACACACACACACACACACACACACACACACACACACACACACACACACACACACACACACACACACACACACACACACACACACACACACACACACACACGCACACACACACATACACATACACACACTCATCCGTACAGACATTTTCTAAAAATAGTATATTTCGACTCCTTAAGTCTCAAGACATGTTTCTAACATGGTTTTAGCAAAACTTTTTTTTTAATATCACAAAGCTTCCTCTTTGAGAAAGCAAAATTTAGTTTCATTGAAGTTGCACGTTATTTTAAATATGTCCATGGATGTATTTACGTATGTATAAGTGAAACTAAAATTTGTGAAATTGAAATTTGAAATTAAACGGAAAATTTTTTTTTTGCAGTTTCTATTGAAGATATATAAAAGATAGACATAAACTTTTGAAGTGCGAGTGCTTTTCTTTCAATTTATGTCTTTTAAAACTATTTTTAAATTATTTTTAATCAAATAATATGGATTTAAATGTGAAATGTCCGCAATTTGGTTTAATATAAAACCTTTAAAAACGTTTCAAAAACGTTTTGCTAACGTTTGAATAATAACAATTTAAACGCGTTGAAAACGTTTGAAAAATAACTAGACTAGATTTTGATGAAATGTTAGGGATCGATTTCTGATACCTAAAAATGAAGCCCATTACCCGTGGTCTGATCCAATGGTCATTTGTACGGTAGATACGGCGAATTTCATTATCGTTGATAGTATATCTATATATATCTGGTTTTTAGCATTGCCCATATGAGTAAAGGTAATGTTTCTTGGCTCTATCTCAGATATAAAGCCCCATTCTATAAAACTACGGGTTCTGTGCTTCATTTTTAGGTTCCAAAAGTCGATCCCCAAGTTTCATCAAAATCCGAGACCTGGACTCAATGGTCTCCCCTTATAAGATTACCAATTTTGGACGTACCATCCGGATAATACTTCCAAAAATGGTAATATTTGTAATATTAAATTCTATTTAAACAATTTTTTCGATATACTCGATATCTAGTTATTTTTCGAACCTTTTTCAAACGTTTTTAAAACGATTTAAAACTTTTTTAACGCGTCTAAATTGTTGCCGTTCAAACGATTGCAAACCATTTTTAAAACTGTGAGATTGCAGGTTTATCAGGTAGAACAAATAAATAATATATATATATATACTAGGGGGGTACCCCTCTGCTCGCTCCGCTCGCCGACCCCCAAAGCATCATGAAATTTTTTGTTTTTATGAAGGTTTTCTATTTTTCCACACCACCCGGGAGGTAAATAGATTGGCGCGTTTTTCTGTTTTGTTAATTAAGCTTTTTTATACATTCAAATTTATGTTTTATTTAATTCATTTATAAATAAATATATGTAACTCATACTTACATTTATTTATATTTAGTTTTAAGTATTGAATTTTTTAACATATATATTTATTTTAATTTTGTTTTTTATTTGAATGTAATTTTGTAAAGCTCTTTTTAATTCGTTTGTAATAATCTATATATGTAAATTTAATATTAATGAATATAATTAAAAAAAAAATTATTTTGAATGTAATAAGAATTTACATTACTTTAATTTTTGTTTTAAATTAACAATATATCTTGTTATATTATATTATGAAAAACTTAAAAATTTCACTCATATAAATCTAAATCAATTTGCATGTATTTTATTTATGTGTTATACTTTTTACATATTTTTTAGATTTATAATAGTAATAATGAAGATGAATCCAAAAATGTATTTTATAAAATTTAAGTCTTATAAATCTAAATATGGTAGCATGTATTTTATTTGTAATAATGTGCATACTTTTTGCATATTCTCTGCTTTATTCTCAAATCAGTAGCGACAGTCCTTTTCAGGGTAGTCGATTTTTTTTGAGATCTTGGGTGCTCTTCAATATCGGCGTACTCTCAATAGCAGTCCTTTTTGGGATAGTTATTGAGATTTATTTTCATGTTTAATAACGAAAATTAGTGGATTATATTCAACAGTCCTTTTTAGAATAGTTGATCTATTATCCACAAATTATTGTGGCCTTTATTCTCAAATCAGTAGCGACAGTCCTTTTCAGAATAGTCGTTTTTTAGATATTGGGCGCTATTTCTTCGGATATGTATTAATATATTGATCAATATGTGCGATAAGTTTAAAACAGATAGATGCGTGGATTTGTTTAGGAAACCGGGTGAAAATGGTCATTATGGAAAAGATCTCCGTAGGGTTTCTAGTGGTCTAATAAAACAATTCCCTCATTTACATTCCGACTCTAGAATTTGTGCTGCTTGTCGAAAAAAGGCTTCTAATTTAAATTTAAATGATAAAAATGAATCTATTCAAGCCAATATAAGTGATTCTGATGATTCTCGTATATCCAATGATGAAGAAAAACTTGATTCTAGAGCGTCACCGGAATCAGAAGTTCGATCCCAAAGAGAAATTGATTTAGAGGAAATGCTAGATGGGCTTAAAACTAAATTTTCAAGTTTGGACAGGACACTTTTTTTAATACTGAATATTATTTATAAAGTTATTATATTTTAGGAAAACCAAGAAATTATTGATGAAAACAAAGAATCAGAAAATCAGTAAAATTGAATAAACTGCACTGATACGTATAATGAATAAAACACTTTATAAATTTATAAACATTCACAATTATTATTATAAACAATTTTTATATGTATAATATGTATATATTATACATATACATTTTATAATTATATATTGGAATTTCGGAGAGTTCACACATATTTATACCGAAAATGTAGATTAACAATAACCCAATATATAATTATAAAATGTAGATTCTGAACCAAACAAAAATAATTTACTAATATTCGTCGTCACACATATCGAAAACCTAATCGTTATATACATTTCACGTAGTCGTCGTTTATAAATTTATTATATATAAAAATCAGCACACATCCATCGATACAAAATCACTCATATCTATCATACAGTTGTATGATCACAGCGGTAATCCGTCAAAATAGATCGATTACGGAGCTAATTGCTCTCAGTCGCAAATTAATTGTATAAATAATTAAATATCGTAGGATATATATATACATATATATATATATATATATATATATATATATATATATATATATATATATATATATATATATATATATATATATATAATTTACACATAATCAAAATTATTACCAATTCCAATGCTGAGGGTCGCTCGACAATTATGCAGATATATATATAAATTTCGTGATGGTATAGCACCTAAAATAGTAAAGTCAGGGCGCGGCGTGAAAACTTTATTGTTACTTGATCGGTGTACCTCATATCGTATTGGCATATCACGGTGGAGATTTGTGTTATCGCTCAGATTTCAAATAGGAATTATTAGTGAAATTTCAATGGGAAGACGAAGCGGGTGTTAATTAAGCCGTTAGTTCAGGTACGCGTGGTGGTTCGATCGTTCAAGTAATGCGCGCGCGGGCTGGCATAGCCATCTTGAAGTGCGACCATCGAAATTGAATAGCGAAATGATGTATAACTAGCGACCCTTTATTACGGAGTTTATTAAACAAAGCCTAGGTACTTGAATTATAAACCACAGTGTCCCGCCTTATTAGTAGAGATTATCATCCTGATTTTCCATTCGCAGAACCTCCTCGGGGATATGGGAGCTGATGCTAGCTAGCAGTGCTTTACTTGGCGCCCTTCATTAAGTACACTATTTCGGTAAAATAAAGAGCAAAACCCTTGGAGTTTATTAAATAAATAATTAACGTGAAAGTAATTAAAGAGACAGGCGTAACAAAATGCCATGTTACAACTTCCGGTGTAAAAAAAGAAGTCTGGGACAAGTCTGTCAAAAGCCTGGCTTAGTAAATTTTGCAAGAGGCTGGCTACGGAGACTATCCCACACTTTTGGCAAAAAATACAGAACAAAAACATAGCGAATATCTATATTCATAAAAGAACTTGTCCTGACTGACTGATTCATCAACGCCCAGCCAAAACCATTGGATCGATTGACTTGAAAATTTGTGGGTACGTTCCACCCACATAGTAGATGCTCACTAAGAAACGGTTTTTTTAAATTTCACCCCCATGGGGTGGAAAGGGTTAAAATGGGATTTTTAGTTTTGTTACTATATTTCATTCATCGACATTCATTCTATTTAGAGCGAAAGAATGCGCGTTAAGAAAAAATAATTATTCAGGTTGATATACGTTTTACAAATGTTTTCATGAATGAATACAATTTATTGAAAAGGCTGCAATTGAGAAATAAATTAAAAAACTTGAGAAAAATTGTTGGTAGAATTTGAACCCTGGTCGTTTAGGTTCTGGGGCTCCTACTCTAGCGCTACACTGTAAAAAATCCTCTTGTAGATTTACTACTCTGAGAGTTAGAAATAAAAAGTTTTTGTCTGAGTGTAGTGTTTTTACTAAAAAACTGTAAATATACAAGCGACGTTGTAAATTTACGTGCGACAATGTAAGTCGTGATATTATCCCTTATTGTATTAGCCAAAAAGTATCCAATATTTGAGTAAAACTGGATTTTTGCATTCGCCTTACATTTTTACCTAATACTACTCTGAATGTAGTACTTTTATTAGATTTTAGAACTTTAACTAAATTTTTGTAAATTTACAAGTACAATTTAGAATGACTGTAAAATTACTACACTCAGAGTAGGATTATTGTTGTCCAACTCTCAGACTAGTAAATTTACAATTTTGTTTGTGAATTTACAACGGCGGTGTAAACCTACTACATTCTACCTACATACCTACAATGTAGGGTTTTTACAGTGGCGTTGTTTTTTTACTACTCTCAGACTAGTAATAGATTTACAATTGCCGTTGTAAATCTTCGAACGACTTTTTACAGTGTAGACCGCCGTTGCATTTGAATTCGTGTCCACTGATTTCTCCTATGTATTCGAATTCCTTGATGAACTTTTTAATACTAAAATCAGTTTAAACCATAATAACTTTGAGCTAATAAATAGTTGTTGTTAATAAGAGGATACAACAATTATATTTTATATGAATTTCAGTAATATCGTGGTAATTTTAATATTTGGGAAAACAGCTTAATATTTATTTTACTACATTTTCTAAAATTATGCATTTTTAAGAAAAGTTTAAGATGTTTTAACACTAAAATTTTAAAAATTAATAAAGATTTGCAATTTTAGGGGATGTTGTGGCAGATTACAACCATAACGGCGTATCATTTATATTTTGTTGTCTGTAAAATAAATATTTATATAAAACGTCATTATAGGCCTTTATTAGAAATGTTTAGTTGATTTTTCAAGAGGTATCATTAACTTTCTTAAAAAATGGGAACTTTAACACTTTAACTTTCGCGAAAAATATTAAGAGGATATGGGTTGCCATACGCAATATACAAAATTGCAAAACATAGTAGGTAATTTTTATTTAAAAAATTTGTTCAATCTCGAATAACTGTTTAAAATAAAATATCGGTAATATAGATTCCTGTAATAAATTTTATTTTTTTAAATGCTTCAATATCCTCTTGAATTTGTAAAAACTATATCTGGTTAAATTTTTAAGAGTTTAAATAAAAGCTACTCTTTCACCTCGAGTTAAATTAATTAACTACATAGTTGTATATTATATAGTCCATTTTTTCGCACAATTAATAATGAAATTTCTTGAAAATCTAATTGAAGATTTATAGTGTAAATAATGTTTTAAAAGTAAAAAGTCGCAATTCGAAACTTTGAATAATTTATAGGTTTTATAATATAAAGGTGGGGGGTCTCTACAGCCGGTTTTTGACCCGAATTAGATTTGAGCCAAAAAAGTCGAAAAAAATTCCTACAGTGTCTACTAAAAATAAGAAGTTAATTCCACCCTAAACAGACCACCCCCACCGCCCCCATCCGTATTCACTCCAACCACCCCTTCAAAAAATGAAAACTTTACCGCTTGTATACAGCGTTTTTGGAAAGATTCGACACTGTCAAACTTGTATTTGCTTAATAAAGTACACTATGAACTCTCTATGAACTGTTAAATAAACTCAAAATTCGGATTCAGCGTTCCCAAAAATTTATATATATATATTTTTCAGGATTTTTTATCGGTTCTTTTACGATTTGACCTTTGAATGACATTGACTCTGATGCGATAGGAGTCAACGGACCTCGGATTCGGATTCAAAAACCCCAGGATACCCTAGTTAAGCCTGATGATCAAACTTACATATTTTGTATTTAAATACCCTGCACATAAATAATTAATAAAACCACCCCCTCCATCCTCCTTAAGGGGGAGGGGTAATAAGGCTAAAAATGGTGAATAAGAGTGAAGGTAGTTCATAGAGAGGTCATAGTGCACTTTATTAAGCAAATACAAGTTTGACAGTGTAGAAACTTTCCATAAATGCTGTATACAAGCTGTGAAGTTTTCATATTTTGAAGGCGTGATGGGGTCAATAGGGGGCTGGTCCGTTTAGGGTGGAATTGACCTTTTATTTTGGTAGACACTGTAGAAATTTTTTTCGAATTTTTTGGCCCAAATCTAATTTGGGTCAAAACCCGGCCTTAGAGACCTTCCACCTTTCACTCCAACCTGAACAGAAATAAAATGTTTGAACATAGAACTTTTAACACGGGCTCTTATGATAAAATATGCATTTATGCCTGTAACTACTTGAAAACACATGATTTCTTTATGAGGCCATCATGACATTGTATCTTTTTAATTATAGATTCCGATTGTTTAATAAAAATATTCAGTTGCCAGTCAAAGATAAAAAATATTTAATAAACAAGTAAAATGGGTCTATTTTTGTATGCACATATATGCGTATTGTTATTATTTCTAATATATTTATAACATATATTTAAGGCAATAAGACTGATAATTGATATTGAATCTTTTTTATTACAATTACGTTAGTTATTAGCAGAAAAAAAAATTGTGTGTCTCCCCCCCCCCCCCCCCGCCCATGGGCCCCCGCGCAGATACGTGACGGAGCCACTTTAATTGGGTGGCATGACCAGGTTGACGTAGGGGCCTGGGCGCCTGTTACAATCAAATATTTTGGGATTTTAAATTTCTTAAGTGAGCATCTCGACCAGCTTGGCGTGGGCCTACCTGAGCTCCTAATCTGACCCTTAGTATATTGAACAAATACAGTCAGGGGGTCAAACGATGTTGTAAAATAATTTAATAAATAATTACCCTGTATCCGGTTTCGAAATATTTCATTGCTAAGACAGTAAATGTAAATGAGTCTGATTATTTTAGTGTATGATTTGTTGCCAAAGATGAATGGTGACTTGAGCCAATTTTTGTTTTTATGTGTAATCGCGTATCTTGTCCATTGACTAGTACACGTTTAAGCGGTCTTTATTGATATGAATATTTGTTGGCATACTTACAATTTGTTTTGGTAATCTCTCCCTCTCTCTCTCTCTCATTTTCTCTTTCACTCTCTCTCTCTCTCCCTCTCTCTCTCTCATTCTCTCTCTCTCTCTCTCTTTCTCTCTCTCTCTCTCTCTCTCTCTCCTACATTTTTAAATGTAGACCTAAATGATTAAAATTTTGATTGAACAAATAAAAATATTATTTAATTTTCATACTGCGATACTTTAGTAGTTACATAAATATCATTACACTTGCCTTACAGGATTTACAAAAATACTAAGTCTTAAGGAATTCGTTTAATTTTATTAATCTAAGTATTTTCTTTACTATGGAAGACGTCTATCAGGTACTTAGTTTTCAATATTTCTTTTGCAAGTCATTCATAACAACATGGATAGCTTGCTATATTTTAGACTACTAAATAAACACCACAACTGTATAAAAGTTTATAAACTAAACTCGCAATCGTATTTATTAGATTGTTTTAAGAAATACCTGATTTAACAGTTAGCGAAGTCTAAACTAATAATATAATTTAATTAATGAAAGTTGCATAAATTTGTCATGTATGAAAACTCTTTATGTTTAAATTTTATATGTAGCTGCACAAATGATTTTAAACGATTAGGAAGACTCTTGTGATTTTGAAGCTTGATTTATGTTTCACATTTTTTTCTGATAAAATTCATGTTTTTGTTTAGAAATATTTTATTTCATGTATCAATAGCCTATAGAATAATTTGTGTAACCTAAAATGAACTAGAATAGTATTTGCGCATGCTCATCCATCATCAAACTTTGCACTTGGGTTTGCAGACTCCGATCAGTTCTACAGTTCAGACTGCGCCGGCGTGAGTCGCGATCGATATTTTCTTTTTTACAGCCCCATTACAATACATAAGAATCATGAAACAGAAATTAGCCTTAAAAATAAATGTTAGAATATAGGAATAAATTAAGTTCAATATTTTTTCGCTTTGTTTCATAATTATTATTCAAAATTCAACTGTTAAATTATATGTTTATTTTATGATGTTTATTGTTTTGATAGTAGTTTTATATAAAGGTTTAATTACATTCACAACATCAAACAAAATAGAAAATAAAAACAAAATAAATCTTATAAAATCACGTTTACCTATATATATATATATATATATATATATATATATATATATATATATATATATATATATATATATATATATGTATATATATATATATATATATATATATATATATATAAAAGGACATGACCTGACTGACTGGCTGACTAAATGACTGACTGACTGACTGACTGATTGACTCATCAACGCCGAGCCAAATCATTAAACCTATTAGCGACTTGAAATTTGGAATGTATATTGTTTTTCATCGTAGGCGACGAATAAGACGGGATATAACGTAATTCTAATTCTAAGGGGGTATATTTAAAAAATTTTTAATAATTATAGGGATACAAGATGTACAATGTGATTTAACGAGATAATCTCAAATCCTCAAGACCCGATGACATATTGGCCTTTTTATCATTTTATATGTTTTCTAATACTAATTTCTAGAAAGAAATCTCTAAATTTTTCCCTAATCGACACTCAGTGGGTAAATTTTTGAATTTTCGAATCTTAAATTGGTAAAAAATGGCAAAAGGTGATTTTACTGGATTTGATTTTCTTTCCAAAATCTTCAAGACCCAATGATATATCGGCTCTTTTATAGATTGTTTAATACTAATTTCTAGAAAGTAATTTCTGGATTTTTCCCTAATCGATCGTTAAGTGTGTAAATATCTGAATTGTCTAATTCTAAATTGGTCAAGAATAGCAAAATTTGATTTTACGGGCTTTGATTTTTTTTCAAAACCTCCGAGGTCCGGTGATATATTGGCTCTTCTATTGTTTCATTGGTTTTTTAATGCAATTTTCTAGATTTCAATTTCTGGAATTTTCCCTAACCGACCCCTCAGTGGGTAAATTTTTCAATATTCTGATCCTAAATTGGACAAAAACAGATAAATTTGATTTTACGGGATTTGATTTTTTTTCAAAACCTATCATACCCGATAATATATCGATCGTTTTATCGTTTTATAGGTTTTTTAATAGTATTTTCTAGAAAGCGATTTATGGGTTTTTTCCCTAACCGAGCCCTCAGTGGGTAAATTATTCCATTTTTGAATCATAAATTTCAAAAATGGCAAAATGTGATTTTACTGGATTTAATTTTAGTTCAAAATCTGTAAGGCTCGATGATATATCGGCTCATTTATCGTTTTATATATTTTTTAATAGTAATTTCTAGAAAACGACTTCTGGGATACTCCCTAATCAACCTCTAAGTGGGTAAAGTTTTCTATTTACGAATCCTAAATCGGTCAAGAATGGGAAAATGTGATTTTACTGGATAAATCCACTTAAAAGTTATTTCTGGGTTTTTTCCGTACTGACCGCCCAGTGGGTAAGTTTTTCCATTTTCGAATCCTGAATTGGTAACATTTTTTTTTCAAAATCTCCAAGGCCCGATGATATATCGACTCTTTCAATTTTCGAATCCGAAATTGCTCAAATCTAGTAAAATTTGATTTTAAGTGATTTGTTTTTTTTCAAAATCTCCAAGGCAGTTTGAGACATCGGCTCATTTATCGTTTTATATGTTTTTTTAATACTAATTTCTAGAAATCAATTTCTGGGATTTTTGCTAATCGACCTCTAAGTTGGTAAATTTTTCAATTTTCGAATCCTAAATTGGTCCAGAATCGCAAAATGAGATATCGTATTTTGTATCGTTGTATAGGTTTTTTAATACTAATTTCTAGAAAATAATTTCTGAGTTTTTTCCTTACTGACCGCTTAGAGTGTAAATTCTTCTATTTTCGAATCGTACATTAGTCAAAAATAGGAAAATGTGATTTTACTATATTTAATTTTTTTTTTCAAAATCTACAAAGCTCGATGATATATTGGCTCATTTATCGTTTTACATGTTTTTTAATACTAATTTCTAGAAAGAAATCTCTAAATTTTTCCCTAATCGACACTCAGTGGGTAAATTTTTCAATTTTCGTATTCTAAAGTGGACAAAAATGGGATAATGTATTTTACTGTATTTGATTCTCTTTTCAGAATCTCCAAGACCCAATGAGATATCATGCTCTGTATCGTTTAATAGATTTTTTAATACTAATTTGTAGAAAGTTATTTCTGTTTTTTTTCCGTACTGACCGCCCAGTGGGTAAGTTTTTCCATTTTCGAATCCTGAATTGGTAAAATATGGCAAAATGTGATTTTACTGGAATTGATTTTATTTTAAAATATCCAAGGCCCGATGATATATCGAGTCTTCCAATTTTCGAATCCTGAATTGGTCAAATATAGGAAATTGTGATTTTACTGGATTTGATTTTTTCTTCATAAACTGCTAAGCTCGATGAGATATTGGCTTATTTATCCTTTTATATGCTTTTTAATACTAATTTTTAGAAAATAATGTGGTGGTTTATCCTTAACCGACTGCTCAGTAGTGTTATGACGAGACTCAGCACATCCCAAAAAGGAAGAATCCAATTCGGTGTTTTCATCCAATTTCTCCAAGAATTTTCTGGCGGGATCTTAGTGTTGATGCATAAAATATCGAGAAGAAAAGCAGTGAACATCTGGACTCGACGTAGGAAGATTTCCACTTACAATTTATTTCTTCAAGAGGCGCATCGTTCACGTTGGTAACGTGGTTGCTCGGGAAGTGAAAGGACGGCAGTCCGCTTTCGCTGTTTCCTCCTGCTGAAATAAGGCAATGGCCCACCCTTATACCCGTACTGCCGAAATAGCAAGTGACCCTACGATTAAGTTATCAATCTGACATACTCGACTGACCTCTCTCTCGTAGTGGTCTGCTCCAAGCGAAATATCTCGACAAGGCCCTCCGTCGAGCCTATTTTACCCCGAAATCGACCCTCCAAATCCGTCATGACACTATGATAGTGGACCAACCTCGAACCACTCATACAACACCTATTCTAGTGTGATTCAGTAGGTTATAGGTAGCAAGGATATTCACTTAGACACAAACACTGAGTTAAGGTTTAACGAGAGAATTTAAAATTCAGATTTATTCAGAAACAAATTTCTATCATTGACAAAATTATCAGATATGCACTAATATTCGACTTTACGACGGCAGAACTTCTGCACCAAAGGAGTAACCGGCTTTAATCCATATTTTTGATGTTATAATATTTTCTTAAATCTCGATTCGATAAAGTTACAAGTTACCAAAATTTTAAAAACAGAGACATGTCCGTTCGAATCGATTGCAGCTCAGATACTGCCTGCTTCCCAGCAATAAGGGACGCTGGACACGTCAAGGTGTTGAAAATCGTTCCCGATAACAGCGCGTAATTTGCGGCAAGCCCTCGAAAATGTTAATTATATTTATTCGAACTATCATGGTTGTCTCGGCAATGTTCAAAAACATAGGTGACAGGAATTTCTAAAGCGTATATTTTTATTTTCCAAGTTACTTGGGGAAATCTGGTACATCATAAAATATTACTTTTAAACTATTAAATTCCATTACTGCTTTATTTATTAATAATCTGAGAGCCTTCTACTACAAAAGTGACTGTTTTAATTATAGCTAAAAGATCCACAAATTAGTTTCCTAAAATTCGTCGAAATTTTTATGATTTTTAGGTAAAGTTGTATTTTGGTTAAAAGTTGGATTTTGGAATTCCGCTCACTCTTAGATTATCTCGCATTGTTAAAGACAATATTTGGACGAGATCTCGATACATAAGTAATAATAATTTGGCGGTAATATCGAATTACGTTTACATATATATATATATATATATATATATATATATATATATATATATATATATATATATATATATATATATATATATATAAACGCCAGAACTTTTTCGAAAGCTCTTGACCAGACGAATATTTTGAGACCTCAAACCTCTTGATAGGTTAACCCAAATTTAGGGTGCAATGATGATTCAGTTGATGTGAAACGTCTCATATATATATATATATATATATATAAGTATAATGATTATACGTATATAGCAGAGCAAGAATCTGTGCATTAGGCGAATACGTGTATGATTATTTATATATGTGTGTGTGTGTACACCATAGAGGAGTATAACGCATGGTACTAGAATTCTCCGCAAGGTGGCTAAAACTCATCTTTAGCTATCACGTAGATAATGTTAGTTATTTTAGCTTATTTAAGGAAACCGGTCTAGCTATCTTAATATATATAGTATTACTTATGCATACTAAGATTTCTCTTGAATTATGGCTGAAATTTATTCAACAAAGAGGCGCAAGTATCCAAACTTTCTTGGATCACACAAAAAAAACGAATATGATGCCACTGTTAAATTTAGAAAATTGGAGAATTTAGCAGAACTTCTTCGACAAAGTTTTCCTAACAAAGCAGTGCAGAGTTCGGATTATGTATGCTTCAATTGTTATGAACGCGTTAAAAATATTGAACCAAAGGAAATAATTGATGCGATTCATTCAGACAATTATACTGACTTGGACAGCGATACTGAACACCATGATTTTCGAGCTAGCACCCCAGAGCGGATTGAGCATTTAAACGAAACCTTAATTTCAAGTTCTTTTGGTAATGTTTCGCCACTTAAAAGGAAGAGAGGTATTGATGATTCATCTGTACAAAGATACATTATTAGAAAAAAATCAGAACTAGTATCTTCATTCTCATCTGCAACTAGCTCAAAATTGTCAGAAACATACAATGTTTGCATTGATGAATCACATGATGATTTGACTCAATGCTTCTGCAATGAATGGCTCAATAACTTGCGAGTAGTGCTTGAAAATTGTGACAGTATCAATGAGAAAATTAGAATTTTAACATTGCTTCCTTCATCATTAACAAAATCTAGTATTTTATCAGCATTTCCCGAAGTAACTGTTTATATGATTGACAAAGCAAGAATGCTTGTAACAACTAAGGGAATATATTCTGAACCTGACGCGTATACTGGTCATCCATTGGACGAAAAGTCTACAAAAATTGCCATGGAATATTTTCTAAACGATGACTTTAACTGTACACGTCAAAGCCCTAATAAATGTAATGTTGTGACTGTTCAACAAAATAGAAAAAAAGAAAAAAAAATAAAACGTTATTTGACACGCAGTTTAAAAGAGGCGTATAAACTATTCAAACAAGAAAACCCAGACATAAAAATCGGTATAACAAAGTTTTATACATTAAAACCAAAGTTTGTTATGTTGAGCCCGTCGAAGGAAGTGTGTCTGTGCATTTACTGTGCAAATTTTGATTTATAGTGTAACTGTAAATTTATAATGTACTTTATGCCCAGGTTCTGAAAATATCAACCTAAGTTTGTTTGGATTCGAGACAACTAATGAACATGAGGAGATTGTTTTTGCTATGTGGGAAAATGGCCATCTTGTGAAGAAAAGATTAACAATCTCCAATTTTTTTAGCGATCTTTCTTCTTCGACAGTCAAAACAAGCGTTCATTTAAATATTAAAAATATACAAAGAAAAGCTATAAAAGAAGAGAAAGAAATAGCTGCAGCTAACTCAGGTCATTTAGTACTGCATGGTGATTTTGCTGAAAATTGGGCAGTGATTCACAGTAACCCTATTCAAGGTACTCACTGGGTTAATCAACAGGTCTCTATTTTCACAGCAGTTTGTTATCAAGGAAAACTAACAAAAACATTTGCTGTCATCAGTGATGATAGAAAACACGATTCTGCCCATGCCTTGTTAGCAATGGAAAAAATAATTGATTCGATGAAAAATGATTCAACCGATTTAATAGATCAAATATCGATTATAACAGATGGAGCAGTAAGCCACTTTAAAAATCGGTTTCAATTGTATGAAATGAAAAATGCTTCCATCAATAAAAAATGGTTGTTTTCAGCTACAGGTCACGGGAAAGGTGCATGTGATAGTGTTGGCGGACTAGTCAAACACTATGCAACTAGACATAATCTTCAGAACAGTCATATTGAATCAATACAAGATGCCAATGCTTTTGTAACAAAAGTTCAATCTTATACTAATAATATTAAACTAATCTTACTACCAAAAGAAGATATTGAAGTTTTTAGACAAAATAAAATAAAAGAGTGGCTTAAGGCTCCTAAATATAACGGCATTCAGAAAACCCATGTATGGAAAGTAAATGTAGGTAAAAAAAAAATCTGATACAGGTCGAACTGCTCTTCATTCTTTAACAAAATTGTTAAATAAAGAGAAACAGAAGAAGAAGAAAATTAACTCAAAGAATCGTGTTAGCAGGAAAGTTAGAAAAAGCAATAAAATGTCTAAAAATCGTAAAAAAGGGAAAAATACATAGGATTTTTTCTTGCACGACAGTGCTATGGGGGAACAAAAATTTTTTTTCTTATTTCGTTTATATCTCTTAAAAAACAAAAATATTCCAAATGTCATGTATATGACCATATAGGTATTGAGACTAGCTATCTATAAAAAAAATAGAGTAAAAAAAAAGATGGCTTTTTTGAGAAAAAAGCATTTTTCATTGTTTATAAAAAATGCCATATCATCCTTGATTTTTTGTAAAAAAATTTTTGAACTTGGCAGATCGAAAGAGTATCACCAACAGCATCGAATATGTACAGAATTATTTTCAAATATCTATAAAAAGACGAATTAGAACAATTTAAAAAGAAAAAAGTTTTCGATTTTTGAGAAACGAAATTTGAGGAGTCATTTTTGAAAAAAGCATAACACATGCAATTTTGATGCTATCGAAAAATCAAAAAATACGTATACGCTTATTTTCCGAGTAGAATAATATACTATAATTTGAGCTGATTTGGAGAGATAGATGCTGTCGGCTTGCATGATTTGAGATGAAATCGGTCATGTATGATACACCAAAATTTCAAGGCGATTGATGCAGTAAATGTAGAAAAAATCTCAAACAATATTCTGAAGAATTATAAAGATTGTTTGAACTTCGTTCTATGTAAGGATCCGAAACCAAGTTGTTATTTAAATGAATGCAAATTTTGTCCAGACATTTAAAAGTTTTCTAATTACGTTGAGAATATTATGGACGAGCATAATATTCATCAAGTCATCTTCAGCACGTAGCAATCAACCGATAGATACACTTTGATAAAAGAATGCCTAACATCGCAAGAATTTATTGAAACTTTATGTTCTAGCCTAGAAAAGTTGATACCTCATCACTTCATCGCTAAGGAACAATCAAAGTTTATTTCTGAGAAAAAAATAGCCTTTCAGGTGAAGAGGTTCAGGCTCAATTGGATTTTGCTGAGAACTATATTTTTACAGCCCAAGATGCTGCACGGCATTTCATTTTAATAATAATCAGAGTACGATTTATCCTGCTGTCGTTTATTATAAATCTGAAGGCAAGCTAAAGCGTTTCAGTACAGTATCTATGTCCGACTGTACTACTCATGATGCCACTGCAGTATACATAATGCAGCAAAAACTTATACCTGAAATTTGCAAGGTTTGTCCCAGAGTAAAAAAGGTTATATATGGTACTGATGGTGCTAAACAGTATTTTTAAAATCGTTATCAAATGAGTAGTTTACGGGGCCTGCGGCGGCTCGGTCGGTACAGTGTCGGATTCCCAGGCCGGTGACCCGGGTTCGAATCCTAGTCTCTGCCGATTGATACAAGCACCTCTGTAAAAATTACATGTGCTTTGTTTACAAACACACCGCAGACTCCCGTCGTCGCTTAGCACCACATGGGAGCACAAACATGGCGACGTTAATTAAAAAAAAAAAAAAAAAATGAGTAATTTAATGAGCCATAAGAGCGATTTTGGCGTTGATGCTAAATGGCACTGTTTTGCAAGAGCACACGGAAAAGTTAGTTGCGATGGAGTTGTAGCGATAGTAAAGAGAGAAGCTACAAGAACGAGCTTACAAGCTGCACAATATAAAGCCATTCTAGATCTTAAAGCTCTTTATTCATAGGCTAATAGGCGATCATTCAATATAAAATTCTTCTTGTACACCAAAAAAGATCAAGAACAAACTCGTCAATTCCTGTCAAAGAGATTTAAAAACTGTCCACCTGTTACAAACATACAAATGGAGCATAGATTTGTCCCAGAAAATAATGAAACATTAAAAGTCATGCATTATTCAAATGACAACGAACCTAGGTACAGAGTAATTTATGATATTGGCGAAAGCCATTTATCATCAGTAAAAGCTCCACGAACAAGCAGCCAGAATTAATAAGAGTGCACAAAATGTAATTAAATATTGATTCGTTTGGCTAAATTCTATCTTTTTTTCGTCCACGCAGGCATATATATATATATATATATATATATATATATATATATATATATATATATATATATATATATATATATATATATATGTATATACAGAACAATAGAAAAATGTACGTACAAAAACCGCAGACAGATAATTCTGAATCTAATAGACCGGAAAAATATAAGAATCATATGCACAAATACTAATTCCGATGATACATTTAGAACCATTTACTTCACAAACCCCCATATCGATACTTTAAACTGATCTAAAATCTGTTGTTGTGATAAAATGGGTTAGGTGGGGGTAATGTCCGCCATATTAGATCCGTCATTTTGAATTGCGAAATTTCGATGTTAAAATAACATTCAGAGGCCCCGAAAACCCCCATATCGATACTTTCAACTAATCTTAAATCATTTGTTGCGATAAAATGGATTTGGTGGGGGTAATTCCCGCCATATTGGATCTGCTATTTTGAATTTTAGATTGTCGATGCTAAAATAAGATTCAAAAACCTCGAAAACCCCCATATCGCTACATTAAACTGATCTTAAATCATTTGTTGCGGTACAACGGGTTTGGTGGTGGTATAATGTCCACCATTTTGGATCAGCCATTTTTGAATTTGGAATTCCTTTAGAATTCTCAATAAAGAGTCCCAGAATGAGTTTTACATGCTTTTTGGAGGTATATTTCACAAATTAGAACATTTTTACTATCGTTTTTGTTGAATGTGCCATGAAAACGTGACTTTCAGGCGCCATATTTTATGCGCCATATTGGATTTTTGAAAAGGCTAGAACTTTTTCGAAAGTTCTTGACCAGACCAATATTTTGAGACCTCAAACCTCTTGATAGGTTCACCCAAAATTTGGGTGCACTGATGATCCGGTTGACATAAAACGTCCCATATATATATATATATATATATATATATATATATATATATATGAAGGTTTTATTGCTTATGGTTAAATATCGCTTGTTATTAATGTGCAAGATATTTTTAGTTATTCCTTAGTAATCTGAGAAAATTAATACTACGTAATTCATTTGCACGTGATTATATAATGAAGCATAAACTCAAACAAGGCAAAACTATAAGTTTGGTAAATAACGATTACAGTTAACTACGTTTACGAATAATAAAATACTATTCTAGATAATTACGAGGTAACGGGCTCTCGCACTTACCCTCTCATGGTCCTTTCAAATTATTTTTCTTACGCATAATTTTTGAGTTATCTTCGTTCTTGAACAACTGATTTCTTCAGATGGTGTTTATACAGATGGATCTTAAACTTTTCTAAAAAAAGAACGGCTGGTTGAGGCACCGCACGTAACACCCCCATCCTCTGTTTCAAAATTCTCTCAACTTAAGTGGAGGGTTTTAGCTGGAACAGCCGGCGTTGTAGATCGAGGAACCTTTGCTCTCGTGCAGCTGGTCAATACCAGTGCATGCCAATGCATGGTAGCATGCGACCTAGTCTTCCTGGTGATCAGAATTTATGGTGCGGGTGATGCAGGTAGGTTATGTTGGTGACGTCTGGTTCTGTCGACCAGCAGGGCCGTGATGGACCCAAAACAGGCACCCAAGAGGTGAATGTTCCATCCATACAGGCGGTATAGAGTTAATCTATGTATCACTATGTCCACAATTGACTTATACAGTTGGAAAATAATTATTAGCATTAAGATTTCAGCCGAAATTGTTCCAAACTTCACGAAACTATTTCAAATATTATGAAAATCATGGTTGTGAGCTCGCGGATATGGTGTACATCCACTAAATTTCTAAAATTCGGGGATGAGACGGTTTCACCGGTTAGATTCCTCGATTTCTTGATAGACTTAGGTGGGCTTGGTCGTTGAATGGAGGACACGAGGCACTACTTGGCTGAATAGTCGGCCTGTTAACTGTCTCCACTTCCCGTTTATCTGGAAGAGTGTAAGTAACAATGAGTTATACGATGTGACCGTACCTGTCCTCGTAATCACGTAGCTCTCTGCTTGCAGGAAGACGTCTTCGGCTTCGCAGGATACTGGGATCTCAATATAGCAAACTTCCGATGGCTGAAGATTACATGCGATCTGTGGGAATGATATGAGGTGTGCAGCTTCGCCTGCCGCGACGGCCATATATCCATGCTAACCCATTATACGAAGTGCGAAGATGTCCGGCTTGGTATGGACTAGGGGCATGGCGGCCTGGAACATCTGACGTTCCAGCTGGTAGCCTCGAAGAATCAGCTTGGAGTAGAGGCCTTTGAACTGGCCTTGCATATGATGTTCGAGGTAGCTGTCCTTTTTCGTTGAAATAGGTACTCAAGAGGATGTCCTCGGGCGATAGCTCTCTCCGTGAGGCGAAGGATTTTCCTGGTCATCCTTCAAAAATCAGAAGCTTGGAATGCTCTGTTTTCCACAGATGATAGTCGCGCACTATCTCCTCTCCTTAATAGAGTGAATTAATCCTCCTCGAATTAATAGTGAACCGCAGCTCCTCAGTAGAATTGCCGAAAAATACAGGTGGAGTCAAGCTGTTGGTTGCAGTTGCACTGACACCCATACCACTGAACAAAATTGCATAAAGATCGAAATTACACGTGTTCACTATTAGTTTCTCCCAAAAATATTGATACAAGTCACTATCTATGCACTGAGTTTCCAGATAGGCACATCGCACTCCATTTGGAATTATTAGTTCATTTGAGTCTACTCTGCTTTTAGCGACTAACACACTGAAATAGATTTCAAGTATTACCGTGAGCACAACGTTTTTATACTCGCGATCCGCAGAAACAATACTTTGTCCCACGCAAGCACCATCATCGGAAATTGAGCCGGCACTCGTCACTGTGCGATAGTTTGTTGTATTGGGTATTAAGTCCTCAAGCACTACGCGACCGTATTTTAACTGTCCGAATTTCACAAGTTCATTGCACGAGTCTCTGTATAGTTTGTACACTGACACTTAATTCCCGTAATGCACCAGCGAGTTTTGAGAGTGCATTCCGCAATAGAACATTGATCGGTCCTCCTTAATCCGGTGCTGCGTGACGGCAATATCACGGTAGTCCACTCGTAGTAGATGCTGGATAGGGATGGTCTTCACGTCGACGTCTTCTTGCAGTGAGAGCATAGATTAGAGAACGACAGATTTATTCTTATCTACTGAATGCTTACATACCATCTTATCTCTAACAAATTTCAAGTATTACTATTATCGCCCGAAACATCGACTGTTAATTTAGTTTTTCTAAGTTTATTTGTATGAACTATTCTAGTTTCCCCTTTATCGGTGATTTTCACATTGTTCGTTACCGGGAAGAGTTGCAGAATCTTATGCAGATCTGTAAATGTTTTCGCAAAGTTGCCTTTCTAAGGCTTTGAACAAGCATAATTGAGTCTCTCACCTTAAAGGTTACTGAACTTACTGCTCTGTCATAGTAATTTTTAATTTCTCCTTGGCTTGTACTAAATTAAAGGGGACTCTCACTAACTTACCATACACATATTCGTATAGGGTATTGAGTTTCCTCATGTACACTCTTGTTATAGCTAAAACCATCACTCTACGGTATAAACGCCGTGGTTGTGCAGATTTTGATTCGTCACATTTTTTTCACGTTCCTCGTTAGTGAGCTTACGAAAATAGCACCTTGATCGGTATGGACTGCTTTCGGAACTCCATGCACGAATACCAGATGCTTTAGAAAGGCATCCGCGATAGCAACTGATGCGCAACGGTCACTGGCACCAAAACGCAATATTTTGTAAGCAAATATTGCATGGTGAAAACATATTCGTATTTATCATTAGTAACGTCTAGAGGTCCTACTATACTGAGAGCGACCTTATCGAAACTGGAGCCAGGTGTATCTGTTAGGATCATCGGCTGTTTCGTTTTATACCTTGCTGTTTTACTCGTTTAACAGAGCAGACATCTGCCTACAATTTCGCTTACTTGAGCTTTCATGTTAGGCCAATAATAATAATTTCGTAAGCGCGTATAAGTTTTCGATACGTCTTTATGGACATTGACTGGTGATTCATGAATGTTCTCAATTATTATCAGCCTTTCATTCGGCTCAGGTACCATGATTTTATATTTACACAAAATAATTTTAGTCAGGCTATCGATAAATTTAACCTTTAACTAATCTATGTTATTCCAAGTTAAGGCGTCCAAATTGGAAGTTTCCGAAATTCGCACTAATCGCAAGCTGAGATCGGTACAAACGGATATCAGTGACTGAATACAATCAAAAAAATCCTGTCTATCAGTACGATATCTTAGATTGTCCTCGACAAGTAACGCGATCAAATAACGTGCACTATCTTCCGTAACTTTACATCTACCGGTTGTTATATCGACAAGCGGCGGTAGAATGTCACGAACTAATACAGCACGTACCGTCCCATTGCGGATCTCCTTAAGTTCTACATTCATTAGTATGGAGCCAGGCTCAATGTAGTCCAGGTAATCTAGGGCATATACATTGGCCTGGCCCTCTACTCGTGTTAGCCACTGAACGTGAGAGCGCTTGATCGACTGGTAGATGTTTTGGGTAGGTCTACATAGGTAGTACGTACCCTCCACATTCCTGATGGCCAAGAACTCATCCTTCCGGTATAATAAAGAGTCACCGTACTCGTCAAGGCTGATTCGCTTGTCGGAAGGATTCAGCGGGTTCTCCGACAATTCTGGTGCTTCTGCGAACGGGATTGACACATCCTCTTCGTTTAAACTATCGTACACGTTATTCGGCAAGTTTACGTCCGATGTAAAGTCATTTTCTGAATATAAAGGATTCGTTTTATTAGGATCAAGGAGAACAGGCGCGGACTCAGGCGTATTTTGCAGTGGGCCAATGACCTCCACTGCATCAGCTGACGGCTGTGCATAACCTGCGTCGGCTACCTGCGTTTCGGCCACCCAGACTACCTTGTCAGGATTATTGGATTTAGGCAGGTTCAATCTGGGACTTTTGGCTCCTTACAATGAGCTTGAGTGGACAAAATCTGATGAGTCAGACCAACTGTCGTTACCCTTTTTATGAATAAGATTAATCTCCTCCATCCTCGAAATGGGAGGATTCCTAGATAATGCGTCGGCTATCTTATTCGTCTTCCCTGGGATATAATGGACTTCGAAATCATAGACTTCGCGCAGCTTGAAGTCTCAACGCTTCAACCGAGAAGTTGAGTTCTTCACGTTATGTAATCATTCGTGAGACTGATGATCTGTCACTATGTAAAAATGTCTCCCAATCTGACAATAATTAAATTGCCTGTAACAAAATAAAATTGCTAGTAGCTCCTGCTCGATGGTGATGTAATTTAATTCCACTTTATTCATGCATCTGCTCGCGAAAACTATGGGGAGGTCCGTCTCCCCCCTTTTGTTCAGCTGAGTACACCGCCCAACACATACCCCGAAGCGTCCGTCGTTACATAAAATAGTTGACTAAAATCTGGATGTTGTTGTATGGGATCCTTAAGTAACCGTCCCTTTAAGTCATTGAATGCTGTTTTGTGCTCGTCCGTCCAGTGAAAGTTAACTGTCCTTTTCAGAAGATTCGCCAGAGGTTTTGCGAATCGTGCGAATCCTTCGATGTACCTTCTGTAATAACCAAGAAGCCCCAAGAACTGCTTGACATTTGTTTTGGATTTCGGCCGCAGGAACTCCTCTACTGCGCAAATAGTTTCCGGATTCGCTTTTACACCGTTTTCCGAAATTATGTGTGCCAGAAAAGGTACCGATTACTTGCAAAATTTACATTTACTAGGGTTAAGCTTTAAGCTTATCTTTTCCAATCCTACGGCAAGTTCTAGAAATTCCCTATCTTGTTCATCGAGAGATTTCGTCGCGAGTATAATATCAGCGAAGAAGGCATGCTGGCCCTTCTCCTGTTTTACTACTTTATTTACAGTTTCCTGGAAACTGGCGTGCGCATTCATCAAACCAAACGGAACGCGTTTGAAATGATAGTGACCCCAGGGCGTGCTGAAGGCAGTATTCCCTCCACGTATCCAAAACGATTAAGTCCTCCAAGCGTTCTACCGGTAGCTGTAAATTTTCTATTGAATGAAACCTTTGCCTCAACGCTTCGAGAAGCACCAGACGCGTCTTCTCGCGAGCCTTCTTCACGCTGGCCAATATGGCTGCGTCTTGGTCCTTAAGCCTGGCTTCGCGTTCAGCGAGAGCCTTTGCTCTATCCTCTATCTCTTTAGCGATCTCCGCCAATGGGTTCGGTAACAGTGATCTATTGACTTGCTTGCCATTTCAAACAACTCATAAAATTTAAAAAAAACTCCCTTAAAGGATCAATGGAAAATCTTGATTTTCCAACAGACTTATTCGATTATAAGCCAGCAACAAAGCTAAGATCTTTCAAAGGGTCTAAAATCGTTATAAAACTCGGAAAAAAATCATACTTTAACAATAAGCGGTATCTATGTATGACTTCGAAATAATCCGACTCCTAATGCGTGTAGCCAGGCTTGTACACATTGCTTATCGGAAAAGGAAAGCAGGAAAAATTTATCCAAAGCACAACAACAGGCTTAAAAGAGCTAACATTTAGTTAAAAATTGAATTTTAGGAAAAATTTTCCAACACTTTTCCGCAGATTTTTCAACGTTCTCACAACTCTCCAACAAGGAAAAGGTACATGACGTTCCAACAAAATTTCAATGAAAAGATCCCGAATTTCCCGAAAAATTTCTGAAATCTTCCGACTAGGATAATGTTTAGTTTTCGCGAAAATTTCCGGGAAAAATTTTTCGTGAATTTTCCGACCAGGCTAAAAATGCATATATAACCTACACACTCGGAAAAGTGGCAGGGATTTTATCAACTCAGTTAACAAGCTTAAAACATCTAATTTTTTATTTCGATTTTTTGAATTAGCCAAGATATCACCAAGCTGTCAATATTATTATGGCGAGACTAAGTAAATCCCAGAAAAAACACATAATATAATTTGGAGCTTTCACCCAGTTTCTCGTCCAAGAATTTTCTGACAGGATTCTGGATTGGCGCAAAAAATTTTTCGATTTCCGATTTCTATATAAATCAAATATAGCAAAAATTAATTTTATAGCATTTGATTTATTTTTTTTAAATATCCAAGGCACCATGAGATACCGTCTAATTTATTGCTCTATAGGTTATATAATACTAATTTGTACAAAAAAGTTTCTGGGTTTTCTCTAATCGACCGCTAAGCGTGTAAATATTTCAATTTTCTAATCCTAAATTGGTCAGAAATAGCAAAATTTAATTTTCAGGGATTTGCTTTTATTTTCAAAACCTCTCGTGCCCGATGATATATCGAAAATTATATCGTTTTATAGGTATTTAAATAAAAAATTTCTACGATTAAGTGCCTGGGTTTTTCCGTACTCGACAGATATGTGGGTAAATCTTTTAATGTATTAATCCTAAGTTGGACAAAAATAGCAAAAAATGATTTTACGGACTTTGATTTTATTTTCAAAAGGTCTACTGCCCGATGATATCCCGAACATTTTATCGGTTTATAGGGATATTAATAAGAAATTTCTACGATTAAGTGCATTGGTTTTTCCGTAATCTACCGATATATGGGTAAATCTTTCAATGTTCTAATCATAAGTAGGTCAAATATAGAAAATTTGATTTTCCGAGATTTGCTTTTATTTTTGAAATCTCTCATGGCCGATGATATATCGACTGTTTCATCGTTTTATAGGGATTTTAATACTAATATCTGCACGGAAGTTTCAGGGTTTTTCCCTAATCGACCGCTAAGCGTGTAAATATTTCAATTTTCTAATCCTAAATTGGTCAGAAATAGCAAAATTTAATTTTCAGGGATTTGCTTTTATTTTTTATCAGTTTATAGGGATATTAATAAGAAATTTCTACGATTAAGTGCTTTGGTTTTTCCGTAATCGACCGATATATGGGTAAATCTTTCAATGTTCTAATCCTAAATTGGTAAAAAATAGCCGAATATGATTTTATTTTCAAAACCTCTCATGCCCCGTGATATACCCGGTGATATGTACTACTTTATAGAATTCAAATGCTGACTTTTTCCCTAATCGGCCGCTTAGTAGGTAAATATTGCAACTTTCTAATTCTAAACTCGTCAAAAATAACAAAATTTGATTTTATGGGATCTGATTTTTTTTCAAAACGTCCGCGGTCCGATGATATATTGGACGTTTTATCGTTTTATAGGTATTTCAATAGAAAATTTCTACGATTAAGTGTGTGGATTTTTCCTTAGTCGACCGATATGTGGATTTATGTTTCAAAATAGTTTAGTCTCGAAGATATATAGGCTCTTTTATCCTTGTATATGTTTCTTATATCAATTTCTAGGAAGTTATTTCTGGGTTTTTCCACGATCGACCGGAGCGTTAAATTTTTTAATTTTCTATTCTTCAATTGGTAAAAAATAGCAAAATTTGCTTTTACGGGATTTGATTTGTTTCTCAAAACCTCCGAGGTCCGATAATATATCGGCTCCTTTATTGTTTCATAGGTTTTGTGATACTAATTTTATGAAATCAATTTCAAGGTTTTTCCCTAATCGACCGCTCAGTGGGTAAATATTGCAACTTCCTAATGCTAAACTGGTCAAAAATAGCAAAATTTGAATTTACGGGATCTGATTTTTTTTTCAATACCTCCGAGGTCTGATGATATATTGAACGTTTTATTGCTTTATTGGTATTTTAATAAAAAATTTCTATGATTAAGTGTCTGGGTTTTTCCTTAGTCGACCGATATGTGGGTAAATCTTTCAATGTTCTAATCATAAATTGGTAAAAAATAGCCGAATATGATTTTATTTTCAAAACCTCTCATGCCCCGTGATATACCCGGTGATATGTACTACTTTATAGAATTCAAATGCTGACTTTTTCCCTAATCGGCCGCTTAGTAGGTAAATATTGCAACTTTCTAATTCTAAACTCGTCAAAAATAACAAAATTTGATTTTACGGGATCTGATTTTTTATCAAAACCTCCGCGGTCCGATGATATATTGGACGTTTTATCGTTTTATAGGTATTACAATATAGAAAATTTCTACGATTAAGTGTGTGGATTTTTCCTTAGTCGACCGATATGTGGATTTATGTTTCAAAATAGTTTAGTCTCGAAGATATATAGGCTCTTTTATCCTTGTATATGTTTCTTATATCAATTTCTAGGAAGTTATTTCTGGGTTTTTCCACGATCGACCGGAGCGTTAAATTTTTTAATTTTCTATTCTTCAATTGGTAAAAAATAGCAAAATTTGCTTTTACGGGAATTGATTTGTTTCTCAAAACCTCCGAGGTCCGATAATATATCGGCTCCTTTATTGTTTCATAGGTTTTGTGATACTAATTTTATGAAATCAATTTGAAGGTTTTTCCCTAATCGACCGCTCAGTGGGTAAATATTGCAACTTCCTAATGCTAAACTGGTCAAAAATAGCAAAATTTGAATTTACGGGATCTGATTTTTTTTCAATACCTCCGTGGTCTGATGATATATTGAACGTTTTATTGCTTTATTGGTATTTTAATAAAAAATTTCTATGATTAAGTGTCTGGGTTTTTCCTTAGTCGACCGATATGTGGGTAAATCTTTCAATGTTCTAATCCTAAATTGGTAAAAAATAGCCGAATATGATTTTATTTTCATTACCTCTCATGCCCCGTGATATACCCGGTGATATGTACTACTTTATAGAATTCAAATGCTGATTTTTTCCCTAATCGGCCGCTTAGTAGGTAAATATTGCAACTTTCTAATTCTAAACTCGTCAAAAATAACAAAATTTGATTTTACGGGATCTGATTTTTTATCAAAACCTCCGCGGTCCGATGATATATTGGACGTTTTATCGTTTTATAGGTATTTCAATAGAAAATTTCTACGATTAAGTGTGTGGATTTTTCCTTAGTCGACCGATATGTGGATTTATGTTTCAAAATAGTTTAGTCTCGAAGATATATAGGCTCTTTTATCCTTGTATATGTTTCTTATATCAATTTCTAGGAAGTTATTTCTGGGTTTTTCCACGATCGACCGGAGCGTTAAATTTTTTAATTTTCTATTCTTCAATTGGTAAAAAATAGCAAAATTTGCTTTTACGGGAATTGATTTGTTTCTCAAAACCTCCGAGGTCCGATAATATATCGGCTCCTTTATTGTTTCATAGGTTTTGTGATACTAATTTTATGAAATCAATTTGAAGGTTTTTCCCTAATCGACCGCTCAGTGGGTAAATATTGCAACTTCCTAATGCTAAACTGGTCAAAAATAGCAAAATTTGAATTTACGGGATCTGATTTTTTTTTCAATACCTCCGTGGTCTGATGATATATTGAACGTTTTATTGCTTTATTGGTATTTTAATAAAAAATTTCTACGATTAAGTGTGTGGATTTTTCCTTAGTCGACCGATATGTGGATTTATGTTTCAAAATAGTTTAGTCTCGAAGATATATAGGCTCTTTTATCCTTGTATATGTTTCTTATATCAATTTCTAGGAAGTTATTTCTGGGTTTTTCCACGATCGACCGGAGCGTTAAATTTTTTAATTTTCTATTCTTCAATTGGTAAAAAATAGCAAAATTTGCTTTTACGGGATTTGATTTGTTTCTCAAAACCTCCGAGGTCCGATAATATATCGGCTCCTTTATTGTTTCATAGGTTTTGTGATACTAATTTTATGAAATCAATTTGAAGGTTTTTCCCTAATCGACCGCTCAGTGGGTAAATATTGCAACTTCCTAATGCTAAACTGGTCAAAAATAGCAAAATTTGAATTTACGGGATCTGATTTTTTTTCAATACCTCCGTGGTCTGATGATATATTGAACGTTTTATTGCTTTATTGGTATTTTAATAAAAAATTTCTATGATTAAGTGTCTGGGTTTTTCTTTAGTCGACCGATATGTGGGTAAATCTTTCAATGTTCTAATCATAAATTTGTCAAAAATAGTAGAATATGATTTTACGGGATTGGATTTATTTTTTAAAATAGCTTAGTCTGGATGATATATCGGCTCTTTTATCCTTGTATATATTTTTTATATTAATTTCTAGGAAGCTATTTCTGGGCTTTCCCCAATCGACCGGAGAATTAAATTTTTTAATTTTCTAATCCTAAATTGGTAAAAAATAGCAAAATATAATTATGCGGGATTTGATTTTTTTTGCAAAATCTCCAAGGCCCGATGATATATCATCTCTTTTACCGTTTTATAGGTTTTCTAAGACTAATTTTCGGAAAGTAATTTCTCTTCATTTCCTTAATTGACCGCCAAGTGGGTAAAGTTTTAAATTTTCGAATCCTGAATTGGTTCAGAATATGATTTTACAGGAATCGATATTTTTTAAAATCTCCAAGACTCCAGGAGATATTGACTCATGTATCGTTGTATAGGTTTTTTAAGGGGTATGGTCACCGTGGTAGGCATAAAATCATGTGCATATTCAAAATTTTTTTAATACGAAAAAAGAGTTTATTAATAAAAGTAAACAATACTACATTAAATAACTGTCTTAAAGTATTAAAAAAAATCTTTTTTTAATATTTTTCGAAAAGAAAATGGCCGCCCACGACGCGTTTCCGGCAGCACCTTTTTTTCTTTACCCTATCCTGCATGTATAATTAGATGCGTAATTTTGGATCTGGAAAAAAAAATAAAATTTCCTTATTTTACATCTAAATATCTAGAGAAGTACGTAGGAGTTTTTGAAAATATAGATTTTGTCAAAAATGGCGCGCATTTTAAGTTGACTCCTTCATTTTTTTCGAAAAATTCGTATAAAATTGCTCATACTCTGAGAAGTTTTTAATTAATCAAAGAACCCCTATGTACTTCTCTGCGAAATTCAATTGCAAAGATTGTGTCAAAATTTGAAGTCGATCGGATAAAAAGTGTGGCCGTGATTTCGTATGCAGATTTAAAAAATGCTGTTTTGAGAAAAACGCGTTTGAAGTTTGACATACATGTTTTTTGTTGTTAAAATTAAAAAATCTACATAAAAACAAATTTTACCATTAGTCTGCGATGCCAGTACCATAAAGTTGCCCTTCCAACTCAAGATTTTGATCCCTTTCAGATTTTCTCATCGATTTTGCGCTCGAGCGCGCCTCTTTTGCCGCGTTGGTTAGTGGGCGCTCTGCGTAGTTGACACGCTGTGCGTCGACTTCCAGGCAAAAATTGTAGCAGCTAGGCCTTTCATGATTTCCATGACACTGCTGAGGCCATCATTGAAAATGCAAACAGCAATATCAGTAGATATATCAAGAACCACTTTGCCACTCGAAGTGCTCTTGGGCACCAAGCTCCACACGGTCGAGTTGAAACTTCCGTTGCTGTTCTATGTGAAACCTTCCAAACAGCGAGTAAGTAAATCGTCATTCGAAAGCTCTTCATAAATAGGCTTAATAGCATTGAAAACTTTCGTATTGAGCGTCTTGTTATGGCGGTAAGAATAGAGAGTATTCGTAGCCTTTGCTTTCTGCCAAGTACACCACGAGTCGGCGCCGCTGGGGCATTTGTCGTGGTGCCGATTTTCGTCGGTGGAAAGTTTATGGTATAGTGTCGCCCAGATTTCTCTTTTCATATCTTCAGTAGATCCTGTATTTCTTCTTATCGCAAATCCAAAATAGATGCTTAGTTCATCGATTAATTATCCGGTCAACTTTCCATTGCCGCCGAGTCCTTTCTTTTTGTTTTTCAAATTGCGGAGTCGCGTGCCCATACGCTTCAGAACATGATCGATACTTTGTTTTCTTACGATGAAATTTTTGTAAGGTTTTGCATCTACAATGCCTTTAAATGTTTTACTGTCGATGTCTCCAATATAATAGGCATACTTTGTTCCGTGTAATTCTTCAGAGCGTTCAAACATTTTGGCAGCGGAATCTACCTCCATTTTCTCTGCAGAGCCCTCGTTTTTTTATAGGCTTCTTAATACTAATTTCTAGAAAGTAATTTCTGGGTTACTCCCTAATCGACCTCTAAGTGGGTAAATGTTTCATATCTCGAATCCTGAATTGGACTAAAATAGCAAAATATGATTTTACGTGATTTGATTTTGTTTTATATAACCAAGGTCCGATGAGATATCGGCTCTTTTATCATTTTATAGGTTTTTTGATACTAATTTCTAGAAATTAATTCGTGGGTTTTTCCCTAATCGACCGCTAAGTGGGTAGATCTTTCACATTAAAATCTTGGATTGGCCAAATATAGCAGAATTTGATTTTACGAGATTAGATCTTTGTTTAAATCTGCAATGCCTGATGAGATATTTGCTCTTTACCGTTTTATATGTTGTTTAATAATAATTTCTTGAAAGTAATTTCTGGATTTTTCCCTAATCAGTCGCTGAGTTGGACAATCTGTATACGTAAAAGGTTATGTCATGACTTGCTGACTGATCGACTGACTGACTGACTGACTGACTGACTTAGCAACGCCGAGCAAAAACCATTAAAGCTAGCGACTTGAAATTTGGGTGGTATATTGTGTTTACATTGTAGACAACGAATAAGAAGGTATTTCCCGTAATTATATCTCTAAGGGGGTAAATTTTATAAAATTTCAATTTTTATAGGGTTAAAAGCTGTGAAATACATTTTCACAGAATCATTTGCAATCTCCAAGGCCCATTGTGATATCGGCTCTTTTATCATTTTATATGTTTTTTAATACTAATTTCTTTTAAGTCATTTCTGGGGTTTTCCCTAATCAATCGCTGAGTGGGACAATCTATATACATAAAAGGTTATGTCATGACTTTCTGACTGATCGACTAAATGACTGACTGACTAACTCATCAACGCCGAGCCAAAACCATTAAACTTCGCGACTTGAAATTTGGGTGGTATATTGGTTTTATATTGTAACGACCAAAAGGGAATTGCAGGCAACTCTTGGTCTATGGGGGCAAATTTTACAAAATTTTAATTTGTTATTGGGTTGTACGCTGTAAAATGTGTTGTCACAGAATAATTAAAAATCTCGAATGTCCAATGAGATATTCGTTCTTTTATCGTTTTACAGGTTTCATAATACTTATTTCTTCAAAGTAATTTCTGCGTTTTTCCCTCATCAATCGCTGAGTGGAAAAATCTAGATATATAAAAGCTTATGTCCTGACTTACTAACTGACTCACTGACTAACTGACTGAATTACCAATGCTGAGCCAAAACCATTAAACCTGGTTACTTGAAATGTGGGTGGTTTATTATTTTTCCATCGTAGGTAACGTATGAGAAGGGATTTTACGTATTTCTAACTCGAAGGGGGTTAGGTAGGTAGACGGTAGAGGGTGGGTTTAAAAGCTGTAGAATGTGTTTTCACGGAATTATTACCAATCTCCAAAGCCCGATGACATATTGGCTCTTTTATCGTTTTATAGGCTTCTTAATAGTAATTTCTAGACAGTAATTTCTGTGTTTTTCCCTAATCGACCTCAAAGTGGGTAAATTTTTCATATCTCTAATCCTGAATTGGTCTAAAATAGCAAAATATGATTTTACGTGATTTGATTTTGTTTTATATAACCAAGGTCCGATGAGATATCAACTCTCTTATGGTTTTATACGTTTTTTAATTCTGCTTTCTAGAAAATAATTCTTGGGTTTTTCCCTAACCAATCGCTGAGTGAGAAAATCTATATATATATATATATATATATATATATATATATATATATATATATATATATATATATATATATATATATATATATATATATATATATATATAAAAATACATGTCCTGACTTACTAACATATTGTCTGACTGATTGTCTGACTGTCTGTAAGGGACCAACAATATGAATCGCAAAGCAATGCAAGAGACAGAAAGGCAGGAGTGGAAGGATGAGACCGGCCGAAACTCTTATCAAGGTGCATACGTAATATGACTCTTGACACCACTCTCCCTACTACAGTAAATACCTGTGCATGCAAAAACTATTTTTCCCTGTTGGATAAATCATGCCCGGGAGATCCACTGCGCTGCAAATTTGTTTTCACATATACAACGTTTCGCCGCACTTTTTCATTCATAACCGGCATCAAAAGTGGCATCGCAACCGCTCACCGTAATAATCATCTCTAACATGACACTTGCTAGCATTTTCGGCCTCTCAAAAAGTGACAAAAATAAACGTGCGTTATCCCGGTCACCTAGCAAATATAAGAGCGAGGTGGATCTGAGGATCGAAGTGAGCGCGTTTATCAACAACAGCATGCAGATGCAAAACGTCTTAGCTAAATTATCTCCAGATAGCAGAACGGTTTTGCTTAATTATTTAACACACGGCAGCACGAGCGCGCTTACTTTCGTTCTCTTGATGCACAAAGCCTCCTTTTCGGGCTCGTCCTCGTCTCTCATTACGCACTCTGCTGAGCCGACTATAACGCAGAAATTCGCCCGAGTTCAGGCATAGGGCTTTTCGCTAAGCCCTGCTGACACTGGTATTGCCCCCACAGAGCCCACTCGTTACCTCACCGCAAATACATTGCCAAACCTCGCCCTCGAGCAACACATCGGCGCACACTCAAACTCAATCGACACAGAAAATGCCTCACACGGCTCATCGCCCGCAAGCGCAAACACTGATATCGTTACCTCGGTCCCTACTCAAATCACGGTACACGCATCAACGTCGCAAACTTTTTTGACACATAGCCCAGCATGCAACCGGTAAGCACACCATTCATAGATATTTTCGAGGTCGACAGTCTTATAAGAGGCAAGGCACCCATCCCCCACAGCACACTCTCCTCGACCGCCATTCAACATCATGTTGCCCTCCCCCACACTTCTTTTTTCCCGTCCACGTGTCTCAGATTACGATCATTCCAGTGCGCTCATCCAGCCTCCCCAGCACCAATCCCTCGCATTTATAACCCCTCATGCCGCAAACACTACATACACCCTCAACACAATCTTCCACCCAGTCAGCTCATCCTTGAAATACCCTCCAAGCAACATGTCACTCTCTCAGGTGACACACGAAGCACTTGCCGGCGCTGCAGAGGAGATGCAGCAACTGCACAAAACTTCCCCGCGACCGCTCAGAACCGCGTCGCTGATTGACCTTTCCGGCGTCCTGATCGGACAGCAGCATCCTGCCGCACAGGTCCGTGCACAGGCGCCCGCCAACGCGGCCTCCGTCAGTGTATTTTCAGGCCGAAATTTATTAGCCTCACAGGCACTCGGCTTAATGCCCAGTTTCGACGGGAATCCGGACACTTTAAATTTGTTTTGCGTTTCTGTGCGGCAAGTGTTCGCTATGCTCGGACCAGAATATTAACAAGCCCCGCAATCAACGGCTACAAATCCTGGTGTAAAGCCTCGGTGGAAAGTCTGCTCGATGACATCGTCATGCAATACGGCAACATCGGCATAGCAGATGACATTCTCGCGCAAATGAAAGTCATCAATCGGCGCCCGAGAGAGAATGCGAGAGATGTTGGTATACGTACGATCTAGAACTAGGCGACCGCGAATCAAGCAAAAGAGGCGCCAACCCGACGCAGTGCAGCATTTCATGTTTGGACTCAGCCATCCACTAGACCGTCGAGTGCGCAGTGAGCACCCGCTCTCTCAATCAGGCAATCTGAATTGATGTAGACTTCGAGTGCAAATAAACTTTCTATCCACGCAAGCAGCCCAAGAAATGCAGGTCTCAGCCCTACAAAACCTTCAAGCGCAGCAACAGTTGCAAGCCTTGCAGGCGCAGCAGCAGCTGCAGGCCCTGCAAATTCAAAAGGAACAACAGGCGCTGGTGTTTGCGAAAGACCAGTTCAGACATTACTTATACGGCAGAAAATTCACCGTAATTTTAGACCACCAGCCACTAAAGCATTACATGAGAACCAAATGCCCCGAATTGCACTTTAATTGACTCAAAACGTCCCTTCGCGCGTAAAATTTGAGGTCGATCACACGCCCAACAAAACCCACGTCAATGCGGACGCGCTTTCCCGCCACTCAGTAATCATTGAAGGAGAAGAAAATTCAGAGAGACCAATGGCAGAGCTTTACGAGCATTAAAGCAGGAAAGGAGAAGTGGATCGACCGAGATGAGATCTTGCCGCTAGCAACGGCGCATATCACGCGCGCCACGCGCAAGGAGCGGATCTAGGGGGTCCGGAGAAAAATCAAGCTCAAGGCGTCAAACTCCGAAAGCTTGGGAAACCCGAGAGCCAAAATATCGATCGTATCGAAATCTCGAACTCGAAAGAGAGCGACAATCTAGACATCACCTGGAAGTGAGGCCAAAAGGGAGAACCCTGGGCGCACAAGGGCCAAAAACGCAAGGGCCGGCGAAGATTACATCATATGTCGATCTACACAGGATATAAACATTCCTTACATACGGAAGGAAAAAAATATGCGTGAGGGCATTCTGGCAGCTAACATACCCTGTGTTACATCTCTGGCAGACAGGCAACAGAAACCCTTGATTCAATACGAGGTCTGTCCCAAAAGTATCCGACCTACCTCGATTTCTCGGCGCTTGATTTATGCTTCGTCATCCGGGGGGTGGCATCCTTCAAAGTAGTTCCCATTTGATTGAACAAGATGCTCATATCGATGTTTCCACTTATTAAAGCACTCTTGAAAGTCAGACTTCGGAATCGCCTTTAGTGCATTCGTCGCATTAGTTTCAACAGTCTGTTTATTGTCGAATCGATGTCCTTCAAGCGGCATTTTCAATCGAGGAAACAGCCAAAAGTCGCAGGGAGCTATATCAGGACTGTATGGAGACTGGCGGAGCTGCGCAACACTGTGTTTCAATAAATACTGCTGCACAAGGTTTGATGCGTGCGCTGGAGCATTGTCGTGATGAAGAAGCCAGTCACCGGTTTCCCAAATTCTCGGTTAAAATTCGCCAAACAGTACTTTTTGGTATTCCAAGTTCATCTTCCAGTTCTTTCACAGTCAAACGACGATCTTGTTCAACTGCAACACGCACACGCTCGACATTATCCAACGATGTTCCCGTCGAAGGTCGACCAGAACGAGGATCACTGTCAACAGATGTGCGGCCACTTTTGAACCGCCTATACCACTCTTTTATTTGTGTTTTGCCCATACACTCATCTTTAAAGGCTTTTTGCAACATTTCAATAGTTTCCGCACAACTTTTACCGAGCTTAAAGCAAAATTTTATGCAAATTCGCCGTTCGGTTCGTTCTGCCATTTTTATCAATAAGCAAATTGTGACGAACGCAAAAAAGTCGTTGTAAACAAATACACGCTGCGCGGGAACTAAGGCGTTTCATCGGTATCTCAGGCTACTGACGAGAAGGTTAGGAGTTGCTGGTGACGTTCGTACCCTCCAGAGGTCGCCTGAGTCTCTCCGCGCGAAGATATGAACGTAGGTCGGATACTTTTGGGACAGACCTCGTACACGCTAAACAGACCCATCGTAGTCTTTGAGCAAATTACTGCCTCGCAGAGTCCCACAGTGACACACAGCATCCAAATAATCGACATGCAATCATGCCACTTAAACTCTGCCGAAATTCAGGCCATCAAAAAGAACAGCTAGCCCATTTCGTCGCAAACGCGGATCGCAGTTCCGCACGCCGAAGCCCATCGAACAAAAGTTAATACAGCTGAATTCACAGCCTTCCGTCATCTTTCGCCCGAATTAGTCGACAAACTACATACAAGGCTTATCGTTGATCTGCAAGAGCACGACATAGAAGGGAAAGACGGCCTGTAAGTGAACTTCTGAGAGGCCGACGCCCCGTAAATCGAGGAGTGCAAATATTCCCACGCAGACACAGCTGTCGGGTCCCTTGTAGACTGCAGTGCATACTAGCAATATTATCAACTGCTGTCGAACTGCGACGTCGATATGAGTATGCACTTCGAAGGGATCTGACCCGCACAGCCGCAGTACGATTAGCGATTTCCTCTATGGCGAGTTCTAGCGCGAGGATGCTCAACCGGCTGATAGCAATATGCAGCCCCCCTGAACAGAAAGAGAAGCAGCACTAGAAGCCATATGCAACCAATTTTTTAACAATGGGCCAGATCAATCCGACGCCACAAAGTCATTCGAGGACGTCCCGCGTAATGCTCAGCGCACATAAATCCCCTCTGAAAAGCCACCGTCTTCCACGCCCTCATACAGAGGCAGATTTCGCGTCTACAGGCCGAGTGACTGCTGCGCAAACCCGCACACGCATCAGCGCCACATCGACGACATCGCTTCCGCCGGCCAACTATCTGCTTTAATCCTTCATAAAACTAAAGCAGTCAGCTAAACGTGTCAGCTCTAGAGTTCAAAGCACGGCTCGCAGGGTCCCAGGTGCTACAAACATGTCGCAGCCTGAGATAGACGGGCAACTTGATATACGGGAGAAAATGGAGAGTGGTCGGGCCGAGTTAATCAAAATAGTGAACACACAATCGAGAAAAGGGATAGATAATGATCATCATGCTCCAAATCTAAAATTAGAATTACCAATATTTAATGCCGCGGCATATGATCGTCCTATGCGTTTACTAGGTTCCTTTATAAGCTATTTAGAAGCTACAGGAGCGTCAGACGATAGTTTTAATTTCGTTGCCGAACAAGCATTTAAGGGGCCATCGCGAGACTGGTGGAAGCATATTCGACATCAGGTAACTAGCGTTCCTAAATTCCGTGAACGTTTCATAGCGCGATATTGGAATACTTCAATCCAAGCTAAAATTAAACGAGACCTTGTGTTTGGATCATCCCGTGTGGAAGAAACTTTTAGTAGTACTGAGTACATTTTGAATCTATATCACAATGTAAAATTGCTCTCTGATGTACCGGAAGAAAGTTTAATAGTCGATAATTTTTCTCGTCATTTTGATGAACGGGTCCAATTCTCGATTGTTAATAGGGGAATACACACGATTGATCAATTGGTTTCTCTCATATATAAGTTAGATCAAGTTAATACGTTAAACTCAAGTTTTACAACCTCTCGTTTTGTAGAATATTCAGATAACAGCTCTCCACGTTGGAATCATACAGATCATTCAAGACCTCGCGAACAAGCAAATAACTCAGGGAATTTTCGATCCGACACACCCAGAACAGATTAATCCAGGGTAGAGACCGAACCGAATTACCCAGCTATAAGGAAGGAAAAATATCCTTACCGGTCTAGAGAAAATACCCAGAATACCACTCGTCCACAACAAATCCAGGTGAACCCACGGGGACCCCAAATAAATGAACTAGGTGTAGAACCCTTTGATGAACAAGAACGGGAACAACCAGAGGCGGAAAACTGCTAAGCGTTATGCCGCGAGCCTCGCAAAATGTATCTTCCACAGATATACCCCATTTGATCAAACGGAAACTTATCGTTTTTCGCACAAGGTATAAAAAACATTTTCTAAAACAATTACTCTCATACAATTCAAATACATTTTGTAAACCTAATCCGTTTCCGATTTGTACTGCTTTTCAAAATGAAATCAATTCAATTTTTTACTCTACACGAGATTTCCTCTTGTCGGAAGAAGACTATAGCGCACAAATATGTAACCCAAGCACACTTTCTTGCCCTGAAATCCAAATAAGCATTTAGAATGAACCAATAGGAGCCCTAGTTGACACAGATATTCGGATTACTTACATTTCGGGAAATATGTTTCAAAAATATAATGAATCATGGAAAAATTGTCCAACGCTTAAATCTAGTCGGAGTACGTGCCATCGGTTTTACTAGCGAAAAATCGGTTCTCTTAACGAGGCAATTTCGAGGTGAAGTTAAAATTGGTGTGGCACCTTGCAGCTAACTTTCTTTGTGGTTCCGAAACTAGTACGAGAATGCATAATAGAAGTCGACGCTCAAGTATAGCTAGGTATGGTAATACATGTGAGACGTAAATTCCTCAACATGCAATTCCTAGGTACCTCACGGGTACAAAAATGTGTATTCCTCCTCGGGGATGCGCACTTATCAGATGACAGGAAATCGAGGCAATTCTAAGTTTGTTGATTCTCAATATTGATTTCCCACCTGTACAAGAGGAAGAGTTGCTTACAAATCAGGAAATAAAAAACAAATTGGAAGAGGTTAAGTTCACGAGGAATAGATATAGAGATTGGTCGAATGATCGAATCGTAAAGTATCGCCGTATTTTTAGGAAACGACTGTGTTCATTTTTGTCACATGTGTACAAATTCAATGTGAAAGATAAAATTGCTTATTTTCACAAATCGATCTAGAAGTACAACGAATGCTTAATTTAGGTATAATAGAGCGCTCAATAAGTCCGTATATCAATCCTCTTGTTCCAGTTATTAGGAAAAACTGGGAAGTTCTTCTATGCCTCGACGCGCAGGAGTTAAATAAACATCTAGAAAACGATCACGAAGGTCCAGAGGATATGAACCAGGTATTTGAAAGGTGTAAGCGTAGAAGAATCATGACAAGTATGTACCTTACGGCCAGTTTTTGGTAGGTCATCTTACACAGATTTTCTAGGCCCTACACGGCGTTTTTGCATAGAGGCAGAACGTATCAAAATTCTGTAGTCCCTTTTGGTACTAAGTGAGTATGGCTGCTCTTTCCAGAGCCGTGGATGATACCTTCAGGGGGTACGAAGATTTCTTATTTGATTTTGTTGATGATGGGCTATCTTTTCAGAAAACTTTAAAGATTACCTGATACGTCTCGAGATTTTATTTGAGAGTATATCATTAGCGGGGGTGACAATCAATTTCGGAAAAATAAATTTCTGTAGAGAAGAAATGAGATTTTTAGGTTATATTCTCACCAAGGATGGCATAAAGCCAGACCCAAGCTAAATCCAAGGTATATGAAATTTCCCTGCTCCACGGAACCAAAAACAGCTTGGGGTTTTTTAGGGTTGCTTAACTTCTTCTCAAAATTTACAATTATAAATTTGTTTATATAATATTCGTATATTGTTTTATTAACTTTTATTACAAGTAGTAATGCAATATTGTTTAATTTTTTTTTCTTGTTATATTTACAACTGAGATCTAGCCGCCGTTCAACTACTCAATAAATAAAGAAATAAAGGCCATCGCCATTGTTATAATCATAAACAATTGTTTATTTATATATGTGTGATAAGTTTATTTTCCCAAAATCCCAATATTCTACTTTGTTGCTATCGTCGAACACTATAGCTAACAGAAAGTTAATATTTAAGTATTTATTGATTTATTTATTATATTATTACAAAAGTAATATGTTGTGTATTTAGGGTTCATGGGTTTATGGGTTTAAGGTTTATGGGTTATTGGTTTATGGTTTTAAGGTTTTTGGGTTTAATGGTTTAGTGTTTATGGATTTAGGGTTTATAGGTTTAGGGTTTGTGGATTTATGGTTTGTGGGTTTCAGGTTTTTGGGTTTAGGAATTTGTGTTTAGGTTTTAATGGTCTCATGATTTAGGGTTTATGGGTTAATGATTTATCGGTTTAGGATTTTTGTGTTTATTGCTTAAATGAATGCTGAATAATTGCACAAATCCAACAAGATAAACTCTACCGGGATTTCGATTATTACAACAATTTACTACTCAAAAGCGCGGCGGGGCAACATGGAATGAGTTACATGGTCACACTGGGTCCTTAAAAACAGCGAAGGCGTTGGCAAAGGATTTCTACTATCCGAACCTAAAACACTTGGCTGCTCGACTAATAAAAACGTTCGATGTATGCCAACGCAACAAAGTATATACACTACCTAATCACGTTATCTCTCATTCAATTCTCTTCTGCGGAAAGGGCGACTTAATTTCCATTGATTTCTATGGACCGTTACGCACCTCGCGAGGGGGAGTGAAACGCATCCTAGCGGTCATTGATACATTTACGAATTCCACATAATAACCGCTAATACTAAGACCACGATACACATAATCTTCAATGATTACATACCGCTGTACGGCAAACCAAAACGCATACATTTTGATCATGTTGCACAATTTACATTAAAAGTATGGAAGGATAAACTTTAGTTGGAAGACATCCAATTAGTTTTCGCCGCGATCAGACATCCTCAAAGTAATATGGTAGAGCCTATAAACCGTGAACTTGGACGATACTTCTGCATATATGTTTCCCGTAACGATAAGTCATGGGCCATCTGGACCACATTTATACAAGACTGTATAAATGAAACCACGAAGCCGCGGAATATACACCCTACGAACTACAACTCGGTCAAAAACCTACGCGATTTTGGACTGAATACACTAACATACCGAAAAAAGATGACATATCTACCGAACAAAAGTTTATTTTCACAAGCAAATGCTTACACAAGCATATGGCTGCACAAGCTTATACAAGCAGATGGTGAATTCATATAAACTCTTTCAGGAAATTGAGTATGAGTAGGCACTGCCCGAAGAAGCGCGTATCGAGAGACTATGCCAATTATGCGGAAATATCCAACCGCCGAACCCTCTTTCACCACGCAAACTACAGGCATTGCGTATGATTGACGAGCGGCTCCAGCGAGAGGAAGAACCTCCGGACATGGAGATTAATGGTGATCCGGAACGCATACTCGCGGTGCCGGAGAGGCCACCCCTATCCAGCTACCAAGAGCGTGAACTGCTAAGGGTCCGTTTCGCACATCTGCCTGGAATCGTGCGGAAAGTGCGGAAATGCTTAGTATAGCCCAACCTCGATATGTTGGTCATAAACATTGTCGTACATTTCATTGAGCACCACAGTACATTTTTATTATATCTTTTCAGTGTTATATGTGTAATGTGAACGTCAACCGCCTTTTCCACACAACCATCTACCTACGGTACCCATGTTCTTCAACTACTAACTTCTTTGCTATCTTGCAACTAAATACATGGTTAAACTCAGGCCATACTCCATGTGTTGTCATGTAAAAAATAATTTGTATCATTTTAGTTATATATTTTTCTTTTGTTTTTTGTATGTCCTTAGTATGAGGTGGGCAATGCAACAGACGGCACCATCAGAGCAGTAACCCGATACATACTGAGATGCCTGCCGAACTCCAACCGAATTACAGCTCCCACGTGGCGTACTTTCCTGCTGCATAATATTATAATATTATTGATAATATTATTTCATTTGTTTTAATCATTGTAGTTTCTTTTCTACAAACATAAACTTACGATTAACAGCACCCCATAAATTCATTTATATAACTATTAAAAGGTACGCGTCAGCTTAAGATTTATTAGTATACTATTATACCCTACTAGCATTTTATGAATTAATTATTTATAGCTAAAGTTATCGGTTTTTTTTATATTTTCTTGGTGTGTCCTTTTGGTCTCACAACGGGATTTAATATGAATTGATTAAAATGATAGGTTCCAACACAAAATTAATTTAAAAAATTAATGTAAATTTGCTTACGTTTTATTAATTAACTTTATATGATCTACTCCCTGTTTTTCAAAAAAAAGTATAAATATAAAATCATTTAAAATCATTCAAAGCATATATGAACAATATAATCCTTTTTGTTCATAAACATTTATGAAATTCATGTATTGCGTCATACTGCCCTCATCTACATTTCGGTTAATCTCATCCATTAATCAGAATTTCAAGATGCATGAAATATGATTCTGTCCCCATAAATTCGGTCTTTTTGTGCAATCGCCGCCGATTAGGTAGCGGCACAATTATTCGCACAAAATATTGTCACGGCCAAGACTCCGTCGAGGAACGCTGGTAGGGGCACTTCTTTTGCAGTTGTCAAGGAACTGCGACTTCTTTTCTTGCTACACAGGAGCACGGGACGCTACGGTTCCTGCAGCCGCGAAAATTTGCCGTGCGAAAATTAAAAATCCTGGCACACTAACGATCGATATTCCCAGATATTGTAGCCTACATTGTATAGGGTTGGTCGCATCTACACCACAGTAAGCATACACCACTTATTAATATATCCGCGGATAGTATTCCGACTCATGATATTTATACCTCGGCGCGATATAAAATTCACACGTTAGTAAAATTTATTTTCTTAGAAATAGCATATCTAGTTTTTCTTGGTTTTTCCTTGCTAAATTTTGTTATGCAAAATTAGTAATCCTTTTATTAAAGGGCGGGAATTAATTCTTTAATGTGATTTTATAAATTTCATTTCGGAAACTCGTGTGTTCACCAGTCGCGGAAGCACCGTGATTATGATACGGATTTATGGGTCGAGGCTTTTTCAAGAACCCCTCATATAACACTGTTGTATTGAGCAGATGTCGCTCAGTGTATGATATATTTTTATAATAAACAATTATTAATTCAATTGATTTCTAAATAATAATTTTGTTATCATGCGTACGTTATTCTTTCCCATACATGCGGTTTCCTCTAATATATATGAATATAATTATTAGATATATTCTACACTTTTTTTAGAATCCTGGAATTCAATAAAGCCTATTTTTCGAATTTCTCTGGTGCTTTTTTTATAGATAATTGAATTAAATAAAAATCTGTATTATTCTCAGATATACCGCGCTTGACTGATCACTATTTCTATTCACATTATTCTTTTTTTTTATATACTTTTTTTAATTAAATTGCAAGCTGAGATTGTATGGACACCAGATATCTATATGTACTGTAAGTATATGCACCAAGCCCACAGGTAGCATAGGTTTATGATTCATGGATTTAGGATTTTTGGGGTTTGGGGTTATTATCTTAGGATTTATGGGTTTAGGGTTTATAGGTTTAGTGTTGAAGAGTTTGTGGATGTATGGGTTTAGGGTTTATAGTTTTGATGTTGACAGGTTTGTGGGTGTATGGGTTTAGGGTCTATGGGTTTATCAGTTTAGGTTTTATGGGTTTAGGGTTTATGGTTTATGGGTTTATTATTTACGGGTTTAGGACTCATGGGTTCATGAATTTATAGTTTATGGTTTCGAGGTTTAGGGTTTACAGTTTCTACGTTTACGGCTTCTGGATTAAGGGGACAAACCACCTTTAAATTGTCAATAAATCGTTTTTTTTTTATTTACCTTTTTTATAGGAAATTTCCCGTAGAATAAGCTCCCGAAAACCGTTTTAAGATATCATAATTCCTTTTAAAGTTACAATATAAATACTGAGACAGTTATTATTTATTTTATTATTATTTATAACTAAATGTTTGATTGATTATTTTATTTAGTTATAAAGCAATAAAATATAATATAATTGGAACAAATTTGAAGGCTAGAATCCTTTAGCGCCACTACAGGTGAATAGTTGAACTTACATGCGTTTGAGATAAAGGTCGATAAATCAGATCGAATTTTTTACTAACCTTACCCGTACATTTTTGCTACCTCTGACAGTTGGCTTTTATGTTTACATACCACCTGTTAGTAAACACAGCTAATATTTTTTTTGTACTGAACTTATACAGTGTTTTAATTGCATTTGACAATTTGTGAATGTGTGTAAATCAGTGTAGTGAAAATGTCTTCTAAAAGAGATAAAAAAGGAAGATTCCAAAGTACTCACCCTGACCACAAATATTCTCGAGGTAGAAGCAAGAAAAAGGTTAGAGAATTTTTGACTAAAATAGAAGAAAGCCCACAAAAGAAGCCAAGACTATCCACCAGCTCAACGAGGAAACTCCAAAACACAGCTAGTGCTAGAGACACCAGTGATACAACAAACAGAATGATTGACAGTTGAATTTTATTTTCTAAACTTACAAGTGTTCTGTGTTGTAATCGGTGTCATAGCAGTATTCAGTTAAGTGAATCTGGTGTGCAGAGTCTTGGTTTCAAAATAGATATTGTGTGCTCAAAGTGTGGTGAAATAGCAGCGATCAACTCCAGCAACAAAGTAGGAGCCAAAGGAAATGCATATGAAGTGAACAGAGTATCTGTGCTGTCTGCTCGTGCACTTGCAGTTGTCATGCATGTTGTCTGAACATGGACACGCTGGCCTTTCAACTTTTTGTGGGATTATGGACCTATGCAAGCCAGTTGCCCAATCGGCTTTTGATGAAATAAACAAGCAGTTGAGTGAAGTGTGTGAAAGTGTCGCTCAAGAGTCAATGATCGAAGCCGTTCTTGAAGAGACTGAATCCACACCACCAAACAGCGCTGGACTTGATGTTTCTGGTGATGGATCATGGAGAAAAAAAGGATTTTCATCATTACAAGGACTCGCCAGTGTGATAGGAAATAGGACAGGAAAGGTTTTAGATGCAGCTATAAAAAATAGCTTCTGTAAACCTTGTTCAAAGTGGGAAGGCAAGCAAAATAGTTTTGAATACCAAGAATGGCTCGTCGACCATGAAGCCAATTGCTCTGCCAATCACCAAGGTAGTGCTGGAAAATTGGAAGTGGATGGGATTGTTGAAATATTTCAACGTTCTGAAGAAAAGTATCATGTGAAATATCATCGGTACATTGGTGATGGTGACTCAAAAGTTTTCAAGGGCATTAGTGAAATTAAGCCTTATGGTAATGCATTTGTGGTCGAGAAGAGAGAGTATATTTCCCATGTCCAGAAGAGGATGGGAACACGTCTCAGAAATTTGAAGAAAACTTTTGCTGGAAAAAAATTGGACGATGGAAAGACAATTGGAGGCAGAGGAAGATTGACAGGACAACTTATAGACAGATTGTCCTCGTACTATGGCAAAGCTATTAGAAAATACCCAGATTCTGTTGAAAAAATGCATCAAGAAATCTGGGCAACTTTCTATCACATGCAATCAACAGACGAGAAACCTCAACATCACTTGTGCCCAACAGGATCCCAGAGTTGGTGCCGCTGGCAAAAATCAAGAGCCGCAGGAACAAGTTTTACCCATAAGACCAGCATTCCGTCTGCTGTGATGAAAGAAGTGAAACCAATTTATGAAGACTTATCAAAATCAGAGTTGCTGGAAAAGTGCCTTGGAGGTTATACTCAAAACTCCAATGAAAGTTTCAATAATTCTGTGTGGAAGTTAGTGCCAAAAACATCTTTCAGTGGCTTGACGGTTCTCAAGATTGGTGTTTTTATTGATGTGATCAGCTTCAATGAGGGACGCAACAGTTTCCTCAAGATCACGAAGAAACTTAACGTCAATCTAGGAGATGCAGCTGTGACTTGGGCGAATACCAGCGATGACTACAGGCTCTTCCATGCAGAACGAATAGCACTTGCCAGCACAATAGAGGCTAGGACCATCAGGAGAAGAGCACGAGAAGGGATTCCAGAGGAATCTTATGCTCCAGGAGCGTACTGAGGTATTTGCAAATAATGTAATTTCATCTAGATCAAAATTATTGATTTTTTTGTTATTCTTTGTTCCAGCCTGGTTGTACTGACTCTGAGGTGACAGGTGAGGCATAACATACTACCAAGACTAATGCTTTCGGATGAAATGAAAAACTTAATTTATTGATTTTTGTGTTTTCTTTTCATTTCGGGTTATTCAAGGAGGAGGAAGACTCATGGGACTCCACGTACCAGAAACTATTGATGTACACTGCTGAAGATGTTTGTCTGCTACGTTGAAAAGAACAAAAAAGTAGTTGCAATTGATAAGATGAGTATAAATTATATCTATTAGAACTTGTAAGTTAATTGTTAAATAACTCTAAATGTTGTTTTTATCAATTTCAGCTTACTGTCCGTAAGATTCCAAGTGAACGCATGGACAGATTGGGCTCAAAATTTATGGAGATACTCATTATAGTAGTACTTTTAATATGGGCGTAGAGATTTTGATTTGAATGAGTACAAAAATTTTTTACATCTATAAAAGTGATAAAATTATTAATAAATAAGTGTTATATTGACAATGTTCATATAAAAAAATACTTCTACTCGTTCAAATCAAAATCCCTACACTCATATTAAAAGTACTACTATAATGAGTATCTCCATAAATTTTTAGCCCAATCCATCCATGCGTAGACTTGGAATCTTACGGACAGTGCTTAAAGTCTTCGAAAATAGTCTGGTTTGCCATGGAGTCATAGAAGGTCCAACGAAGGTAAAAAATATACAAATTGGTAGGTTTTATGTATACTTTAAGGAAAAAAACCCTTATTAAAATAAATATCAAAATAAAAATTCTTAATTAATTTTTTTGTTTCACATTTTAAAGGTGGTGTGCCCCCTTAAGCATTTATGACTATTGGTTTTATGGGTTTAGGGTTTAAGGTTTATAGTCCATGTGTTTAGGATGTATTGGTACACGGTTGAAGGGTTTATGCTTCATGTGTTCACCGTTTCTGGGTTTAGGGCTTCTGGGATTAGGGTCTATCAATTCAGAATATATGGGTTTAGAATTTATGGTTTTATGATTTATGGGTTTAGAGACTATGGGCATAGAGTTTATGGGTTTATTGTTTAAAGGTTCAGGGTTTATGGTTTTAGGTTTTTTGGGTTTAGAGTTTTCGTGATTACTGGTTCAGTATTTATGGATTTAGGGTTTATGGGTTTAGGGTTTATGAGTATAGGGTTTAATGCTTTACGGTTAATAGGTTTATGGTGGTTGGGTTTATGGTTTCTGGTTCTAGAGCTTCTGGATTTAAGGATTATGGTTTTATGGGTTTATGGTTTATAGGTTTAGGGCTTATGGGTTCAGGGTTTATGGGTTTGAGGTTTATAGAATTAGGGTCGAAGGTTTGGGGGTTTAGGGTTTGGGGATTATAGTTCATGGGTTAGGATCTATAGATTCACGGTTGATAGGTTTATGATTCTTGCGTTTACGGTTTCTGATTTTAGGGCTTCTAATTTTAGGGATTAAGGACATAGGGTTTTTTGGGCTTATCGTTTAAAGGTATAGTGTTTATAGGTTTATTGTTTAATGGTTAAATGTTTATGATTTTAGGGTTTATGGGTTTATGGTTTTTGGGTTCAGGGTTTACGGGTTTAGATTTTTGGTCTTAAGGTTTATGGGTTTATGGGTTGAAAGTTTATGGGTTGAGGATTCGTGGGTTTAGGGTTCATAGATTTGCGGTTCATGGGTTTGGGGTTCTTCGATTTGGGGTTCATGGGTTTGGGGTTAATGCTTTTGGGGTTAATGCTTTTGGGCTTCATGGATGTGGGGTTCACGGGGTTGGAGTTCATGGATTTGGGGTTCATGGGTTTGGGGATCATGGGTTTGGGGTTCATGGGTTTAGCTTTCGTGGGTCTATGGGTTTAGGGTTCCTTGGTTCAGGGTCTATGGGTTTAAGGATCTATTGGTATAGGATCTGTAGAATTAGAGTTTGTGGGTTTATGGTTTATGGGTTTCGCGTATATGGGGTTTATGGTTTATTGATTTCGCGTATATGGGGTTTATGGTTTATGGGTTTAGGATCTATGTGTTTAGAGTTTATGGGTTTATGGTATAGTGGTTTTGTGTCTATGGGTTAAGGGTTTGTGGGTTTAGGATCTACAGGTTCAGCGTCTATTGTCTTATGTTTTGTGTATTTAGATTTGATCCGTTTAAGGTCTATGGCTTTAGGATTTAAGTTTGATCCGTTTAGGGTCTATGGTTTAGGGTTTAGGGATTAGTGTCTATTGGTTTAGGTGGTATGAGTTTAGGGCCTATGGGTTTATAGTTTGTGTGCTTAGAGTACAAAGGTTTGGATTCTGTGAGTTTTGGATCTATCTTTTTTCTGGTTTGTAGGTTTAGGGTCTATGGGTTAAGGCTGCATGGGCTTAGACTCTATGGGTTTATGTTCTAAGGATTTATTGTATATTGGTTTGGGCTCTATGGGTTTAGGATTTATAGGTTTGTGGTTTACGGGTTTAGGGTTTATGGGAATCGGTTTGATGAGTTTAAGGTTTATCTGTTTAGGGCTTATGGTATAGGGTATATGGGTTTCGGGTCTACGGGTTTGTGGTCTATGGGGTTATGGTTTATGGGTATAGGGTTTTCCCAATAGATCATTAGGAAACAGACATAAAAATATATCCAATAGTTGTCTTACATTGTCCGGAATTTTTGGATCGAAAGTTTTGGTGAATGTAAAAGTATCTCTGATTTTTCCAGTCTTCGTCCAGTTATCAATATCAATAATGTCTCTAGAATGATTTTCATCAGAACACTCCGAGTCGGAATTACCGTCGCCCTCTACACTTTTGGAACCATCTTCAACATCAGAATCACATAACTCATCCATAGTTTCAGAGTCACTTGGAATATCAACGATTTCTACCTTACTAAAAAAATTTATTACAAGATTGTTTCTTTTGTAGCAAGATATAAAAGATATGTGAATATTAGTCGTGAAAACGTTTTTATTTCTTAAACAGCTATCTGTAAGCCAAACAGACCACATATCTACATCTGATAAAATATTATTTATTTAAAATTATCACAAAATACTGAAGGTGTTTAGGTGCTCCACCGCTACGTCGTGACTGATTTTTCGTGTCTATAATCAAATTATAAACTTTTAGAGTATATAGTTTACTGGACATAATGATCTACTTTGTGGGGTGATATTTATGTAATAACAACCTATCCGTGTTAGAGGTCACGTTTGAGTGGCGGTATATTCTCGAAAATAATCTCATGCAAATTATAAATTATTATTACTTTATTTATTTATTTCTACATTTATTTATCTTACCTAGATCAATTAGGGATTAGTTAAGCTGAAAAATCTATTAGTAAGCCAAGCGGACCACACATTTACATCTAATAAAATATTATTTATTGAAAATTATCCCAAAATACTGCAGGTCATGTAGCGCTCCACCGCTAGGTGGCGACTGAATTTTCGTGTCTATAATCAAACTATAGTCGTTTAGAGTATATAGTGTACTAGGCATGATGCTCTACTTTGGGGGTGATATTCTTGTAATAGCAACTTTTCCATGTTTGAGATCACGTTTGAGAGGTGGTTTATTCTCGAAAATAGTGTCATACAAATTATAAATTATTATTACTTTATTTATTTATTTCTTCATTTATTTATGTTATCTTGATCAATTAGGGTTTAGGTGCGCTGAAACAGGTATCAGTAAGTCAAACCGACCACACATTTACATTTGATAAAATTTATTGAACATTATCCCATAATACTGCAGGTGTCTTTGCAATACACCGCTAGGTGACGACTGAATTTTCGTGTATTAGTGTGCTTAGGATCTATGGTTTTTATGGGTTTAGGGTCTATGGGTTTACTGTCTATAGGTTTATGGTTAATTGCTTTAGAATCTATGAGTTTTATGTTTTCTGGATTTACAGTCTATGGGTTTACGATCTATGGGTTTAGGTCTATGGGTTTATGGTTTATGGATTTAGGATTTATGGTTTTAGGGCATATGTGTTTGTCGTTTATGGCTTTAATGTTTAATGGTTCAGGGTCTATGGGTTTAGGGTTAGTGGGTTTAGCGTTAGTAAGTTTATGGTCAAAGAGTTTACGGTCTATGAGTTAATCCTTTATGGGCTCAGGGTCTATGGGTTTAGGATCTATGGTTTTAGGGTCTGCGTGTTTAAGGTTTATAAGTTTAGGGCTTATATGTTTTGGGTTTATGGGTTTAGTAGTAATGCGTTTATGTTCTATGCGTTTACGGTTTATGGATTTAGGGTTTCTGGGTTTAGCTTGTATGGGTATAGGTTCTGCGAGTTTATCGTTAATAAGCTTATGGTCTATGGGTTTATGGGTCTAGGTTTTATGGGTTTAATGGGTCTTTAATGTGTTTTAGGGCCTATGGGTTTATCGTTAATAAGTTTATGGTCTATAAGTTTAGGATCTATGGTCTTAGACTTTATGGGTTTAGAGTCTTTAGGGTTAGTGTCTATGGGTTTTATGGTTTATGGGTTTTTGGTCTATGGGTTTAGGTTTGATGGGTTTGGGGTTTATGAGCCTAAGCTCCATGGGTTTATTGTAGGTGGGATTACTTTTATGGGTTTATGGTTAATTGCTTTCTAATCTATGACTTTTATGTTTTCTGGGTTTATGGTCTATGGCTTTAGGATCTATGGGTTTAGAGTCTATAGGGTTCGGGTTTATGGATTAAGGGTCTATGGGTTTATGGGCTGAGGGTTTTTTGGTTTGATGATTTATGGGTTGATGGTTTATGCTTGCAGGGCTTATGCGTGCAGGGTACATGGTTTATGGTTTATGGGTTTTGGGTCTATGGCTTATAATCTTGTATTACATATATATAAATAAATAATAAAACCAAGCTATAATATATATCCATGCAACAAAGTCATAGGATATCAAACTTTATATGTTAATCAATTTAAACATTTAAATAAAAGTCACGCCATAGTTTATTAAACAAAAACGCTATTCGATGATTATGATCAATCATGGTTTACTTATATAAGTCGCAAGCTTATGATCTCGGTGGCTCTTCGCTCGCCGCTTAGGTTCGCTATTTCGTGAAATACAAATATTAAGAGCCGCAGCGATCTGACCAGGATCGGAATGGCGAGCAGTACCGGCTACTTGACTGCTTGTAGCTGACGCGCTCGGAAGGTGTTGATCGTTACAAAGCCGACGAGCCAGAGAGCGTGCGGCGCTTTTGCACCTGTGTTCTTCTCCAGGTGTGTGACAATAGCGACCCTCGTTAGTTATATTTAGAAGTACACTTCTTAAACTCTGACGGTATATTGTCAGAGGGTTACATCACCCCCCTTTTATGTCAGGCAAGCATAACGGAATAACATAAATTAATAGGTTTCGGCTTACAAACTGATAATGTATAGTAACCATATACTTCATGACTGTTGATCCCTATACAAGAAGATATTCGTTAATTATGAACGTTAATACGAATTTCAGTTCGTATTTCAGTTTTACCTAGCAATAAATCGTCTATATATTTTTTAATATTTTTGTGTGGTTTTCCAAGAGCAAAACCTAAAGCGTGAATAAATCCGGCTCCTGTAGTTTTTAGACCAAAGGGAATACGTCTAAACTGATATCGAGTTGATCCAAATAATAATGCGGTGTACGGGTGTGAGTCTTTCTCTCGCGGTATTTGCCAATAGCCGTGGGCCAAGTCTAACTGCGAAAAAAATCTCGCGCCGGTATAAGTTTGCAATTACTCATTAATGAGTGGAGGGCACTCGTGATCGTCTTCTATTTCATTGAGGATTGCAATAAGGACTGGCCGCGCGCTCTATGACACCCATATCTAACATTTCTTGTATTACTTGAGCTACAGATTTACGTACCGCCAAGGGAACATGATAATTTTTTCTCGCTATAGGTTTATCTTTGATGAGTTTTATTTTATGCTTATATCCGATGGCACATCCTGGCGTATCCGAAATTAAAAGTTTATATTAATTTAAAAGTTCTTTAAATTATAGTTGTTGAGAGGGGTCTAGTGTTGTTAGACTTATCGCGATAGAGCCTATTTCATCGGGAACAGTGTTCGTTTTTTGTGTGTTTAGCGCGTTCGGGGTCTATGGATTCAGGTTTTATGGTTTAAGCGTATTTGGGTTTAGGGTCTATGGGTTTAGGGATCATGAGCTTAGAGTTTATAGGTTTAGAGCCTACGGGTTTAGGGTCTATTACATTAGCACTCGCGCTAGACAAGCAGGGAAATCCCTCTGAATGCGCGCACTTTACACGTGTGCAGTGTACGCGCGTCGCGGGATAAAACCCTGAGAGCGTACCAGCGTACAGCGCGCTGATCGTTGGCGAAAGAGGCTCCCTGACGAAAGCCTGGCCTTGCCTGTCAGTACCTTCCAGAACGATACCGGAATAATGAATAAATGATTATTTATTAAAATTTTGGGTTTTATTCAAGTTAATTATTACATAGGGAACAATAAAAGGAGAAGATTCCAAAACGCTACAGTGAGAGGTGGGCGGGATATTTGAGCGCTGAAGCCAAGGCTTGTGGCTCCTCTAGATGTTTCAGCCGTGCTAGTCCTCATGCGTAGGCTACTTAGTAAGGTCACTAACGCGGGAGAGTCAGTCACAACTGAGTGCCCGGGCGCTACTGCACCTGTCTATTTATACATGCGGGTGTTTCGCCGCCGACGCTCTCACTGGGGAATCCCCTCTCTGCACCGCCGAGATCGCTCGATTGAACTCGCGGCTCTTGCATCCAGCGGATGTGTCGACGCCGGTATGTCACCATGCGTCGGTATCTTGCCCCGCACCGCGTGGGCTTTTTATATGCAACTATATTCCGATTTTTGCTAACTGTCTATTTTGACTTCTTGATTGTTGACTTCTGCTAGCGGCATACAAAAACCTATTAGTTAGTCATTGAGCAGTTTTATTATTCATTAATTATTTATCTATCAAATCAGGAATATGGTTATAAACCATAATTTTAATCATTTATACCCCTTTTATCTAATAACATTACTAATTATACTGATTTGTTAATAATTACAATAAATAATAATTGTTATAAACAATTTGTTTCTAAAATTTGAATTTAATTTTAAGATCTTCGTCGGACCGTCACAAGGTAAATCGATTTAGAATTTGTGGGTTTATGGATCCGTTTTTTAATGGATTTATGGTTTGTGGTTTACTGTCTATCGGTTTAGGGTCTATGGGTTTAGGGTCCACGGGTTTAGGATTTATGGTTTTAGTGTATACGCGTTCGGGGTTTATCGGTTTAGGATCAATAGGGTTTAGGGATTATTGGTTTAGTGTCTACGGGTTTAACTTTTATGGGTTTGGAGTTTATGGGTTTATGGGTTTGAGGGTTTAGGGTAAATCGATTTCGGGTAAATCGATTTAGAATTTATGGGTTTATGGATCCGTTTCTTAATGGATTTATGGTTTATGGGTTTTGGGTCTATGGGTTTAGGGTCTGTGGGTTTAGGGTCCATGGGTTATTGGTTTTAGTGTATACGCGTTCGGGGTTTATGGGTTTAGTGTCTATGGGTTTAGGGTTTGTAATACTGTTATTAATTTTCAGCTTGTGCCAGTGAAAGAAGTTCGAACAAAGTATCTTAATTATTAGTGCCCCAGCCGTATTTCCTTCTTAATGCACAAATTGCTTGGAGCGGCAGAAGCTAAATTTCAATAAGGTAAAGTATTTTATTATATTATTTTTATAGATTGTATAAAGTAAATAAACACAAATCTTAGTTCATATCTAATACTCCTGTGCGTACTCTAAATTTATGTTTTCGATTTGTGTTTTCAGATCCCTACTTGGACTCGGCTTCACACCTGGCCTACACTTATCATTTGTAAACGCAGGACCCTCACCCCAAGTGACTTGTTTTAGCTACGACAGCGTCTTCTACTGGAACACAGGGCTTCCTTAATTAACACAAAGCCTCGTGCAAGCTGTTGGTGGTTATTTGTGATTTTAATTTGCATTTACGCCCTATGATACATCTATTTCAATTGCCGTTTATTATGAATGTTTGCTCATTTTTTATAAGTTTCCCTCGTTCCTGCTGAATTTCATATAATTGATTATTTTACCTATGTTTACAGAATGTTGAGACCATGCACGACTATAACCAGAGCTGCGCTTTCCTTGCGGGAGCTCCTGGATCTCTGCTGACAAGAGTCGAGGCTTTTGGACCAAGACTCAAGGCGTTAGTGACACCTTATTCTGCCACGATCCTTTTCTATGCAAGGTAATATCACCTAGCACTGGGAGTGTATGTACACATGTGTGTACTTTTTATCTAAATAAAATGTATTCTAAATTATATTAATGCTTTGTTTACAGGTTGCAGCTAAAGTGATGCTGTCGACACCTAAAATAGCCAGGACGCCAGAGAAATTTACCCTCGTCAACACCCCAACGACCTACCAGCCTGCTATGATTGTAACTTTTCTTCACGTCAATTCTTTTTGGGAATAAAAAATGTGGTTTATGAGTGTGACTAAAGTGTTTGTGGGAAATTGTATGGTTATTTTGTGTCACTATAAGTGTCGTCAAGTGTGAAGTGATCCAGGAAAAGTGTAATAATAAAAAAACTGTCTATTCTTAAAAAGTGTGTGTATTTGTTTTGTTTAATGTGAATGTATAGATTGTATTCGGGTTCTCATTGACTGAGAGTTGGCCCTATCGCTGCACCTTAGTGTCGACAAGATTTTTTTTGAGTCGAGTTGTGATTCAATTGTGTGTATAATAATGGAGCTTATATATATGTGCGATTATATGTGCTTTAAAGGTGTAATTAAATTAGTGTGTGTGAATTGATTTGGTAAATTCGAAGTGTCGTTAAGTGTAAGTGTATTGCAGTGATGCTGATAGTGATGTTGTTGTATGGTGTATATATATATGTGTAGCCCTGCGAGTGCCTGGACGTCCCCAGGACTGTTGTCACTACACCTCAGCGTCGAGAACGCACCGCTGTGACCTGACTGGCTCGACTACGGGGCCTAATGTTACCAGAGTACAATATACTTGTCGCTGGCATTTTGTGAGGTTTATCAAGAGAAAGTATTTGGCACGCTGGGCACCTAATGGGCCCTCCTAGCTAATTATTTATATTATTGTTTATAGTGGAAAATCAAGAAAACCAATGATTGAGCACCATCGGTCCACACAGTGTCAATTAATATTTGTGCGCGTTTGAAAAAAAAATATTTATCTTTTAAGGACTAAAAAAAAGCAATAAAAAGTTTAAAAAGAAGAACTTTACTTAAAATGTGATATGTGAACGCGTTTCATTTTTTTTATTCTAGTTTTGTTTTAGCTCTCTAATCTATTTTATTTAAAAATATGCTTATCATTACTTGTGCGTATGTAAAAAAATTTTATTCTTAAAAGAGAACTGTAATTAAAATGATCTTGTTTGTTTTAGGTTTGACAAATGCAGTGACGTCACTGCATTTAGCATCTACGCACACGAACACTGTGTGTGCACCGACAACGCTGGTAAGATGCACCTTATTTTTTGGAATTTTATTTATTTATTATATATTATGACAATAATTTTAGCAAATTCAGCCAAGATTATTGCGCCGCACATGCAGGCTTTAACATACTTTTATTCGAGGATTGAAATAAATCGTACACGGGAATTTAGGGTAACAGTATAAACACTTGTGGTTTTATTCAATCTGAATACAAGAGTTGAGCGCCAGCTGCGCGAATTCGCAGCACGATTTTACAAGTATTCTACCGACACATAAAATTACTTATACAATAAACTAACTATGGTGAGCACGCGGTAGGAAACGGTAAATGTTCGGGAGGGGAAGAAGCTACTTCTCAGGCAAACGAATTCAAGTAATATCCGGCGACAAAATACACGTGGAAAGGCGGCGACGCGATGCTCGACACGCACGCGGCGCAAGCTTTACAAAAAATTACCTATATAAATATATATATATGTATATATGGGTATGCACTAAGCACAATAGTAATCTGTGCAACTTACTCTTTTATTTAAATCTGGTGTGGCCTCATTCGACGATACAGGATGGTCGGCACACACGGTAAACGGTTTATATATATATATATATATATATATATATATATATATATATATATATATATATATATATATATATATATATATAAACCGTTTACCGTGTGTGCCGACCATCCTGTATCGTATATATATATATATATATATATATATATATATATATATATATATATATATATATATATATATATATATATTCGCGAGCGGAACGAGCGGTTTTTGTATTCGCACGGAACTGATACCGAAAAACGAAGCGTCTGTGTACGTGGCTCAGTACGAAGTGGACTCGTTGTCCCTTCGTTCCCGCGACGCTACCCTCGGGTTTCGGTAGTGCGGACCAAGCCCGCCTGAGGGCGCAGCGCATGCTTTGGCGAGGGAGAAAGAGAAGTGAGAAGGAGGAAAGGGGAGCATCTGCTCGCGGTGACGTCACGCTATGTGGCATGCAGTCGACGGCTCGCAGACGGTGTTGGAGAGGTCGAGGAAGGACGAGTGGCCAGGACGAGGAAGTGCGACGAGGGATGCAGCAGGAGGGGTATCTAGGCAACGGTGCCGACGAAGGGACACGAAGACGAAAGCTGCAAGGCCCAGAACGGCGTACTTGCAGCAGGAGCAGTGGGCACGGTTAACCTCGAAGAGGTTATGTTTACACACAGCTTCTTACTGCATTCATCCACTGCCACTATTATCAGGTGAGATTAGTGTTTAGTTTATCACTGTAATCTCCCCTTACTAATGCTGTGTTGTTTCTAGGTGTCTGGCGAGTACTTCGGAGGCTGTTGCTGCTGCTGTTATGGGGGAGCGGGCTACGAATTGAGCTACATTGCTGTACCTGAGGAACCACCCTGCCTCTGCAAACTCTCCAGACCAGGTAAGAGAGTTCCAATTTGATATGCATGTCTGCTGTAGACTAACTCTTCTTTATATTTTCTAGGGTGTATGCTGCAGGCCTCCTTCATGTCTAGAGAAGCAGCCGCTCCGCCCAAGGTGGATCTATTCATGCCTTTCAAGGCATAAAATCAGGTGGGTATCATTCTAATAACCTTTCACTTATATTCTCGGTTTCTAATCTCTTGTGTGTTTCCTTAGGTTAGTTCGAAGGGACAGGAGTAAGGAGAGGAGACGCCAGGACATGCTCAGCGCACCCCAGCCGAGACCAGCCAGCTCCCACCTATGCGAGGCTTTATGGGATGGCAGCTGCGCGTCCTCGTCAGCTGCTTCAGGGCATGAGAGCTCGCTTGCTCTGTGTCGTCCAGGGGGATAGTGTATGTGTGTGTGTACGTGTATAGTGAGTGAGATGGGTAGGTAATGTGCTATCGTTCACATTGTGTAACGCACACAAAATGTGGTGTTACAATATTAATTGTATATTGATACATATATACATATATGTTGCTCTCTACAGATAATAAGGAGGAAAACAAAAGTTTATCCTGGACAAATCCACCCGGCGCCTCCACCAATTCTTGTTAAGAAACGTATTTTTTCTTAACGGAATAATTATTTTGTATTGTTTTATAAAGCCGGGGGGGGGAGAGGTCGAGTCCAGTCGTCCTGTACAGGACCGGACCTTTCGCGCACGTGGGGCCATTAAACTTTTTGTTTTACTCCTTAATGTTCTTATTACCTAGATTCTTTGAGGAATTAAATGAAAAACAAAAGATTTCTTACCTTATTTGTCTTTACTGTTGAACTTAATATATTTTATTTATGGCTTATTAACTTGGTTATTGTTTTTATACAAAAATGTGTATTCGTGAGGCGTGTGCCTATTCTTACTTGGCTCAATCACGACTGACTAAAAACGTGGCTTAGCTGCAGCGGCCCCGCTACAGCGTCCACCCCCGCTCAACACCTCTCCTCTCCTCCGTGACGTCACGGTGATTGTCGCCTCATGTCACGCTCATGGCTCTTAAATGAGCTTAGCGACAGCAGGATTGTTACTATGCAGCGTGTATTCACCGATCGCGCGATAGGGGAGAAGAGTCCCGAATCAGCGATAAGGAAGCAACCGGAGCCGTCTGTTACCTCGACCAATACATGGAGAAAACTAAATGATGGAAGTTGTGTATATATATTCAATTCATTAATTTAATTATTTTAGTACAACTTCCGTCACTTAACACTTAATTTATATAATAATTTCTCTTTCATTTTCTTCGGCATATAAGATGTTGACAATTATATTATTTGGGGGGCTTGCGGCGGCTCAATCGGTAGAGTGTCGGATTCCCACGCCGGTGACCCGGGTTTGAATCCTAGTCTCTGCTGATTGATACAAGCACCTCTGTAAAAATTACATGTGCTTTGTTTACAAACACACCACAGACCCCCGTCGTCGATTAGCACCACATCGGAGCACAAACATGGCAACGTTAAAAAAATAAATAAATAAAAAATAAGATGTTGAAAACGTAAATTCTGTATGTACTAGGAACGTTGGGAAACTATGTCATTTTGTCTAAAAAAATCATGAATTTTTGTTGGAAATCAATATTTATTTCAGCTTTGTTTCATGCAGAAATATTAATCTGGACCAAAGTTATTAACTCCAGTAGCTGTATGTTAATCTAGATCAAATGAAAAATAATTATTTATAAAAAATGGCTATAAATTACGCAAAAACACTGTTTTATTATTTAAATAAAATGATCTTATTTTTATTATAGTTGTGAATCTATTGTTCCAAGATAGACATAAATAAATTATATGACTCCATCGATCACTTAGAACAATCCTTTATTAATTGAGTTAAAAGTATGCGACGTTTCGGGAGTATTTGAAAATACTCCCCTTATCATGGCTACACAAAAAATAAATAAACTTATAAGTCACTATATTACATTACACATTATGCCGCAAACTGTAAAAGCAAAATACAAAAAATAAAAAATAACGTGGAATTACATTTACCATAAACTTAAACGAATTACAAATCATGGACAGCGTCGTGAACTATGGACAAGCATAATTGTATACTATAATGGCACCTCTAAAAAAATAAATTTACGAACATTTAAATTACTTTATAATAAAAATTACTCAAATTACAAAATTATAACAAAAACGTTAAAACAAAACTTACTGAAACAAGTAGACACACAACTACTAGAATTGGTCCTGAAGGCCGGTAGTACGTACCGGCCTCGCGAAATTACAAGCTGTTACATGGTCGCGATTTCAGAGACAACTAAGTGCAAAATAAAAACTTGCCGAATCCCTCGCAGTCTCCAAAATTATACTTTGGAGAGGGGTGTGTGGCTCCCAGCTCACAGAGCGAACGGAGAAGAAAGGCGAACGAGGAATTCCCGAACGTCCGTCGTCCAACGAGTGAAGCACACAACTCCATGCATGTCTGCGTTCTGGATCTCGCTCTGCCAGCTCGGAGCCTCTCGCGAGAGACACGGCAAATCAATTCGTAACACATGAAGAAGTATAGAATACCTCCTCGCTAGTATAGTGTTCGGATCACTAAGAGTTAAGAACTCGACTAAAATTATTATGAAAAAATCGGTGGAGACGTGCAAAAGAAATGTGTTCGTGTGCAAATATATAATGTGCACAATTGTAAAGAAATAAACAAACAAGAAAAGTTTAAAAGAAAATTTTTTTTAAAAATTTCATAATTGGAAAATAACTAAAGTCAAAGAACAAACTAGAGTATTATTCGAAATAATTTTTAATTAAATTAAGTGCATTTTTATAGACATTTTTCAAAAAAATAGTGACTCCCATTTTATTTAATGTGTTATTTAATGTGATATGCGTGGCAGTACGTACTACCGGCCTTCAAGACCAATTCTAGTAGTTGTGTGTATACTTGTTTCAGTAAGTTTTGTTTGAACGTTTTTGTTATAATTTTGTACTTTGAGTAATTTTTATTATAAAGTAATTTAAATGTTCGTAAATTTGTTTTTTTTAGAGTTGCCATTATAGCATACAATTATGCTTGTCCATAGTTCACGACGCTGTCCATGATTTGTTATTCGTTTAAGTTTATGGTAAATGTAATTCCACGTTATTTTTTATGTTTTGTACGTTGTTTTTACAGTTTGTGGCATAATGTGTAATGTAATATAGTGACTTATAAGTTTATTAATTTTTTATGTTTTGTATTTTGTTTTGACAGCTTGTGGCATAATGTGTAACATAGTGACTTATAATTTTATTTATTTTTTGTGTAGCCATGATGAGGGGTATATTTTAAAAAAATTCCCGAATCGCATACTTTTAACTCAATTAATAAAGGATTGTTCTGAGTGATCGATTGAGTCATATAATTGATCTCATTTTCAATTATTGTTACATGTATTCAGTTTTGATAATAATGCACAAATGCTATCAAAATAGTATAAAAAAATTTAAAATCAGGGGCAATTTTAAGAAAAATGGTAGGGATCCTCATTAATCACAATAAGTTCCAGGTTTTAATGACAACTTACGTGAAATGGTCAAACGGAACAAAGTCACATGGGTTTATGATTTATAGTTTAGATTTTATTATACAATTTTAATTATTCTTAACATTTTTTCGGTCGTTTTGGTTTAGTAGCTTTATACTTATTACCTCTACTTGGGCACAAAGTCTACTAAAACTAAACAAAAACTAAATAATATTATTTAATTACAGGATCTGACTCAGTACTTCAAAAAATCTTGGACAGGTGTGGCTAATGACCGCAGCAAAAGAAATGTGCAGACCCGACGAGGGTTTTTGTCTCCAGAGGGGCCACTGGAAACATATATTTCTCCATTCCGCCTCTAATTTACCTCAGACTAGATCAAGCTATGACACAAGAGGAAAGAGAGTCGATTGCAACTGTTTGGCCAGAGTCAAAACCAATAATGCATTACCACCCACCTCTCAACCCGTTCGCAGTCGCTCTGCCTTTAGTGACTGCAGAGACCGTCAGCCAAATGATCACTAAAAACAATGATGACATGATACGTAGACTGAGGAGCTGCGGGAGCGGTTCCTACCAAAACAGGCTAAACAAAACACAGTTTGTGCACCAACTGGTGCAGGGCTTGACGGAGCGCATGGCCTGGACGATGGACAAGCCTGCACGACAGGATGGCGAGAGGTCAATGGCTGGGAACGGTGATGAGAGGAGCCTGGTAGCTGAGGAGACACATCAGCAGATGACTGACGATGGAGAGATGTCAGAGGTACACCTGGACCAGATTAAAGGGCCCAAGGTTTTACTGGTCGAAACCATAAAGGAGCCCAAGATTGTGGTTAAGAGAAAGCAAGCAGTCGACTGGAGCAGAGAGGGGCCGTACAAAATACAGGTTCAGGCACTTCTGTTACAGAAGTTGTCAGACATGTCCGGCCATAGAGAGGGGCAGAGAGAGGCGTCGTAGGCGCCAATTGAGACGCCAATTGTGAGGATCGTCTCTCAACAGGAGCAAGGTTCCCGACCCGGCTAGAGGTATCCACAGGAGGATAGATAGATAGATAGATATACGATTTATTTGTCAATTTTGGCAAAAATACATTACATAAAAATTGTTATTTTGTCATTACATTTAGTCTTTGATCACTATCACAGTTCGTCAGTGTATAAATATAAAAAATTGTTGCACAAATTTGTCGTTATCTAATATCACAGTTTGTTTATATCACAGTTCCATAACAATTTCTGAAAGTCTACTCATTCTTGCATACCCGTACATCCATCGCGTCACAATTTAAAAACAATTACAATTCAGCCGATACATACACTCATCACACACGCAGATAAATTTACTCTTTATTAAAATATACTCTTTATATTTTGTACATTACAATATATTTCACGACTAAGAATACAAAACACGGGAGAACGGATAAATTAAAAGAAAAAAAAATAAAAAGATTTATTAATTAATAAATAAATAAATAATTAAATAAATAAATAAATAAATAAATGAATGAATGAATGAATGAATGAATGAATGAATGAATGAATGAATGAATGAATGAATGATTGAATGAATGAATGAATGAATGAATGAATGAATGAATAAATGAATGAATGAATGAATGAATGAATGAATGAATGAATGAATGAATGAATGAATGAATGAATGAATAAATAAATAAATAAATAAATAAATAAATAAACAAATAAATAACTACCCATGTATATGAATTCTCCGTCATCATGAAAAAATGTCAACTTAATCACCGTGCAGTTGACTGAGGTGCCTGCCTAACGCCGTTTTAAATTTACATAAGAACGGCAGATACCTCACACTGCAGGGGAGGGAGTTCCAGAATCGCGAACCTTGGGCTCTAAACGAATAGAGACCCTTATCAGTCCGCGATCCCGGAACCGAGAGCTCTTTCACACCGCTCCTACTGGAAGTCCTAGCTGTGTTTTTACCAAAGAGAGCCGCAAAGTACGGAGGTTGTCCCATATTTATTGCCCTATACAATAATAACCCCGCAAAGTACGCTCTTCTTTCCTTTATTGTAACCCAGCCAAGATATTTCCTGTGAGGAGTGATGTGCTCATCCCTTCTAACACCACATATGTATCTCACACATGAATTTTGAAGTCGTTGCAACTTCGTCTCGAGCTCATCAGACACATCAAGGTGAACCACGGAACAATAATCTAAATGTGGCACTACCAGCGCGCATGCAAGCTGCTTTCTCAACGCCTGAGTTGTGCATGAACTAAAAAATCGTAGGCTGTAAAGGGCACGATTTACCTTTTTTCCAACTGCATCAACCTGCAGTTTCCACGTGAGTTTAGAGTCCATAACAACACCAAGGTTTGTGACCGAGTCAGAGAAATGCACATGTACACCTTCCTGAAACCCAATGCCGGGCAAACCAAGATCCTGCAACCGATTGATGTTGTGCTCGGAGTCGAAAATGATCGCTTTTGTTTTGCCGAAATTGAGTCGCAGTCCGGATGCTTCGGCCCACTCCGACACTGCCCGCGCAACAGCCGACATGCATCTGATACCCACATGAAGATCTCGCCATGTCACTTGAGTGTAAGTTTGCAAGTCGTCCGCGTATAGCAAGTGTTTAACATCACCACCAGTCAGTACGTCTTGTAAGTCATTGATATAAAGACTGAATAGCAAGGGCCCCAGGACTGAACCCATTGGCACACCTAGATTGGTGGTTAGCCAATCAGATTCCCCGTTGTTGTCAGTTATGACTTTTTGCCTGCGACCAAAAATTTATGATTTGATCCACAGAAGAACACTCCTGGAAAAACCCATGCGTATCAGCTTACGAAGTAATTTAGATGGTGATATAGTATCAAACGCCTTACTAAAGACGAACAGTAGCAGTATAGTCATTAGTTTCTTATTGTCGTTAATCCCAGTTCGTATGTCCTCGGTTAGTTTTAGTAGAGCTGTCTGGGTGCTGTGATGCTGTCTGAAACCGGTTTGCAGAGGATCCAAAATATTTTTGGATCTTAAGAAATCGGTAATCTTGTTGTGTACTATCTTCTCCGGCACCTTGGAGAGAAAGCTCAATAGTGCTATTGGGCGAAAATCTGATAAAGTAGATGGCACTGAAACCTTTTTTAGAGGCACCAAGTGAGCCCCCCTTCAAGCCCCTGGGAAGACACCATCAGACAAAGAGGAGTTAAAGACCCTCGCTATATGATGACTTACATACGGGAGAGCCTTAGCTACAACGCTTTGGGGAATACCGTCCTCACCCCTAGCCTGCAACGAGAAATGAGCAACAGCCAGGACTACGTCCGTCACTGTAACATCTTTGAAAACAAAGCCGTCGTCCCTGGCCGAGTCCAAGATGCTACCCAAATCAACGTCACCTTCACTCTAGGAGACCGATACCCCCGCAAAGTGCGAGTTCAGCTCACCCGGCGAGAAGCCATGCAACCCCCCTCCCCGTGCCCTTGGCAGGAGTCCCAAGCCCTTTAGTTCTTTCCAAATATCCTTCTTATTTTCTAGGGCTTCAAAAATCTTATTCTGCATGTAAGTCTCCCGCGCGATTTTCATGCGTTGTTCTGCTTCGACCGCGAGAGACCGGTACTCCTGCCAAAGATTACCGTTTTTTGTGCGCTGTAGTTGTCTGCATACGGCGTCACGTTTTTTTATTATGTGAGCCAGATCTGCGTCAATCCATGGAGGATTAGCTTTATTTTTTCGTGTAAATTGATTCAGTGGAGCGAGTTCATCTATTGTCCCCATGAGATTGGCGCTGAGCTGTCCCAATAAATCGTCCATGTCGTTGTTGTCCAACCAATCAAACGCCGCCCAGTCACATTTACTCAGGTAAGATAGAAGATCTTCCTGTTCTATTGTTTTAAAGTCTCTGTAACTGAAAGTGTCGGTGATGGGGCTATTGTTTAATTTAAAATCTATTTCAACATCTATAATTGTGTGATTGCTGGCAAAGGACGCCGCCTGATTGCTCGCATTCAGCACCACGTCGTTGTCATCTGTCATAACGACATCAATCCATGTGTGAGACCCCTCGAGGTGATGAGTCGCACCATGCTCTATTATTTTTAGATTTAAATCGTTGGCTAATCGCCTAACGAATCTTGCATCAGCCGACGTCTTCAACAGGTTCGCATTCAGATCACCCATCAAGATTTTATGGCTATAGTCCTGCGTGTATGTAGCTAGCTTATCAATTAGGTCAGAATTTTGCAGGAATGGTACATGCGGTGGCCTATAAATGAGAGCAGAGGGCGGTGAAATTCCGGAGTCATTCAGCTCCAACAGACAAAGATCAGGGGTAATAGAGCCATCTAGTGTGAGTATTTTTAATACAAATATAATATCAAATGAATCTAATATAATTAGAAACAAAGAATAAGAAAAAAAATTAGAATGTTATATCAACGAAAGAGTAGAAAGTTTATTGAAAAAGAAAACAGAAAACTAATTAAATGAAAATTATTTAAAAATATAACTGATAAAATTCAAATTGAAATAAACAATGGAGGATCAGGAGTGAATAGAAATTACAAATTAATAGTGTTAACGAAATTTGAGATTTTTGAAGATTTTTTAATGTCCGAGTTAAAGACAAAGAAATTAAGTTATATTCTACAGGTTAAAAAGTGTAATAATATAAATTCCAAGAAACTGAAGGAAGATAAAGAGAGAGTTAGAGACATTATAATATACCACATTGAAATGATTTATTACACTAAAATAGTAGAACTAAGAGAACCGGCTATTATACTGGAAAAACTAAAGGAACACAAGACATTAGAGTCGATAACAAATTCTATCTCAGCTAGAAAAGACTTATATAGTCAGAAATTTAACCCAGTTACAGAAACTGCTTCAAAGTTTTGGGACAAATATGAAGAAAATGTCAGAATATTTGATAGCATTCGTGGAATTGGGAAACTGATAGAGAAAGAAAAGAGAGATGTTTTTCTACAAGCAGTCGTAGAGAAAATCTCAGCGATTAACATCGCGGACTGTTTTTCCAGACAAAATAGCGACGAAATGACGTATTTACAAGTAAAAGAATTTATTTTATAGGTGGAGTATACCTGGCCAAAAAGAGATCTCCCCAGAGCCGCTTTATTCACTCGAGGAGCCAAGAGTGACCAAAGCAGCTCTCGTGCCACAGATAGGAGATGCTTCATGAGAGGTCATATTGGCAGCGAGTGCCCAAATCCGGGGCAATCCTTTTGCTTCTCATGCAAACAAGTGGCGGGACACGTTGTCAAGGATTGCCCTGAACGCAAAGCTGAATAGCCGGCCAAAAATCAACGTAACAAAAAGATTAAGGCAGATCAGCATCAGAGGACAGGCAGCTAATGACAGAGGGTCGGGCAGACCTCGCAGAGGCTTCGGAAGTCGAGGCAGAGGCGGTGGTCGCCGTAGCGGCTCGCACAGAGGCTCAAACCGATGACGTGGAGAAAGCCACCAGGGAGTTGCGCACTACAGCTCAGCTGACAGCTCAGCCTGGGAGGCAGCCTCGGAGGACCACTCAGGTGAGAGTACAAAATTTCGTAATGCAATTGAATTTGGTGACAGTATAGGTAAAGTAGAGAGAGAGTCAAGTCATAATGAGAGTAAAGAAAAATAATCAAAATTTATAGCAGATTCTGAGGGCAACAGAACATCTGAGTAAAGTCAAATTAACTTGTAACAGCTTAAATGAGTCGGAAAAATAAACAATAAAAGCACGTTAGATACTAAAGGAGTAGAGATTATTACAACCGAAACTAAAGACGGAAATTAATTAATATTGAATGACGTTCTTTATGCAAAAGATTTCTCCGAAAATCTGCTTTCATTGAGACAATTTCTAGATAAAGGTTTAAAAATATATCTAGACAATAAAGGTATTAACATTTATTACCCTGATGCTAGGAAAAGCTTAATTACAGGATCTTATTAATCGCCATTTTGGATAGTTAAATTAAAAATACGGAAAGATAACAATGGTAATGAGAAAACAGATGAGTGAATGAACGAGTTCGATGAAAATGCGTGTTATCATTCATACAATACTAGGAGTTCAAAGACTAATATTAAAGAGAAAAGAGATAACATCGAAAACAGAGCAGAGATTAACGATAGAGACAAAATTGCGGAAGTACCAGAAATACACAAATCAAAGAAATAGAATCAGCTAACGAAAATAGCTCTATAATGGAACAACTGAATCAATTTAACAGTTTATTAAACAGGCTAGATAATAGGAAAGTACACAAATTAGATGAAGATTCTGAAATTGAGGTAAACTTTGATGTTAAGTATAAAAATATTTCATGTAATGAACCAATGAGATTTACTCAGCCAATGTTGTGGCACGTAATATTAGGTCATGCTTCGAGAACTTATCTGCTAAACTAGGCAAAGCAACAGCCAAAGTTATTAAAATCATATTAAATAAGTAAAGATATGAGTATATCTGAGTGTGAGACATGTTTATTATCTAAAAGTGCTAAATTGCCAGACAAGAACTAGAGCAACTAAACTATTACAGATAGTTCATGCTGATACAATGAGATCAATAAACCCAATAACACACCCTAAAGAGTTTAACTTTCTACTTGTACTAATTGATGATCATTCACGAACAGCTTTAACCTATCCTTTACGTAGAAATAATGAGGCACCTAAATGTATAGAAGAATTTGTTCGAAATATGCGTAACTTCATAGGATCTAATGAGAAATTCTGTTATCTGAGATATGATAGAGGAACTGAATTTACAGGAGCTGAAACTGTAGAAGTACTTAATAGTTTAGGAGCAGAATTACAGAGCATAACGAAGTGATAAAAAGATTTATTAAAACATTAGAAATGAGAATAAGAGCGATGATATTTGATTCAGGACTACCACCTAGTATGTGGGATTTAGCTGTAAAGGCAGCTACTTATACATATAATAGCACACCTTATAAATCTATTGATATGAGTACCCCACTGAATAAGTTAAATCCAAATTATAGAGTTAATCTAAATCAAATGAAAAGATTTGGCTCGGTAGGTTTTGCAAGAATCCCAAGAAACACAACAACTAAATTTGCAGCCAGGCTGCCAGAGATTTCACAGTAGGGTATTTACAAACAGAGTATATTATTTATGTACCAGAGCAAAATAAATTCTATGAGAGTAGGCATGTTAGAATTATTGAAAGTTCGGTTTACAAAAAATTTTATAATAAGCAGTCAGAGTCCACGAGTCAACACCTGAGTGTTCAAACATCCATGGAGCAGCATGGTGAATTAATCATTACTCAGGATAAGTTGATAGATTCAGAGGAAGATGTAGAGACTTTAAATGAAAAAGGAAAAGGAGGGCCAACAAAGTAAAGAGAATGTAGAGTCAGTATTTTATTTTTCTATTGGATAAAAGCCACATAACTTATTATTTGATAAGGACACTAGAGATGTAAAATTTCACGCGCTATTAGCTCAAATTCGAGGAGATCCGCAAATATATAGAGAGGCTGTATATTCTGCGGAAGGAGAAAAATGGAAAGTAGCAATAGAAAATGAATTAAATGTTCTCAAAGATAAACAAGTTTATAGAGTAGAAGAAAGGTCAAAATTTAATGAAAAAAACGCAAAGCCTAATATAATTAGCTATAGATGGATATTTAAAAGAAAGATAGATAATATAGGCAATGGAAGTTTTAAAGGTAGATTAGTCATTAGAGGATTCCGGGATAGAATCGAGTACGAATTACGTGAGACGTATGCGCCTGTTTCTAGACTCTCATTAGTTAGAACATTTTTGGTATTAGGTAATAAATACGACTTAAAATTGAAACAATTAGACGTAGAAACGGCATTTTTGTATGGCGATTTAAGCGAAGAGATATATATGGAAATTCCAGAAGGAATAGTGATTGACATAGATACAAGGAGAAACTTCGCATGGAAGTTAGAGAAATCCCTATATAAATTAAATATTAGTCCAAAGAAGTTGAATGATAAATTCACAGAGAGTGTGTCTAAATTAAGATTTACTTCACACGATTTTGATCTTTGTTTATTTGACAAAAGAAGTAAAGGTGAGTGTATTTTAACCTTATTGTACGTAGATGACATATTAATGGCAGGTAGAGACAATAAAAATCTGGAAACTATAAGAAAGAATTTGAGCAAGGAATTCGTGATTAAAGACTTAGGAGAACCAAAGGAGTTTTTAGGTACGAGTATAAAAATAGAGAGAGATAGTTATATGAAAACACTAAGCCTTAGTCAGGGAAAATTCATAGTGAAAATGCTGGAAAAATTCGGATTTGAGAAAACGAGACCTGTTTCAATCCCATGCAAACTAATCAAGTCACGAACCGAGAGAGAAAGAATCAAGAGGAAAATGAGTATTCTAAAGAAGTGACACCAAATCGTCAATATCGTGAGGCAATAGGATCCCTATTATATCTAGCGAATGCTACTCGCCCGGAGATATTTTGTATACTACAAATGTACTCAGTAGACCCCAAGTAAATCTCACAAATAACGAATGGGAAATGGTAACAAGAGTTTTCAAATACTTATCAGGTACCAGAAACTGTAAATTGACATTTAAAGGAGAGTTAGACAATTTAATTGCTTATACTGACGCAAGCCTGTCAGGTTGTAAAAATTCACTGACTACATGTGGCCTAGTTGTTAAATTATTCGGAGATTCTATAGCATGGAGATCTCACAAACAAAGTAGTGTAGCTCTGTCAACTTATCAATCTGAATACGTGGCAATGAGTGAAACTAGCCAAGAATTAATGTCTATACACAATTCGATACAATACATTTTGGGAAAGGATCTGTATCCTATGGCGTTATTTTGCGACGATTTGGTAGCAAAAGCGTGTGCGGTAACGAGCGGATTGAATAGAATAGGCACATGATAGAGAGAAAAGAACATTATATAAAAGAATGTGTAATTGAATGATGAATTAACCTTACAATTATTAAACATGTCAGATCACTAATGTATATAATTACAGGAGAAAATGAAGCAGAAGAGAGCTGAGACTGAGAGGCCAATCGCGGTCGGATAGAGTATAACGATGTGAATTAAAAGGGAGAATCACCCTAACAAGACTAGTCAAACACTAGAGTGCATATGTTCTTCTAAAAATTAGATTTAAGTTATAATGTAAAACAAAGTTTCAAATTACGAACTGCGAGATCTGACGAAAGAGATTTATTATTAACTTGTAAAGTAGTTTCTAAGATATAATACAATTTAACTATAAAATATGTATAACTATTTAATCTGCTTCTGAATAAAGAGCGAACAATCTACTTCTTAATAACGAGCGCCCTTCCTAGAGAGCAGCGGTTTCGGGTGATCGCGCATGCAGTCAGTCGACCCCCGTACCTAGGAGTGCACGCGCTGTATCTTCAGAAGCATTTAATAAATCGACATACATAATTAAACCTACATCCACTGCTTCTCCCATAATCCAACATTATATAATATAGTTACCTGATATAGTACCAAATGTCTCCAGCTTCCGTCGTCCAACAGACCTCTGTGCATGTTGGACCACGCAGGAAAGCTCTACGAGAGGTTGCTCAAACCACGGATACAGGGAGCTGTGCGGGATGCCGGCGATTTAGCTCACAACCAGTACGGCTTCAGGAAACAGCGATCCACGGTGGACGCTATACGGGAGGTAGTACAGCGGGGCAGGAAGGCATGGATCGGAAATCATTTTTCCATGAACATTACACTCCTGGTCACGCTGGACATTAATAACGCTTTTAACTCGACCAGATGGCCTGACATCTTGGAAGCGTTGAACGTGTTCAGAGTCCCGGAGTACATCATGCGGGTGATACGAGACTACTTAAAGGATGGTATCCTCTGATACAATACAGAAGAAGGCCAACGCGAGAAATATCTCAGCGCCGGCGTGGCCCAGATTTTTGGAACATCCTGTACGATAGCCTGCTGAGGAAGGGTTGTTGGAACGGGTGTACATGATAGCGTACACCGATGATATCGCTTTAGTCATCATCGCGCGCAACTTTGACAGAGCACAATATCTGCTCAACCAGGCGATGCGCAGGATCTCGCGCGGGATGCGGGAACACGGACTCGACTTGGCAGCCGCCAAGACAGAGATCGTACCCTTCACCGGCAAGCAGGTAAGTCCTATATTTACCATGAAAGTGGGAGAAACAGAGGTTTAAACTAAATACTAAGCTTACTTTCTTTCGTCACCTAGCGTATGCGGCGGACAAAGCGGCAAAAAAGATGGTACAGCTGAGCCGTCTCATGGTGAACACGAGTGGACCAAAGGCGAGCAAGCGACGGTGTGAAACAAAGAAAGGACAGCTCTTCTCGACTTGATCGGACAGCTCTTCTCGACTGCCACGGCAAAATTCGCCGAGACGGTTCTACGACAAAAGAAACGGTACCTAGACAGGGCAACCGACGAAGGTATGAATGAAGCGCTGGGAGACGCTCCGACACCCCAACATAACTCAGGGACGTCGGACGACTCCATGGAAATGGACGAGGAGAAAGAAAATGGGACCCTTTCTTAACCGGGAGACGCTCATTTCAGGGACGGGAATACTTCTCCTTTCCGTATGGAGATAAATGCGCCGGTTCAAATACGCGTACAAACGAGACGGGTTAGATCTGATGTCCCCTCGGGGGATTTAAAATTATTAATTAATTTGTTTCAGATCAAGGCAGTAGCGGTTGTCGAGACGATACAAGAATGGCACCACCCTGAGGTAATGTGATAAACAGTACCAGGGTGGGTTCCGTCAGAAGAGGAAAGGGTGGTAGGTTTTAGTGGGTTGGTTTACGATGCAACGGGTGTGTAGTTCTTTTTTTCGCGTTTTTGTTTATTTTATTTTTCGTCCGATGTTATACACACTGTGGATGCATCTCCAACCAGTTCCACACTATCCGTCTGTGCGGACCCAGTCTGGCGTGCCTTAGGTGGCATTTCCTACATACCCTCGAAAAAAAAAATAAAAGAAAAATAGTACCAAAGGTATTTGATACATAAAAGATTTAAAGAATTTTAATAAATGTGATACAAGGATGCAATACGTAATATATCAGAATTTTAGTCTTGGTTTTACAAAAGCTCGATTTTCTCAGCTTCAAGTTTTCCAGTATGCTAAAGTTTTTTTCAAATATTGTTTGATGCATTTCAAACAAATGTTAGCATTTCTTAATGTACTTTTATGCTTAATTACTTTTATGATATTAACCTTTAAAAAATCATGAAAATATGACATTTATTTATGATTTCAATAGATTATATTTCTAAAAGTAAATAAATAGACTTAAAAATATAATAAATATGCTAACTGTTCTACTTTTTGATGTTTAGAATGATGATAAATTTTCCTAAATCTGTTAGATGAATATCTTGACGCAAACCAACTTTACAAAAGCTACCTTATTCTGGTCTAAAACTGACTAATGTGTGCATGTTTTAGAATCTAGGAGAATAAAAATTTTAAAAATTCTGGAAAACGTACTTTCTAAATTACGAATATTAGGTAATTTTTTCAAATTTATATTGTGGACTAAACAAAAACTTTAGAAAATCACCAGAAAGCCATCTTAAGTAAACTGCTTAGTAAAAATGGCCCCGTAAACTCTTAAAAATATCGTTGATAATGTCAGGTTGACATTTTGAAATATTCTATTCCTTTGACAGAGAATAATAGTTTAAATATCTTTTCCTATTATCTTTTCCATACGCTGAGATGATCGTGCGGGAATGTAGCTGAGTGTGCAGGAATGTATATAAGATCGTGCGGACATATACCGAGGTATATACGCGTGCGCCATCTATCTCACTATACATACATTAGCACGTGCGAGCCGATTGGCCGCTCGCTCGAGCGCCGGTTTGTTTACATCTCACTGTCTTTGTCTTCTTTAATAGACCTGTCGAAACGTGCGTTCTGTGTTCTACATTTTTTAACGAGCTAAAAACGTGAAAGTTTTCAGTCGCTTTGCGTAAGCTCTTCAGAACAACAGTGTAAAGTAGGAGGTGATAAAAATGAATACGATACAAAGTGATACTGCTTTGGAAATACACGATGGGTGCAAATCGCATTCAGTTACCGAAGGATACATTCAAGATTCCATTACGAACAAAAAAAGCAATTGGTTATCGCATTGAAGGTGCAATACCTTCAACAGAAAAAAGTTCGAAGTGTTTGAAACTCAATGAAAACAAAATAGATGAGTCTGCAACAGAAAATAAAGCAACACAAAGTCTTATTAATACGTTGTATCCAAACTCGTCAGCAAATAATCTTTTATGGACTCACATCACTACAGTAACAGTGATTCCTGAGACTCCTGAAATGTATTTTGAAAATAGCAGTAACAGACTTAACGTCGAAAAAAATTAAAGAAACCAGGAACCAGTAAAAAATAAAAATATATCTATAGCTACAAATTAACTAGAGTCATTAAAGAATATCCTATTCCAATTTGTCAATTGTCGAGTTACAATTAATATAAATAATAATAACAAATGAATGTAAAATATTTTTCTTTTTCAACTTAATAAATTTATAATAGTTTTTTAATTTACATTTTTTGGGTGGGAAGGGGCTGCGCCACCCCTCCGAAACCCTCTTCCCTGCGTCCTTACCCCACCGCTGTTCAACCTTTTATAATAATTGAAGGTGTCGAACTTTGCGCAACTCAATAGGAAAAATAATATACCATACTCGTGCGCTACGTAGGTGTACCCGTACAAGCAGAGTTTGTCGCCCGAGCATCACTCATGCGAGAATTACCTACTATGTGCACTCGTATCGTAATGTACTATTTTAACATAACGTAAAATGGAGGCTATTACTTAGTAACATTTAAGCTTATAACAGTCCACCAATGACCTATCGGATGACGGGCCCGTATGTTTGTAGTTATTCTCTACAATTGAAGACATTGTATGAAATTTTAAAAGAAAATTAGAAAACGGTGGTAAAGCGGAAATTACAAATATAAAAAAAAATTTTTCTTTAGTTGACAATTTATTAATTGATTTTGCTACTTTCTTTAGCATAAAATTATGTCGCTTATTTACCATTCCAAATCATATAAATACTAAATACAAACATTAATCATTACCACATTAACCAGATGTATTGCAAATTGTTAGCAATTGAACATACACGTTTTGCCATCCATTTCCTTAAGGGGTAACACCAGTCTAAAATTTTTAAGAAATCGATTTTGTTCGGCTTAAACGATACTTTGGACTCTTAAAAATCATATCCAATTGGTTTTATACAGAAATAAAATTTGTAAGTGGTCCAATTCTCGATTTTGCCGCAGCGCCTCGGAGCGCGCCGTGACTGCTGAATCAGCCACCGCCAAACTCTCTGATTTATCGATTATGTAGTGCTCCTACCTGTCCAAATTCTATTTCTTATGATCATTGTGGTTCCTCAGAAGTCCACCAGGGTGTACTAACACTGAATAAAAGTGTGTGTGTCTGTATGTGTGTGAACTAGTACAGCTGCCAAGCGACGCCGTGCAGACGCTTTATTTTCTTTCCGTACATTTTCGTTCAAATATTAATAACGTGTTTTGTTATTGTAAAAGTTTTCGAATAAACAATATGAGTTCGAGAAAAGTCGTGTATTGTGACAAAAAAACCGGCCAAGGAGGAAGGAGTAGTTCAAAAAGACCGAGAATATCAAACCGACGGCCGCAAAACCGTTATGAGCTGGAGAAGCCAAGCCTGGAGAACGTTAGTACATCGGCAAAAAAATTATCAGAAGTAAATTTCGATGATTTTGAAGTAAATGAAGGTTTCGGTTACCGAATTCTGAATTTTGTAGCAGTGTTCTCCGCGATATCGCAAGCTCTTGTATGTAAAAAATGTAAATCCAATGTAACGTTCACCGAAACTGAAAAGCGAGGCGTGGGTTTCAAAATTGTGATTTCCTGTAAAAACTGTGATCAGATTACTATTCCTAGTTGTCCATTTATTGAGAAAGGATATGATATTAATCGCAGAATTGTTCTTGCCGTGCGATTACTAGGAATAGGATTGAATGGCATTATAAAGTTTTGCGCCTACATGGATCTCCCGCGGCCAGGTTTTCAATCGTTTTACGATACAGTTGTTAAGAAAATTGCCATTGAAGCAGAAGCTGTTTGTAAGCTCAGTATGAAAACTGCAGCTAAAAAGGAACGAAAAAAACTGACGATCCAAATGGCATTACTGTATCTGGTGATGGATTGTGGAGGAAATGTGGTTTTTCATCTCTTTACGGGTTTGTTTCACTTACCGGCTGGTATACTGACAAAGTAGTCGATGTTTTGGTGAAATCTAAATATTGCAAAGCTTGCGAATTTTGGAAAACCAAAACTGACACCATCGAGTTCAAGGAGTGGAGCCAAACTCACAAAGAAGAATGCCAAGCGAACCACGTCGGCTCCACAGGAAAGATGGATGTGGACGCCGTCATCAAAATGCTCCAGCGCTTAGAATCTTTGCACAATTTGAAGTACGCTAATTACGTGGGCGACGGAGATTCAAAAACCTTCAAAGGAATCATAGATTCTGAGCCCTACGAAAAGTTCACCGTAAAAAACAGAATGTATCGATCATGTGCAAAAGCGGATGGGTTCTCGTCTCTCTGAAGAAGTTTATAAAGCGATTTCGCCAATTTATAAAGAGTTAAGCAGTGACGATCTACTTACGCGTTGCTTAGGCGGCTTCACACAAAATACCAACGAAAGTTTCAATGCGACTTTCTGGTCTATGGCTCCAAAATCTTTCTCTAGTGGCAAACACGTGCTCGATACCGCAGTATATATTGCTGCAGGTATCTACAATGATGGCCTTTCAAGTGTCATGAAGCTGATGCAACACTTGGGCTTGACAATCGGACCGAACTGCTATAATTTCTGCGTGGAGGCGGACACACGTCGCATCAAGTTTTCCGAGAGATCCCTAACAGACGATGCCATAGAGGCCCGGATGTCCTTAAAATCAGCCAGGAAGGAAGAGGAGGAGTCAAACATTAATGGAGATGGCCAAATGTACGGTGCAGGCATCGCAGATTAGCGGTATACAAAAATTTCAAGGATTTAAATGCACCGAAAAATTTAAACGCGTTTTTCTCGAAACGGGTTTTTTCAAACTGGGCGCACTCATAGCTTCAACACCATTGCATGGATCGACTTGCAATTTCTACAGTAGCTTTACAAATATATTCTCCATCGAAGTACGTAGCCGTTTTTTGATATTTTGAAAATTACTTGTTTTATTAACAATTTACTACTTTTTTTTTAGTCGAAAATTCATACGTTTTGTTCAGTAGTGCACAGTTTCTACAAAAATTGGAATAAAAAAAATCCTACGTACTTCGATAGCTATTAGTATGTAGCATCAGAAAATTTTTGTTTTTTTTTCTAGCTCTCACGATTTTTGAGAAATTGATGCGCCCGCGGAGCACCTTCAAAAAAATCTTTTTCCGCAGATCTGCTGTAGCGCCGCCATTTTGTACAAAAATCATAATACAAAAATTTTTTTTCATACATCAATATGTGTTAAATGAACCTTCTAAATATGAATACTATTCCTTTTCCCATAATCCCAGAATAAATTGTCAAAATTAGGCCTTTTTTCGACCTCGAGAGTGGTGTTATCCCTTAACAAAACGTAAAAATTGTTCGATTTTTTACCGTTTTATATTATCTTTTCATACATTTTCTTACGCTTTTTATGTTTTCTTACATTTTCTTACGTTTTATTACTTTAGAATACATTTTGGCACTAAAAATTCCGCTCACTAAAAAGACTCCCATAGTGTCCAATATTCGAAAAGAATATTTTCTATGTATCAATGTTTCTTAAGTAACTTAAAGTTTCTATTTTGCACATGTGAATTGGTTTATGTATGCCTCGCCACCTATCGATGATAAATTAAAGCAAAATTTTTCTTTTTGAAATAAGGAATTATAATGAAACGTAAGGAAACATAATAAAACATATAATGAGGTATAAAAATGTAAAAATGTCCGAAATCCAACATTTTCTTACGGTGTTTTACGTATATTTACGTTTTCTTACATTTTATAATTTCCACAGGGGTGTTAGAATACCCACCTGATGCACTGTTGCATATATATATATATATATATATATATATATATACAGTAGAATAGGCCGAGTTTGGCGTTTGCCTTCTATAGGCCTCTTGCACGATAAGAGAATATGAGACGGGGAATACGAAAATTTATGGCAGCCATAAGATATAACTATATATATATATATATACGGGGCATAAGGGGGAATTAGAACCTTACTCCTCCTTATTCCACCTTATTATTATTATTTTCCTTTAGCATGCAAGAGGCCAGAAGTATATGACATGATCTTTTACACGATATTCCATTAGAGGGACTTCATTTAGTTTAATTCAATAAGCAATTTTAATTTCTTATTTCAAAATTTTCAATTATAAATTAGAATTTAATTTTAATTTGAATAGTTGAAATTTGAAATTAAAATTTAATTTTTAATTCGAATAGTTTAAAATAGAAATTAAATTTTAATTTTAATCTGAATAGTTTAAATAAGCAATTCAAATTAAATTTTAATTTTGATAGTTTAAACTAAAAATTTAAATTTAATTTTAATTTGAATAGTTAAAATTAAAAATTAAAATTAATATTAATTTGAATAGCTAAAATTAAAAACTAAAATGTAACGTTAATTTGACTAGTTAAAATTAAAAATTAAAATGTAATTTTTAATTACACAAAATAAAATTAAAATTTATCGTTTCAATTTTTAATTGTGAATTGTACGTATCTATGTACGTATGTATGCACCCCATTATCCAGGCTTGCCGTGGAAAAATCGCGGCAATAGTTGCTATGCAATGTTTGTTCACAATTTGCTTCCAACTTGCGCTCAAGAAATGACGAATATCAAGGATTGATATCAATGTGCCGTAAAATTGATTGCAAATGCTTGTCACCAAATTTCTGCCATATACGGACGCAGATTCACTTACATTTGATGTATAACTTGTGCTGCAAGTTTTGTACATCAATTTGCTTTCAACTTCATTTCAATATTATTAAAATATTATATTATTCTATTTTCAATATTATTAAAATATTATATTATTCTATTTTCAATATTATTAAAATATTATATTATTCTATTTTCAATATTATTAAAATATTATATTATTCTATTTTCAATATTATTAAAATATTATATTATTCTATTTTCAATATTATTAAAATATTATATTATTCTATTTTCAATATTATTCACATAATATTCAATAAAACTACTCATATATACCACAGTGCGAGAGAAAGAGGGAGGAAATTAATAACAGCATATTGATGGAAATTTGTGTAAAATAATAATTGAGAAATATGACGACAATATGATGGCAATTTATGCCTATGATACGCCTACGCATCATGATAATGATCATCAATAGTAGAAGTAATTTTGCTTTCACTTTACCCTCATAATTTACTTGAATACTAGTTACTAAATTTACACCACCAAAAGGAATAGTATTCATATTTAGATGGTTCATTTAACACATATTGATATACGAAAAAAAAAATTTTTATTGTGATTTTTGTACAAAATGGCGGCGCTACAGCAGATCTGCGGAAAAAGATTTTTTTGAAGGTGCTCCACGGGCGTAATGCCATTTGGATCGTCAGTTTTTTTCGTTCCTTTTTAGCTGCAGTTTTCATACTGAGCTTACAAACAGCTTCTGCTTCAATGGCAATTTTCTTAACAACTGTATCGTAAAACGATTGAAAACCTGGCCGCGGGAGATCCATGTAGGCGCAAAACTTTATAATGCCATTCAATCCTATTCCTAGTAATCGCATGGCAAGAACAATTCTGCGATTAATATCATATCCTTTCTCAATAAATGGACAACTAGGAATAGTAATCTGATCACAGTTTTTACAGGAAATCACAATTTTGAAACCCACGCCTCGCTTTCCAGTTTCGGTGAACGTTACATCGGATTTGCATTTTTTACATACAAGAGCTTGCAATATCGCGGAGAACACTGCTACAAAATTCAGAATTCGGTAACCGAAACCTTCATTTACTTCAAAATCATCGAAATTTACTTCTGATAATTTTTTAGCCGATGTACTAACGTTCTCCAGGCTTGGCTTCTCCAGCTCGTAACGGTTTTGCGGCCGTCGGTTTGATATTCTCGGTCTTTTTGCACTACTTCTTCCTCCTTGGCCGGTTTTTTTTGTCACCATACACGACTTTTCTCGAACTCATATTGTTTATTCGAAAACTTTTACACTAACAAAACACGTTATTAATATTTAAACGAAAATGTACGGAAAGAAAATAAAGCGTCTGCACGGCGTCGCTTGGCAGCTGTACTAGTTCACACACACACACACACACACACACACACACACACACACACACACACACACTTCTATTCAGTGTTAGTACACCCTGGTGGACTTCTGAGGAACCAGAATGACCATAAGCAATAGAATTTGGACAGGTAGGAGCACTACATAGTCGATAAATCAGAGCGCGCCGTGGTGGCTGATTCAGCAGTCACGGCACGCTCCGAAGCGCTGCAGCAAAATCGAGAATTGGACCTCTTACAAATTTTATTTCTGTATAAAACCAATTGGATATGATTTTTAAGGGTCCAAAGTATTGTATAAGCCAAAAAAAATCGATTTTTTGAAAATTTTAGACTGGTGTTAATGTTCGCATTGTACTGCCCCTCCTCCCGAGACACATGCATACGGTGATAAATGCGTATTGTACGCTGCGACCCCGAAATCCGGCAGTCATCGGGAGGCCGGAAAAAATAATCGTAAATTTATGTATATGACGCTGGCCGCGGCGCTCCGCGGGTAGTCGAGCCATGAGCAGCCTGAAACTCGTAATAGTTTCCTGCGCGAGTATAATGTGTCATATACGGAGGTGTGCGGAATATGGCTTTCAGCTTTCACGTTCGCCCCTTTCGCGCGGAGTCGGACGCCCGCTGCGGGGATAACCGCTGCGCTTTTTCGAGAGGCTTCGCAGTTACCCCTTAAGTTTTCTTACACTGTTGTACGAGTTTTTTACGTTCTTTTACGTTTTATTACATTTTATAATTTCCACATGGGAAATATTAAATTACAAAACAGAAACGTAACAAAAATTAAAAAAGTAACAAAACGTATGTAAAGGTAAGAAAATGCATTAAAATGTCATAAAACGTAAATATGTCAAAAATCCAACGCTTTTTTACGTTTTGTTACATTTTATCACTTTTTGTTACTTTTTCATGCACTTTCTCACACTTTTTTACGTTTTCGTACGTTTCCTTGCGTTTTATTACGTTTTATAATTTCCACAGGGGCAGCACTGCCTTGCAGCTGAGTTTGGCGCTATTGTAGTATTAATATATTAATTAATCAGAGAGACTCATAAGTCTCCATGGCTTAGTTGCACTAGATGCACATTTTTTTTATTTAGCAATAAATTATTCTTCGAAACATCATAATATTACCCGCGTATAAAACATTACGTTTCGGAAAAGTTCGCCATAAGTTTTGTTTGGCAACAGCTTGGCTTGAACTTTAGCAATGAGACAATTCCAAAGTTTTAACGTACTTGAAAAATAGAGAAATAATTATGAAAAAAAAAATAATAAATAAGTTCGACCGGGATTTGAACCGGTTTTGGTTTGTAGGCATGAAACTATCTGTGACTTTGATTCGAATTTTGATGATACATTATTAATCATCAATGTTCATATGTACTATTTATATACTTTTGAATGTTAAATAAGCGCAACAATTTAATGCAAAAGAAAGTAGGTAAATAAATTAACAAATTGACAAGTAAAGAAAAAAATTCTTTTGTAATTTCCTCTTTACCATTACTTTGTATTCCTTTTCAAGTTTTGTACAATATCATCATTCATTGTAGAAAGTAACTACAAACATACGGTCTAGTCGTCCGATAATTCAAGGTGTATTAGAAAAATATAATATTTTCATAAGAAAAGGAATACTGGCTGGCATAAAAAAACTGCCTTGACGATTCAATCTGATTGGCTACCGAGTGAACGCCACGTACTAACAATGTGGAAGTGCGTCGCTCTTGACTTTTAAAAGTACGCCAGGCTTGACTGTACACGGAGAAAATAAACCTTCCAACCCTGCCGAAGTTTCATTGGTCAAAATGGTAGACTCCATATTCTGCTATTACGGCTGTGGACTTCGGTAGTTCTCACGGAACTTTTGGGGCATATTTACAAACCCCTCCTCAGCGATACCGGCTGAGGTGTTAGCCGCTAAAATCCCGGACTAAGCTCGGCGATCTTCGTCTTTTGTGCGCGCAATTGAATGCTACTCGACTTCTCGACGTATTCTTTAATTTATTTAGTATTTATAGTATGCAGTAAACATATATATATATATATATATATATATATATATATATATATATATATATATATATATATATATATATAGCATCGCGGTTCAAAGAGCCAAGGGCTTCTAAGAGATCAGACGGGTAGCAGTGAAGGTACAGTTGCGTGTCGTCTGCAAAAATCATGTACTTGGCGAGCCTAATGACGCTTGAAAGATCATTTATAAATATCGCAAAAAGAAGCGCACCAAGTGCACTGCCCTGCGGGACGCCGGAAGCAGCACTAAGCCATTCCGAGATGGAGCCGCCATCATCGATGACTGCTTGAAGGCGATCGGCAAGGTAGTTAAAAAACCATCGCAGGACCCGATCCGACGCGTTTAATGCTCGTAGTTTAGCCAGAAGCAAGGCATGCGGTATGAAATCGAACGCCTTGGAGAAGTCGAATAGCACTAGTATAGTGAGCATGCGTTTGTCTATCGCGTGTCTGACGTCATCAAGTACGCCTAGAAGTGCTGTCTGGGTGCTATGACCCGACCTGTACCCTGCTTGCCGTGGATCAAGAAGTCTGTTGACCTCGAGGTACCCGAGAAGCTGTTTGTGCACGACGCGCTCTAGGACTTTCGAAAGTTCTGGCAGCTGAGCGATCGGCCGTGTGTCAGAGGGTGAGCTGGGGGTTTTAGTCTTGGAGAGTGGTACTAAGAGTGCCTTCTTCCAAAAAGACGGAAACGAGGCGCTGTTGAGAGACGAGTTGCAAAGGTCGGTGAGGGGGCCCAGTAATTCGGGTAGTAGAGCCTTTAGCATTTCCACTGACATTCCATCAAGGCCTGAGCCTTTAGATGATGAGTTGAGTAACGCATTCTTAACCTCATTTTGTGTAACCGGAGAGAAGTCGAAGTGAGTGGAAATGTTAGTATTAAAGAGAGTGTCCCTGACCTTTTGATAATCGGTCTCTGATAAGGGGAGAGAGTGACTCACGGTGGAGGCATAGTGCCTGTTTAAGGTCGCGGGGTCGAAGTATAGGAATGGGGATGGCAAATTCGACGCCGACATCCCCATGTGTCGCAGCTCGCGCCACTTCGATTTAGAGTCAGGCGAGTTGACGAGTTTCGTTTCTAAGAACTTATTTTTCGCGGTGTCGAGAGCGTTACTAACCTCTGCACGTAAAGTTTCGAACCTTGTGCGGTCGGGTTGTTGGCCGGTGGTGCGAGAAATCTTATAGGCGCGGTCGCGTTGTTTCATTCGAGCTCGTATAGTAGGTGAGATCCATGGTTTATGCTTCGACGAAATTGTTATCGAGCGAAGTGGTGCGACGGCGTCATAAGCTGCAACGAGAGCGGTAGTTAAGTTCCGCTCGGATTCGTTGATGTTATGTGAATTGGGTCCGAGGATGAGGCAGGAAGAGGGTGACGTGGCGAGAAATGTGTTTGAAGCGAAGGGGGGTGAGCGGGAGACGTGCGCGAGGTTGGTACGTAGTAAGGAAATTAGTGTTTCGTGGTCGATGTTTTTTAGGTTTCTCGTGCGGATAACCTTAGTGAAGGTTGGAGGTTTGGTGCAGCAAATGTCAATTTCGATGAAGTCGTGGCCTGCAATAAAAGGAGCCTCAGATTTGGTCAGTGATTGGACTGAAGAGAGGTCCTTGACCACGAATAGGTCAAGCCATGTGTGGGAGCGATTGGTGTGATGGGTGGGTTCGGATGGGACTAGAGAAAGGGAGTGCGATTCTATAAGGGCGCTTAGGTGGTTGGAAGCGGCGTTTGGGACGGCCATGTTGATGTTAAAGTCGCCTGTGACGATAACGTTTGTGTAATGTGGGAGGTAGGTGGAGAGACAATTGAAGAAGTGCATAGGATATGCTGCAGAGGGGCGCCGATAAACAACAGCTACAAGTATTTTTATAGAAGTGTTTATTAATTCACATATAAGAAATTCGGGCGTATTATCGTATATAGGATTAGATTGCGCTAATATTTTTACTTTGTAATTATCATGCACATATAGTCCGACGCCTCCACCTGCTTTCCCATCGCGGTCCACTCTAAAGAGGTTAAGCTTGTCGATCGCTAGGTGAGAATCCGGCTCATTTTCTACCAAAAAGGTTTCAGTCACGGCGAGAATGTCGTACGCACGAGCGGAACAATGCTGCTCCATAAGGGCGAAGTGGGCTGGAGTGTTCAGTCTGTTAGCATTAATGTGGCCAATTCGTAAGAAATCGCGATTTCGTGCTGGCACCGACCGAGCTAGAGACTGTCATGCAGTTGTGGGCGCGGCTAAGGTCTCGGGCAAGGGCTCGAGCGCCGCGAGGTCGGCCTCGTCATAAACAGGGATGAGAGGTGAGTTTCGTGTTTGTCGCATGCAAACGACCAAGTTTTTCACGATTGGTCGGTCGTAGCGGAGAGCCTTGGACGCAGTAAGCGCTTTACTATAAAGTATATATACGGGCTTGGGCCACACAGGGCTTATGTAGACTTTGCCTTTGCCGCCGACTCCGAAGATGGTTTGCGCGTCTGTATTTTTTAAGCTGCTCGCTTTCTTTAGAACTGCATCTCGTATGGTTGGTGACGTAAACTTAATTACGAAGGCTTGAGCGGGAGGAGGCGCGGAAACGCCACCTAAATCGTTAGCCGAACTGCCGGGCTGCTCTAGATGTGCCTTGCCGGGCCACGGTCGCATCTCGAGTGAGTGGAACATGTGGTTGGCGAACCCAATTGCGGAGAGTACTTTTTCGGCTAGTTGAGGTGGTTGGGCATCGGCAATAACGGGGATACCAGAAATTCGTATTTCGCACGGGTCTTCCAGAGTGCATTTCTGAGAAACGGCGGCGATCTCGGACCTTAAAACATTGAGTTCGGTAGTGTGCTTAACGTCTACTTCTTGAAATTTGCTCTCTAGGGCACTGACGCGGGTCGCAAGATTTTTAATTTCAGCGGCATTGTTTTCAAGTGCTGTCTTGTTCTCGGAGTTAGCTTTCCGGAATTCATTTAAAAAGGTACGAAAATATGCAGGAGCATCTGGATCGGACATATTTGTGGGTGCTGTGAACGACTGTGGCTGAATCAAACGACGCGGTGTTAGTATTTTTGTTGAAGCAGCTGGCTACCCGACGTGTTGGATGGCGAGGGAGGGGAGATGGCTGAGCGCTTGAGGGAACCTGGATTAGAGAGAGGCAGGGGGAGTAGTGGTTGCGGGGGGAGTAGTGGTTGCAAAGGTGTAGTAAAAACAGCTGATCGGCCCGACGCGCAACAAAATATGATGTTTGGGGCTGTATACCACTCTAGAGCACAGCAGTCTTTGTGGTAGAGTGTCTTGCAGAAGCTGCACTGTAACGCGATATCGCGGCGATTTAGTGGCGCATTGCACTTGCTGCACGCGGATTTTTGCATGATCTGCTCATTGCAGGCACGAATTGTTAGCGCAGAATGGCACAATGAACTCGCTCACGGAACGAAATAGAGCTGTGACTCGTAGTTGCGATACGTCACTAAGAGTCGGTACATAAGAAGTAATTAGTATAACGCCACCTGTTCGTGCAAATTTAAAGTACCACGTGCGAAATTCTAATTACCGACTCGCGCGAGATCGCACCACGCAACGCAAGTCACGATGGCCGCGGGGCATGCGCACGTTGGACAATTGACAGGTTTACCACGAATGATTCTAGCTGCAACTGTAATACGCATAAACAATGCACTATGACACGCAATTAGTATGCACGGAGATGAATGCGCGTACGAATATGTAGGGATTTAGCACAATTTCGCATACACATACACTTATGGCTAGGGCCGCAGTTTTGTACTCAGTTTATGTGTGCTGGTACTTGCACAGTCACTGAATACGTCACTCGCCGATCGAGAACAGATGCGATGAACAGGTGTGTGTGGTGATAGGCGCAATGTAGCAATTGGCTCTGCGAGGCTGTTTAGGTGGCTATGGCTGGATGGTGACGGTCAGGACGATAGTCAGCAGCAGCGACGATGACCGGTCAGCATGGCGGCGGAAGAGACGGCGAAGTCCGTGTTTTTGGCGTGCAAAAAATGCAAATCTCTGGCTCAGTGGTGAGGTCGGCGTCGCTTGTAATTGTATAAAGCGAAAGCCAGCGTGGTTAAGTTCACTCCGTGTACCAGAGAGAGAGAGAGAGAGAGAGAGAGAGAGTCTTTATTTTGCTTTTACAAAAATACAAAAATAAAATAAAAACTATCATATATTGATCGTCGTAAAAATAATCATATAACGTTCGTCGCTAATTTATTAATATCACATATGTACACTCAACGTGGGAAATTTCTGATCGAATGCGTTTAAATTTTTTTGAAATACTGCAATTGCATTGGGTCTCATTGGATCGAACGCTTGTTTTCGATAAGCTCATTGAAGGATTTCAAACGCATTCGACCAGAAATTGCCCACGTCGTGGGTACGTCAGGTTTTTTTTTAAATTGCAATTCGGTCTATGTAAAGACTTATCACGTCAGTATTCAAATTTATATAGAATATTTACAATCACACTTTCTTTCCGAATCAATATTACATAAGTTCGTCAGGTTCTTTTTTAAATTATAATTCGATCTATGTAACCATCTATCACGTCAGTATTAAAATTTTATACAATATTTACATTTGTACTTTCATTCTGTTTCAATCAATCATCCAGGCCTATAAATTACAATCATACCCTGGTAGAAAATTATCTAGTTTTATCGAGGCCCTCGATTATTTCCTTGGCAAACTAGATAGATCTACATAGTTCTAGATTAATTTTCTACCAGGGTACATATCAAACATAGGACTTAACTAAAATAATTTAAATAACTTAGGACATCACGATAAAGTCAATGTTTGCAAAATGTTGTTTGACCGCCACCTTAAGGGAGTAGGCCTGGGTTAAACCAAAAAAAAGACTTTTCCTTTTCGAGTTTAGAAAACTTTTTATGTTTAAAAGCAATCACTATGAAAATTTTTATGTTATCAAAATTCAACAATATCTTAAATTTTACCGTTGTAAAACCTTAAAATTTTTACCCAACACGTCACAATAAATCACTTTTTTCAATACTATATTTATTAAAGGAACTTTGATCCTCACGCGATTCGAGGTGACACGATGAACGAAATATTTTTTTACGGTTATTCGACTCTTTTTGACATGTATTAAATTGTGGTACGTAAAAGTGTGACATATAGGATACAGATTTTGAGGTTTTACAACGGTAAAAATTAAGATATTATTGTGTTTGGTAGCATAACAATTTTCAGAATGGTTGCTTTTAAACATAAAAAGTAATCTGGACTTGTAATAAAGAAGTATTTTTTGGTTTTAACCCAGGCCTGCCCCCTTAAACGCTTTGTATGGTGGTAACGTGCGTATCTCAAGAGGAAGTGGAAAGATCTTCTTCCAGAATCAGTGCGCATGTGTGGAATAGAGACCTTCCTTATATCACCCCTAATAGACCGATTCTATTTATTATTTTTAAAGAATGGTTCCAAATACGCTGGTTCCTTAATATTTAGTATTTTATACATTAGAGGAGAACGAGGTAATGCCGGTTACTGGCTAATTCCGGTCACCCTTATTTTCAATAATCTAAACATTTTTAGGTAATAATTCGAATAGTATATTAAACACAACATAAAATGCAATTAATCTAGTGTCCAAACAACCTACTATTTAATTTTATTAAAGAATTATACACAATCAAAGTGTAGGCCTACATTTCTTATGAGAAATTTGGTCTATAAAATAAGCTTTTATTCATATTATTTATTAATTTATGAATACAATCTAAGAATAGAATGTAGTGAAGAAAAAAGACTATAACGTATTGCTTTTTGTCATTTTAATTTAAATTACTAAGCAGAATTGGAGTAATTCCGGTAAAAATGTTATTTATATACGCTCCCGAAAGTGAGACTAAGGAAACACTGCGCTACGCTCTCAGGTAGCGCAACTTTGCTTAATTATTTTTGACTGAGCAGTGGTTATGTTATTATTATATATTTCAATGTGTAAGTGCAAATAATAATGCGACGGGTCATATGAAAGTCCATATAAATGATTTAAAGAAATTTTTCACCTATATAGAAATAACTTTCTAATAGTGACCGGAATTGTACCAAGGCCGACCGGTATTATCCTTTGATGTGGGGTAAATCCGGTCAAAATGCTTTTTTTATTTCCACTTATAGCTTCGATATCTTAAATTATTATATTAAGGGGAGAAGCTACCGATTTTTGGCAAAAGATCGATTTTTTTAAGTGGTAAAACACTTATTTAACCCTTTCTCTTTCGAAAGTAAAAGGTTTTACGCGAAAATTAATTTTTTTTCAACTTATTCGAAGCTGTAGATAAATGGTTGATCATGCTATTTTTACTGATATTTATGTTTAATCTCTTTTTTCTCAAAGCTTAATTTTCATAACTTACTTTGTAAGCCTGCGCAACAGTACTTTGTGAATGACGCTGAAATATATAATAATAACTACTTTTACTAAAATTGGAGCTTAAATCCATCAATGAGCAAAACACATTTATGCTAGCTAAACCGACGGCGAGTAGCCGCATAGCAAAAGTAAAGCGTCTGTTTACTTCCTACGCATTTCTGATCATTGGACAAGAGTTAATTAAAAATTATTGACACGAGCACTTCATACACAGTTCGAATCCCAATCCTCGCACTTATTTTTTCAAAAACTAGATACAAGTAGCACCATTACACAACTTGCAGTTTATCGCGGATTGTAATGCTGTCAACACTAGAGTAAAATTTAGTAGTACATAAGTAGCAGTTTCACTCAAAGCCACATCGAAGTTACTTTGATTTTTTATTTTATCATCAGAAGTGCTAACGAAGTCAGTGTCTTTTTCGACAGTATGCTGATTACCTCGACATTTTCTCGATACATCAGCTTGCCCAGGACTTCTAGTTTTGCGCTTCGATCATTTTCGATCCATTTTCGCTCTATGTTTAAGCACTGAGTTATAAACTTCTACTACCGATTTGCTCCACAACATGTAATATTCATTGTTCCATCGTCAAATAGAACGCGTGGCGCCATCTTGCGAATAGGGACGGTCGAGGCGACGCGAGTAACTGCACGGGAGAGAGGAAATAAGAAAAAACAAAAAAGGGACGAAAGAAACCAGCACGAAGTCGCGCGAGATTTGAGTCGCTTATGAGCAGAGACGGAATGAGGGTTCTTTTTATCATCGTTAAAACGACACTATTCAACACACCTTCTGGATTCCGCGGTTAGACACAAATAAATTCTCGGTTGCGCGTATACAAGGGATTTTCGCGAGCGTGGAACGATGTTTGCGAACCCTTTACGACCACCGAGTGAACCCCTCTTTGCCTGTGGTGAATGCCTCTTTCGAGTGAACGGGGTCGCGTCCAAGATTGTGAGTTACGAGAAACCATTCAAGAAATTGAATATTCGTGCAGTGCGAATCAGCGTGCTCACGTCACGAGTACTACCCACACACACACACACATACACACACATACACACACATACACACACACACACATACACACACACGCATACACACGAACGCACACACACACACACGCACACACGCACACACACACACGCAATCACGCACACACGCACGCACACGCACGCACACGCACACGCACACGCACACGCACACGCACGCGCAAACGCACACGCACACGCACACGCACACACACACACACGTTTATCCATTTTATCAATTTCCTATTCTTTTGACAATTTGTATTTTTATTCGAGAGGGGATTATGCCGCAAGGCTTTCCCCTCTAAGAGTCGAATAAATTATCTCAATTGGTCGTTCAAATAAATTTAATTGTTTAATTGATTTCAACTTTCCTTGCCTCTATCCAAGTTCATTGAAACATCAAAAAGCTTCCATGTTGGAATCTTTTTGCCCAACAATTCACCTATGGTCCGAAATATAATATACATACATACAGGTATAAATTAAAGTATACCCAAACTTTTCAGCTGCTATACGCAGGTATAAACGTTATACGACAACAATAGAGGGCACCGATCGTTGCAGCTACCGCGCGGCTTAGAGCGCGCAACTATAAAACGCTCTCGAATATGTGCTATAACTTCCTTAAGATTATATTAAAATACTGCTTATATCTCAAACAATAAATTGTTCATATCGAACATAACCCCAGAATAGTTCAAAGATATTATTTGAAAATATTGCTCTTTAAATGTCTTAATTTTAGCATGAAATGTTCATAAAAAAATGTATACCTATCCATCGTAACCCATTCAGTATAGGCGAGATACGGCGGAAAACTGTTTAAAAGGCACTGGTTCACGGGGTCTCACGAGCACTAGCTGGCCCGATCCCGGGAAAGCTACTTGCTCACCCGCATTCGCTCGACAAGCACCTCAGGAACAGTATCTGTTCCTGTAAAGCAATCTTGTGTCTGACTGAGAGTATCTCACTCGCCGAAGCGCGTCAGGAGCAGTATCTATTCCTGTAAAGCAAAGCTTGTGTCGAACTCTAAAACTAGAACTCTCACTCGCCGAAGTGCCTCAGGAGCAGTATCTGTTCCTGTAAAGCAAAGCTTGTGCTGCAGTAAGAGTAAAAACGTCTCACTCGCTGAAGCGCCTCCAGAGCAGTATCTGTTCAGGTAAAGCAAGGCTTGTAATTGGGGGCCCACTCTCCGGGATATTTTAATAGCAATTAGCGCGGATAGCAAATTTTTTTTCGAAATTCAAACATGGCCAACGTAGAATTGGAAAAGAAATTCAGAAATGAAGAGGCCACCGACATTATACAAAAAAATGTAACGGCAACTGACCCAAATTTTACAGCAGGCGATCGCGAAACAAATTTAGGAGAATTATTAGCATTTTTACAACAACGATATCAAATCGCGAGCGAACAGATTCCGGAACGCGCGGATGACGTAAATAAAATTTGCGAATTTTTACAAGATAACATTGAGATATCAAAAGTGCACGACGCGTGTCAGAATTAATTATTGATAGACATACTTCTAGAGTTAATTCACAACAATATTAATTGCAAAGAAATTATAAAAACTATTATAGATAGTAAGTCAATTAAGAAATTTGAGCACGAAATACACACACTTTTAAACAAAAACGCCGAAATGACGGAAGTAACTGCCTATCAATCTATGATCAACTCAACGAATACGACAGACCCACCCAAAACAGATCCTAAATTTCCACTACGAAATAATGACAACACTAAAAAAATTGACATTACAAAAACCTCTCCACCTTTTAACACTACAAATATACATCGCACACCTCATCATACAAAACCAGCAAATAATTATCGTAGACAACCTTACAACACTTTACGATCTTTTCAAAAGAACACTCTCACTCCCGTTCGCAATTTATCAATTAAAGACGCAGTTGAAATGATTCCAAAATTTAACGGTTATAATATCCCACTTAGAATTTTTTTGGACGGATGTAGAGAAGCGCGAAGTATGACACCGCAGTGTAATAAGCCTGATTTAGCGAGATTGATAAAAATGCGCTTGTCCGGGCAGGCATTAAAAAGTGCACAGCAAAGAATTTTTCTTAACATGGAGGAAATTATCATGTATTTTGATCGCACATACGGGTCCGCAAAACGTTTTCACGAATTACTGGGCGAATTAGCAGTAATGAAACAAAAATTCGACGAAAACGTCATTTCATTTTCAAATAGATTAAAATCTGCCGCTCAAGAAGCATATGTGGCCGCATTGCGTGAAAAGAGGTACATACCAGATCTTAAAGCCGAATCAGAAAAAGATAGTGTAGCATATTTCATTCACGGTTTGCAATGTGTTATAGAAGGGCGAATGGGCAAACTTGAGTCTCTAGACGCCGCGATTGACCAAGTAATCGACATAGAGCGCGATTATGCATGCCAAAATACAGACGAACAAACGAGAATACCACAGTCCCCTAAACAAACAAAATTAGGATCTGCACAAATTAAGATAGTCGGTAGAAAAAGGCAAAAGCGTGTCAAACATGCCATAAATCGGGTCACACAACACCTAATTGCTGGTACTGTACCAATGGGGCCGAGGCTCCGAAGGCGCCGACCACTCCCTAAAAAAGCACTTGGGCCACGCCCGATCGTGAAAAATCAATACCGACTAACCCGCAGGGGCGGCCGCAACGTGTCACGCAACCATGGAAAACACCCGAAAATAAAAATCAATACTCCAACTATGTTCCCGCTACCAATGTACATCAGCCAAAACAAGCCCAAAATGATGCCACTAAAGCATGTAACTATTGCAAAAGGCCCGGTCATTGGAAGAGCGAATGTAGAAAGCTCGCAATAACAAAATGCGAAAAATGCATCAGGGAAACGAAAACGGGTTCCCGGAGAACAACGCAATCAGGGAAATCCCACAACCCCAGCGTCAAAATTATACGAGAAACAATCAGCAATACAATTAATAAAGAAGATTTTTCATTAAGCATTAATAATTGTTCACCAACTATTATGCTAAAAACACTAATGCTAGACACCGGCGCTGGGCCAGCACTTTCAAAAAAGCCGCGTAATGTTCGGGTCGATGCTAATGAAATTTTAGAACTTAGTGGTATAACAAAAAGTAGCATAAATACTTATGGCAAAATTCCAATGCAATTTCATGATTTAACATTTTATTTTCACTTAGTACCAGATGATTTTCCTATTGAGGAAGACGGTCTGCTCCGCAGTGAAATATTTATTAATTATGATGCAGACATCAATTATAGAGAACAATATTTTATAATTGATAATTATAAATTGCCTCTAAAATTACCGTCAATTAAAAATAAAAAAGTACATAAGTTTTTAATTGCTATTTTTGCCGAAAACGCAGAACGGCGCGTGCAATCAAAATCCGAACATTTGCCAAATTCAAGCTAGAACATCGAAATTCGCAAAGTCAAAAAGACGATTCGAAGCCCCGAAATTCGAGATCCCAAATTCGAGAATAGTAAATTAAGTGCACAAAATCGAAATCATAATAATTCAAAATTAGAAAACCAATCGAACTCCGAAATTCGAAAACCGAAATCGTGGCAGAAGCAGGAACTGATCATTCCTAGCAAAAAATAATATTTTTAGCACTTGTTTTAGAGAAACAAAAACAACGCTGTAAGAAGCCAATGAAAAATCGCTTCAAAAAGCTGATACACCATCGTTGTTAGAAGCAAATAAAAAATCGAATTCAGAAATTAATGACAACGTGTTTTTGGAAGAAAATAAACTTGCATATGATGAAATTAAATATTGCGATGAAAGTGAGCTTGAAAATGAACTTTTAGAAAAATTGAATTACTTATCGAAAGTTATTAAAGAAAGTCAACAAATAAATAAATTCTTACCCGAACAATTTGGAAATATTCAAATCATTTGTAAGCATATGCTAGTAATACTAAATATGCTAAAATATGAGAAAGTTAATGAAATACACAAATTAATTATGCAGCTGAGAAAACTAGTTATGTATACAGTACACGCAAGGTCTAAAAATAACAGCTCCGATTACTCATTTCTTCTTTTAAGCAATACAATTAACGCAGCCAAAAGTCACATAAAAGGAAAGAAAATCATAAAAAATGCAACTGAAACGAAGAAAAGTAAGATAATGACCATTACTGATAAGAATGCGAAGGGTAACGACAGCAGAGCACACAAGGTGAAAGCACTCTTGCGCCTCGACCATCTGACCGGCGAACGAAGAGTTTCGGTAAAGCGGCTCATAGACCAATATGCGGATAGATTTTATCTAACGGTAGATAAGTTGCCGGCAACAACTGTGCTCGAGCACGAAATCCCCCTCACTCAGTAGTATCATTTTTTGATGATACTTGTATTTTTTCTGAAACCATCGAAGAACATTGGGAAATAATAGCTGAGCTATTAAAAAGATTAATAAAAGCTAACCTGACATTGCAACCCGACAAATGCGAATTTTTAAAGGAAAAAATGAATTACCTTGGGTACATTATAACCAGTAATGGCTTAAATCACGATCCAAAACAAATAGAAGCAGTAAAAAAATTTCCAGTTCCCAAAACAGCAAAAAATATTAAACAATTTCTGAGACTGGCCAATTATTATAGACGTTTTATACCTGGTTTTGCACAAATAGCCAGACCTTTAAACCTTTCACTTAAGAAAAATCAACCATTTACCTGGGAAAAAAATTCTCAGGAAGCTTTCGAAAATTTGAGCGATCGAAGAGTTTCGGTAAAGCGGCTCATAGACCAATATGCGGATAGATTTTATCTAACGGTAGATAAGTTGCCGGCAACAACTGTGCTCGAGCACGAAATCCCCCTCACTCAGTAGTATCATTTTTTGATGATACTTGTATTTTTTCTGAAACCATCGAAGAACATTGGGAAATAATAGCTGAGCTATTAAAAAGATTAATAAAAGCTAACCTGACATTGCAACCCGACAAATGCGAATTTTTAAAGGAAAAAATGAATTACCTTGGGTACATTATAACCAGTAATGGCTTAAATCACGATCCAAAACAAATAGAAGCAGTAAAAAAATTTCCAGTTCCCAAAACAGCAAAAAATATTAAACAATTTCTGAGACTGGCCAATTATTATAGACGTTTTATACCTGGTTTTGCACAAATAGCCAGACCTTTAAACCTTTCACTTAAGAAAAATCAACCATTTACCTGGGAAAAAAATTCTCAGGAAGCTTTCGAAAATTTGAGCGATCGATTATGTGAACCGCCAATCTTAATACAACTCAATTTTGATAAACAATTTACTGTTACGGCCGATGCTAGCGGGTACGCTATCGGTGGAGTGATTTTGCAACAAGAACTTCCCATCGCTTTTGTGTCACGAGGCCTCACCCCAGCTGAGGTAAATTATTACACTTTTTCGAAAGAAACTTTAGCTATAGTATTTTGTATGACTCAATTCAAACCATACTTATATGGCAGAAAATTCACTCTTATTACATACCATAGACCATTAAGATCCAAGCTCTAGAGTAACGAGATGGAGATTAAAATTGGCAGATTACAACTATGAAATTAAATATAAACCTGGCGTAATAAATACTAATGCCGATGCACTTTCGCGAAATCCAGTAGAATCAAAAATATTAATCATTAAAGATACCACAAATAGCAATTTGTTAGAAAGTGAGCATGAGCAAGCTAACGACCAGAGTGAGCTAGACAGAGAAATGTGTAATCAAGCATCGGAAAGGCAGGTAGGGCCAAACGCCGCCGGCCCATCCGGCATGATGACGCGCCTACACGCAGGCAGACAGTCCAGCACACAGAGAACAGCCGGAGGTCGTAAAATGTTTGACGTAGAGAGGTTGGTGACACATAACACGGCCACTGTAGCTATAGAGATAGTAGAATTGCCCTCATTCGCAGCCGCGCCGCCCGGAAATTTTCAAGGGGGACGGTGAAAGCACGCACCCTAAAGAAAGACAGACAAGTCGCGCACGCAGCCCCGTCACTACAGCTGCCGATAACACTGCAAAATTTGATATAGATCTTAATGTAACTACTCTTTTAAATGAAAATTCAAGCGAGTCTAATGAACTACTTAATTTGGAGCTCACACATAGTGACTCACACGCAAACGAACTCCCTAGTAAAAATATTATTCATTGTAGAGAAAAATTATTTATGCAAAAAGACAATTAATTATATTTCGTCAATTCCATAGGTCAGCCACTTGATGAAGGAGCAAAGCAATTATATGAAATCGAAAAACTACCACGTCTTGATAATTTAACTGTTGGTGAACCTAAATTAATTAAAGTTAATACTAGATTAATTTTAATTGAAAAAGAGATTAATACATTTAGCGTATCAAAAAGTAAAAATATTGAAAACATTGAATTCAATTTAATATTAAACAGTATTAACAAAAAATTACATTCAACAAACATCAAAATCATTATATGTCTCGATCATATACAACATCCTCCTTTTTCTGCACGTGCAAAAATTATTGAAGAAATGCATTGTTCTACGATTAGTGGACGCAAAGGCGTCAATAAAACCTATAATAGAATTAGACGTTAATATAATTGGAAAAATCTTAAGCAGGAAGTACAAAATTTCATTCGAAAATGCAAGCAATGTCAATTAAAAAAATTAGTTAGAGTCAAAACCAAGCAAAATTTAATTATTACTGATTATCCAGGAATAACGATTGCTAAAGTAGCTCTTGATTTAGTCGGACCATTGCCTAAAACTAAAATGGGTAATGAATACATACTTAGCATGCAAGATCAATTTTCGAAATTCATAATTTCTGTTCCCCTTCCCGATCAGACAGCAATCTCAGTAGCTGACGGATTTACAAAAAGATTAATCTGTATTTTCGGAGTTCCTCAAGCTATATTAACGGATCAAGGGACAAATTTTCTAAGTAAATTAATGACGCGCGTAGCCAAGAGATTCAAAATCAAGCAAATTAAAACTACCACATTTCATCCGCAGTCGAACGGCTCTCTCGAGCGTGCGCACGCACCGTTAAGTGAATTTCTCAAGATGTTTATTTCTAAAGAAGCCGAATGGGATGAATGGGTCGAATTAGCAATGCTTCACCATAATTCCGGGCGAAATGAATTAACCATTTTCACACCTTTCGAGCTCGTGTTTGGGCGTCTAGCACGACTATCGTCAAGCGATGCTCCCGCCGCCGACGATCTCTTACCTGCATACGCCGACTACATACAAGATCTTATCTCACGTCTGAGTGCCTTAAGTGAAATAGCTGCCGAAAGAATCTCCTTAGCTAAGGAGAGGGCGAAGGGATATTACGACTTAAAGGCTAATCACGTAGAAATAAAAGTAGGCGATTACGTTTGGTTGCAAAAGGGGCCCAAACCACATAAATTCGATGATCCGTATACTGGCCCCTATCTAGTGTTATATATTTGGGAAAATGAAAATGTAAAAATACAATTGAAAGAGAATAAAACAAAGGTAGTGCATATGAACCGCCTACGCTTTCGCACATTCAATCAAAATAATATGATCAAATAATAATATATAATTCACTGATTTCAAATAAAATCTACACGCGACCTTCAAAAACAAGCAGTTGATCTGAAAACTTATTTAACTAATTATAATATGTAAACATATGTTTCAGATACTAGACCAGCAGTAATAGCAATATACGAGGTTCTTTTTACCATAAAATTTTAAAACAAAGTAAAATTGGTTATAAGTAAAGCATCGTAAAATCAAAGCAAAAGAGAATGACTTAAAATTTTATTTAGCATTTTTACAAATGGACAAAAGAATCTTGAAAACAAATAAAGAACATTTAATCTGACGTAACTCTATTCAGTAGATAATCTTATGCGTGATCATATAAAAATACAAAAGGAGAAAAGACAAACGACATAAGTTAATTAAGCAAAAAAGGTAGTGTTATGAATGCATATTTAAAAAAAAACAACAAATAGTTATATGATCAACAAAATCAATTTATTTTTGCGTATGTAGAAATAAACAGAAAATTAATTAATTTGTAAATGTTAATTTCACTTTATTACTTCAAATCAACTGATTCACTGAACACTGATTCTATATCCTAGTGTCACACAACCACGAATTTACTGGTCTAACCCCGAGCACATGGCGACAATGCACAATAATTATTCTACTAACTTTTAATTGCAAGTGCCGAGGGAAGCTCGACAATTCCAATCCATTCACCGTCGATAAATCTGGCACGCCTCGTGATGCTCCTCACTCGTTGGTCGCAAAGTCGTCGGATAATATCCCCTCAGAAAATGTATATTGTTGAGCGCGTGTTGACGGGCGGACCGGCGATATATAAGAAAAACGTGTCTCTACACTCGAACGGGTAGGCAATTTTCGAAGTGCGTCTATGTTCGCTGACGGGCGGGCAGGCAATGCCCAAAATCGGAGAGGGCGGAAATCTCTTCCAAAATTTTCGCTCTTCTTCTCGAGCAACTTCAGCCCACACACTTGTTGCTTCCGCCCCTTTCTTTACGGTGATTGGCCTTGATTTTCCCTAGATGCGAAAATCAAGGCCAAGTCTGCGGTGATTTGAGTCGCTAATTATATCCACGCAGCGCGGGCAATATGAATTGCTAGATATACACGCGCGGGCAACCCGGCGTGTATATCTATATCGAGCGCTTTCGGTTTTGTCGCTGCCGGACCATCACAGTTGGCAGCGGCGACGTGCGCGCGTCGGCCTACGCTAGGATAGGCCGGCAGCTTCATGCGGCTCGCGACGCGGCGGCTGCTAGCTCTCCCCTCTGTCAACAGCCGTGTCGGTATCTCTCTCTCTCTCTCGTGGCTACAGCAGAGATGGTGTGCCTCGAGGAAGCCGCCGCTGCTGCTGTGAATCCTCTCTACTCCCGCGTCTGCGTGCATCGGGAGAGAGGGCGGTCGCGCGCGCGTGTGTGTATGTGTGTGCGCGGCAGTGGCTCATCATCCTCGAGAGGCGAGGAAGAAAGAGTAAGCGAGAGAGAGAGAGAGGGTCGCGCGTACAGTGTGAAGTGGTGTTGGTCACGTGCATGTGTGTGTAGGATCGTCGTCGTTGCTCGCTCCGATCGGTCGTCGCTGCGGCGATCAGCTGGTGCCGCCGGTATGGGTGTATGCGTGTGTGTGCCGGTCTACGGCTTTCCTCGGTCGCTACTCCTTATCCATTTTCCCTCAACAAATAATAACAATTCCCCCCATTAATAACAATACTATTTAATATAAAAATGCTCGGCTCTGGTGACGGGTGACTTGGTCGCGATTGACTGCCCGTATTTAATGTCATTGGGACGTGAAATACACGTCACAAGTTTGTCGATGCAAGCTCACGGTGCGAACGCGATTTTCGCTTCTCCCTGCGCGACGCTTTCCCGTTCAGTTGCTGGCCCACGATTGAACGTTGCGGATGCCGTCCTTTAGCTCGTGTTGCGAGTTGCTCCGAAAACGCGTTCAATTTCCCCGTCGTATAATCGCACATTCTTATTTATACTTGACTCTAATTAATTAATTATTATTAATAAATAAAGTGACACTGATTGACCTACAAATATATACAAAAGACTATTATTATTTATATAACCTGCTCCAAAATATACATGTGAACAATTTAAACAACTTATACTATACATATACAGGTTAACAAAATTGAGTGATAAGTATGTAATCAGGGCTACTTTTTCGTATTTATTGACTTAAGGGAACGCAATTCCTGTGTAACGGATTGTGTCATTTGAAAGAGAATCATTCTAGAACTAGATATAATGCGAGGTACAGCAACACAACAGAGGTACTACCGAGACGCCACGAGAGAGCGACTAAGGAAGAAGATTCACTCCAACTACAAGCACTGTTCACAGAGACTATCTATCGAACCGATCTTTAATGGGCACACAAGACGAGCTCCACTAACTCCAGAACAACCAAACAAGGAGGCAACGAAATTCACAAAAATTAATACAAAAAACTTTATGTACATCGATTAGAAAAATTTTAATAAAATATAATCTGTCAATATGTAATGTACTAAAGGAACCAAATCAAACGCAATCGTAAACTTTGACTAATCACTCCCTTAGCACAAATGATTTATTAAGGTATCTATATTTAAATTAAGCATAATGTTACGTAGCAAACTGAGTCTACTCAAAGAAAAATTGTTATGACTATTATCCTAAATTTAATAACCGCATGTTTAACCTATAATCCAACATATCCTTCGAACTACTCCTAATCTTTTCCTTGAAATAAAAATTCCTCTCAGAAGAACACAAACTACATATCCACTACATATGACCAGTCTACATGTTACTGGAGTTCATAAGAAAATATATGAAAAATCTTCTTAACTACGAACATCCAATTGTAAAGGCAAAAAAATGCCATATCTATATACATATATATAGCAATTTTATGATATAATGTCGATCAAATGTTATATATATCGTAACGAGACAAGAATTGCATCAAGAAAGGTGAATTCGCTGCAGATATTTGCAACGCCAAGACTCAAGCAGGCTAAAAAGGTATCTCAACAGCCGGCACACACTGAGCACTCACCGGCAGAACGGCTCGATTAAGAAAAATCTCGAAATTTGCACTCGCAGGAGCGAGTAGGCTGTAAATCGAATTGCATCGCACTGGCGACGCGTATCTGCAGGGGTGGGCCTATTACGTCTAGATCATCGCCTAACATACACCTTCTCGTCGTCAACCTATATGTATCATACCATACTGAATCCTACTTAGCGACCTATGCTATATAACGAGTATCCTACCTTGTTTACCTCCCACTCCACGGTGACACACTCATCCACCCCAATATTTTCCGAATTCCCTTCGGCGACTCTACACCTTTGTCGCCCCCTCCTCGAGTACAGATAATTAATTCCTAGTTTCGGCTAAGCATGCGACCCCCGCGTGGTTATAAAAGGCTCGTCATGGCTCCCGGCCATTTGCCCTCACATTTTTGCCTTCAACATAAAGACTTCTGCATTCGAACTTTGAGACGTAAGCACGTACGCCCCAGTTTGTTATTTGACTTCTAACTTGTAAAAGGGACACGTCCTTATACTTAACTTTGTATTTCTTATATAATACATTTGCTCTTAAACTTATTTGCTCGCGCTTATTTATTCGCTGTACCTGCGCTCCTATTCATATCTCCCGCCACCATCTCGAGCACGACACCGACCGCACCGCAGCGCAGCTCAGCCGACCCGACTACAAGGAACCAAGGCCTATACACACACACACCAGGTAAGCCCCAAAATACTTCACTAGTCTTTGTGATCCTATCGTAAACTCGCATTTCCTATTTTCACCACAATCATATTAAATGGTAAAATACCCAGATAAATTACGCAAGTATTGACCAAAACTAGAGGTGAACGCGATTTAATTCCATATTAACTTCGCGCCATTTATTGCTTACGCGCGAAGTAACATAAGCTATTTCTAGTATAAAATACTTTTAATAAACAGATTTATTACTAAAAGATTCGAATTTAATGAAATTAACTAATATATATATATATATATATATATATATATATATATATATATATATATATATATATATATATATATATATATATATATATATATATATATACATAAAATTGAACGCAATACATCACATGGTAATGCACCTCGCCGGTAGTATCTAGTAACGTATAACATACCTGTGATTTCTTTATATTCTGAACCTCGCGGGCTATTTTAGCTTACGTACCTCAAAAATTATAGAATAACATAGTTCGTAATATACCTCGCCATCATTATATGAAAGCGTAAAGCATACTAAAGTAACGTTTATGGATATACGCCTCGAGATTAATATTTATTCACGTACAGTATATCCCACTAATAAACTTCTTTTGGACCTACTAATCTAGCGGCTCTACTAATCTATGTATCCCAGGTAGTAAATTAATAAAAATTTCCAGTAATATCAATCAATAACAAAAACAGACGTAATTTCTAAGAATTGAAGTCAAGACGAGAATCCTCATTACGAGGCTTCAAGACAATAGACACAAATTACATACGATTTACGTTATAGATCCTGGTTATTATGCGAAAGCGTAGGCCAAAAGAAAAGGCGTATTGAAAAGCTTATAGCTTTAGTCTTAATGTAGTCTGTTGGACGTCACAATAAATAATATAAAATTGCGATATTAACTTGTTCCTTTACAATATTAATTAATGGGTATATATATATATATATATATATATATATATATATATATATATATGTAAATTACCCACACAGCATGAAATATTTCCTACATACAACTGTAATATTTTTTGTAAGATTTGGGATATTACAGAAATATTTCAATTAATTAAATATTAATGTAATATTGTTATGTCCCCCGTTACGGGTATTGTAATATTTCATGTAATGTTCAAGAAATATTTCATGAATATGTCACATAATATTTCCTGAAATATATCCGAAATACAATGTACATATTACAAATTATACACATTACTATATAATGAAATATTAAACGAAATAATTCAAAAATATTATAGAAATCATTAGCGTAATATTACGTGAAATGTTTCAGAAATATTTCTGTAATATTTCCAAGATCAAACGGCTTTACTGAATATTTCGTGGAATATTACTGAAATATTTCAGAAATGTGTAGCGGTATATTAAAAGAAATGTTTCAGAAATTTCATTTTAATATTTTCAAGATCAAACGGCTTTACTGAATCTTCTGTGAAATATTACTGAAATATTTCTGAAATGAGGAGCGGAATATTACATGCAATGTTTCTGAAATATTTCTGTATTATTTCCACGGTCAAACTGCTTTAATAATCTTTCGTGGAATATTACAGAAATATTTCACAAATGTGTAGCAAAATATTACGTGAAATGTTTCAGAAATATATCTCTAATATTTCCAAGATTAAATGGCTTTACTGAATCTTTCGTGGTATAATTCAGAAATATTCGAGAAATGTTTATCGTAACATTACATGAGGAGTTTCAGAAATATTTCTGTAATATTTCCAAGATCAAACGACTTTACTGAATCTTTCGTGAAATATTACTGAAATATTACATAAATGTGTAGCGGTATATTAAATTAAATGTTTCAGAAATATCTCTGTAATATTATCAACATCAAACGGCTTTACTGAATATTTCGTGGAATATTACAGAAATATTTCAGAAATGTGTAGCGGTATAATAAATTATGTTTCAAAAATATCTGTGTAATATTTCCATGGTCAAACGGCTGTACTAAATATTTCGTGAAATATTACAGAAATAATTCACAAAAAGTTTAGCGTAACTTTACGTGAAATATTACAGAAATGTTTAGCTTAATATTACAAGAATGATTCAGAAATATTTCAGAAATGTGTAGCTAAATATTACATGAAATGTTTCGGAAATATTTCAGAAATTTGTTGCTAAATATTACATAGAATGTTTCAGAAATATTTCTGTAATATCTCCAAGATCAAACGGCTTTACTAAATCTTTCGTGGAATATTGCTGAAATATTGCATAAATGTGTAGCGGAATATTACATGATATTTTTCAAACATATGTCAGTATTATTCCGAAGATCAAACAACTTTACTGAATGTTTCGTGAAATATTACAGAAATATTTCACAAATGTGTAGCGAAATATTACATGAAATGTTTCAGAAATATTTCTGTAATATTTCCAAGACTAAATGGCTTTACTGAATCTTTCGTGGTATATTACAGAAATATTCGATAAATGTTTATCGTAACATTACATGAGGAGTTTCAGAAATATTTCTGTAATATTTCCAAGATCAGACGACTTTACTGAATCTTTCGTGAAATATTACTGAAATATTTCAGAAATGTGTAGCAGTATATTAAATTAAATGTTTCAGAAATATCACTGTAATATTATGAACATCAAACGGCTTTAATTAATATTTCGTGGTATATTACAGAAATATTTCAGGAATGTTTATCGTATCATTACATGAATTGTTCAGAAATATTTCTGTAATATTTCCAAGATCAATGCGCTTTACTCAATCTTTCGTGAAAAATTACTGAAATATTTCATAAATGTGTAGCGTTATAATAAATTAAATGTTTCAAAAATATCTTTAGCGTAATATTACATGAAATGATTCAGAAATATGTCAGAAATGTTTAGCTAAATATTACACGAAATGTTTCATAAATATTTCTGTAATATAACCAAGATCAATCGGCTTTACTGAATCTTTCCTGGAATATTACTGAAATATCGCAGAAATGTGTTGCGGAATATTACTTGATATGTTTCAGAAAAATTTTTCTAATATTTCCACGGTCAAACGGCTTTACTAAATATTTCGTGAAATATTACAGAAATATATCAGAAATGTTCAGCGTAATATTACATGAAATGATTCAGAAATATGTGAGAAATGTTTAGCTAAATATTACACGAAATGTTTCAAAAATATATCTGTAATATTTCCAAGATCAATCGGCTTGACTGAATCTTTCGTGGAATATTACTGAAATTTTGCATACATGTGTAGCGGAATATTACATGATATTTTTCAGAAATATTTCTGTATTATTCCGAAGAGCAAACGACTTTACTGAATGTTTCGTGAAATATTACATGAAATGGTTCAGAAATATTTCTGTAATATTTCGAAAATCAAACGGCTTTACTAATCTTTCGTAGAATATTACACAAATATTTCAGAAATGTTTATCTTGCCATTACATGAAATGTTTCAGAAATATTTCGGTAATATTTCCAAGATCTATAGGCTTTACTGAATCTTCCGTGAAATATTGCTGAAATAATTCAGATATGTGTAGCGGAATTTTACATGAAATGTTTCATAAATATTTCTGTAATATAACCAAGATCAATCGGCTTTACTGAATCTTTCCTGGAATATTACTGAAATATCGCAGAAATGTGTTGCGGAATATTACTTGATATGTTTCAGAAAAATTTTTCTAATATTTCCACGGTCAAACGGCTTTACTAAATATTTCGTGAAATATTACAGAAATATATCAGAAATGTTCAGCGTAATATTACATGAAATGATTCAGAAATATGTCAGAAATGTTTAGCTAAATATTACACAAAATGTTTCAAAAATATATCTGTAATATTTCCAAGATCAATCGGCTTGACTGAATCTTTCGTGGAATATTACTGAAATTTTGCATACATGTGTAGCGGAATATTACATGATATTTTTCAGAAATATTTCTGTATTATTCCGAAGATCAAACGACTTTACTGAATGTTTCGTGAAATATTACATGAAATGGTTCAGAAATTTTATCACGACTGTACGTCTTAAGGAATGCTATAGACTGGCAGGCGTCTCCCGAATATGAAATTCCAAAGAGGGACAACCCTTGGCTTTTACATCGTTCGCGTATACAAATATGACTTAACTCGAAATAATATTCGATTGATTAGAGTTGGAGCTCTGAAGCTCGCTTGAAATGGTGCGTTTGTGTAAAAAAAAATAAATGTGAGTGTAGATTTTATAATGTAGGTGCCATCCGTGACTGACAAGAAGGCAGGCGCATTCAAAGAGTTAGATTTTGCAATCGCGTGGTCAGTTGTTCGACTTTAGATACTAAACTATCGACGCGTGCTTCTACCACCTTGAATCGCTTGATCGTAAAACCAGTCATGTAACCAAGGTGCGCTCGGACACAGTTGAGCTTCACTGAAATTTTGTTAACTACCTTGATAAGTGCATCCTCAGTTACCTTCGTGGTCCTACTTTCAGTGGCAAGGTTTCTCAAAAGTAACACAGAATTTATGTTGTGACAAAATATAATATGGCGAGGCGCCTTTATTTATTTTATTTATTATTCAAATAAAATATTATATTATTTATATTATTTATATTAAATTATATTATTGATATAAAATACAAGTTCACTTACAGCGTTATCAATAAGTAGTCGAGGATATTCTGGTTTACAAATTACAAATTAAAGAATCTAATAACATTTTTTGTCGTCTTCTTAATATATATATATATATATATATATATATATATATATATATATATATATATATATATATATATATATATATATATATATATATATATATATATATATATATATATATATATATATATATATATATATATATATATATTTATATATATATATATATATATATATATATATATATATATATATATATATATATATATATATATTTGTGAATTTAATTGATATAAATAATAATGACATTAACGTAAAATTAATAAAAGAAAATCAATATCTATCTTGGTTTATATTCTTCTTGATATTAACTTGTGCTGAAAGAATGTTTATGTAATAAATGTTTTTACTTTTTTAAAACGTACTGATAAGAACTCTGTTTTTATGTTTCACGATGTATGAATAATTATTATGTCACTTGAATAATATATTTCGTTAAATTACATACTGAATCTCTTGTGAAAAAAATTCGCGTGAGTTTATGAAAAATTGCTCGTGACGCAGAATATAGGTACATACCCGACATACATGGTGACCTTCAACCCTGATCTTACTCTATATACACATCACTTCATTTACGCGTGACTGGATTTTAGTGTTATATTAGGCAATTTTTAAGCGAGGCGCGCCCGGGTGATCGATTAAACGAACCATACAAATTAGTCACAGGCATAGTATGTATGGGGTGCGGTTGGACTCTTTTCCGGTTTGTTACATCGGTATTTTAAGTGTTACACGAGGCTAGGCCAGCTTCGCCGGCCCGTGATTTGGCTTTGCAGCTTATTCCCACGACCTCTCTTATCATAAAAATATATAAAAGATGTTGGCAAAAATCGATTTCGTAGTTTCGTTCATAAAGAACTATCCTACGGCCGGGGTTATTCGGTTAGTGTTAGTTAAGAAAATATAACAATTATTATTATATATGTCTCCTTTTAAAATGTGCTTAGGATACACAGGAGTACATATATAATATTGATTACCATAATACCCATGTTATGTTGTATTATACTACTACATATAACAGACGGATACGTTGACTCGTACGCTGTTCTCTAACTCGGCTAGTGAAGTTCCTGTAATAGAGCTGTAAATTCTTGTGTATATGTTGCTTGGTAGTTGATTGTAGAATCCTTCGTCGCCTAAACTGCTGCTCTGCTCACTCCTTGCTCGGCGCAATTCGGCGGCTTGATTAGGCGGCTCGATTGGGCGGCTCGACTCGGTGGTGCGCTAAAATATACTTACAATATAAATTCGCGCACACCTTACGGCCGTTTCCCCACTCAGGTAATATCCGCGCGCTTGGTACATATAGTAGTGCGCAATTCGTACAGTGGAGCTCAACTTATTCTATGTGCATGTTTTTTTCGGCACATAAAATCTTAGCACATTTTCTTGTAAAACAAATATGGGATCAAATGCTAAACCAGTGTTCGGCCTTCTTAATCATTACTCGTGGATGCTGGGGTTTGGGACCGTTGCAGCAGAAATGTGTAGCGGAATATTACATGAAATGTTTCAGAACATTTCTCTAATATTTCCACGGTCAAACGGCTTTACTAAATATTTCGTGAAATATTACAGAAATATTTCACAAATGTTTAGCGTAACATTACATGAAATATTTCAGATATGTTTAGCGTAATATTACATTAAATGTTTCAGAAATATTTCAGAAATGTGTAGCTAAATATTACATGAAATGTTTCAGAAATATTTCTGTAATATTTCCAAGATCAAACGGCTTTACTAAATCGTTCGTGAAATATTACAGAAATATTTCAGTAATTTTTAGCGGAATATTATATGAAATGTTTCAAAAATATTTCTGTAATGTTCCCAAGATCAGACAGCTTTACTGAATCTTCCGTGAAATATTTGTAACGTACTGGATTATTAGTTAAAATAAACATGTGTGCTGCGACTTTTCCTACTGCGTGCCGAGCTGTTTTCACGAGTATGTTTGGGTGGCGTGGCGTGAAAAGGGAGGACGTGAGGAGGAGGATCAGCTAGGACAATGTGTCCCTTGCGGAAAAAGATTGGGTTTTTAAAAGATTACAAGATATATATATTTTTTGTTCTTACGTTGCCTTTTTATTCGAAGCTTGTCACTATTTATATATTTATTTGGTCGGAGGCAATCTGGCCTTTTTGGTATAATAATTTGCCTTGCTTTGATTTTTAAAGAAAATAGCTGGACTTTAGCAGCAAAACTTTTGAATTTGTACTTTTAACTATCATATATCTCAATTCACATAGCGATGCAGCAGCCTGATCGCTTCCAGCTTCTACTGGATACTCACGGAAACTAAAGACTTTGTACGTTTAACTATTATAGTTCGCAACTCACACGGCGATGCAGTGGGCTGTTCGTTTCCAGCTTCTGCTGGATACTGACAAAAACTAAAAGACACCGAGCCGTGCGCCCGGCTATATTAAATACACCATTCATTAATAATCATCAATACAGGGGGTGTAAACTATTCAAACAAGCGCCGCCGAAATGCGTCTCCAGCCAGATAAGTGCACTCTCGGTTTTTCGTCTATGATGTTTAATCGACACACTCATTACGTGTCGATCAAACATAAGACGCTCTTGGCGCAATTAAGTAATAACCTCCTACCACGTATTCTTATTTTATTTCGGCTAGTTTTTCCTACTTGCCTAAAATAACAATTCGTCTTGGAGATTTACATGTTTGCCGGGCTTATGAAATGAAAAACATGTGATACGTCACAAAAATATTTTAAATAAATTAAATTAAAAAAAAAAATGTATGCATATTAAACCAGGATGTTACACCTCCCTTGTCAGAGAGTTCATCGTCCTCGATGAATTTAAGTGGCGTATCACCTATTTTTCATTTTCGCGCAGCCGATGTCTCGTATGAGCTAGCAACAAGTTGTTCGTGGAAGCGCACCTTCATTACATGTGATTATACTTTGTACAAGGTATTTATCCGTAGTTTATTTATCTTCAGATACACATGCACTCACGCATACCGCCGTCCCCCCATCCCTTCTTCTTTCTTTTACGTATACTTAGATGGTTGAAGGAAGAGAAGTTAGGAAGTATCTTAGTCATCTTCGGTGTTCGTGTCGTAGCCATGGTCTGGCGTGGAGACTCTTGGTGGTCGTCGGTAAGGGCAGATACGCAGGTAAGGGCGTAGTTGGGCAAATATTTCTTTCGTCAGTTTGAGTCTTAATAGGCTGTATTGCCATTGGACAATCCATACCAGGTCGGGTCCTCGATGAGGGTTTAGCGTTAGCAGTGGTCTGCTTTCCATAGGGGGCTGGTATACCGTACAACTTTGGTGGTTTCGGGGTGTCCTTTGATAGCAGGGTTCCAGCGCGGGATTGCATCCCAGATCCAGTAATAGGTACAGGTTATTTATGGGATCCATTTGCTGAAACCAATGGTGATTATGAAGCATATATATATATATATATATATATGAACGTCTATATATGCTCTTTCTTCGTCCTACGTCCCATGCACTAGTTGTTCTGCTACGATAAATTTCATATTATTTCATGCAGCTATGTAAGTCGACTTCGGTACATGCACTGTAGGTAGTTTTGAGTGTGGAGTGTGGTGTATTCGTGGGTGTCAGAGGGGGGGAGGAGAAAGAGTAACAACGAAAAGAAAGAAAATGAGACGGGCACGTCAACATGAACATATGCATGCATATGTTGCGTAATTAAAAAGGGCTAAATTTGTATTCGTATACGTTTATGTGATTATAATATTCATTGATTACTATAAATATACATTTCTTCCCCCTTTCTTCCCATCATTTCCCCTTTTTATTTTAGAACGTGAAGTGACTCCCCTAATACCAGGGCTAAGTCCTGTTGTTGGAGAAGCGAGAACAACAAGAAACCTGGTTGTTGTCGCTTTTCCAAAATAATAACTACAAGGAAATGATAAAAAAGAGAGAGGAAAAAAACGGCAATAAAAAAAAAATTTATACATGAAAATAGTCAGATTTTATGCTAAAGGTCAACCCTTTTGCTGCTAAATTGAGGAGCGATAACACACAAAAAAAAAGTTATAAACAGAGAAATAATAATAATAATAATACAAATTTTATGTTAATTGTGGGGCAGCGAAAGCGTTGGTCTTTGGTACGAAAGATATTAATTGCGGTGGTTCTTCAGGAAGAGGCGGAGGTGTAGGCGTAAGTTCCATTAAAAAAGGCGGTGGTGGTGGTGGTACTAGCGAGTCGTGGAATACTTTGATGGTGGGTCTCGTCTTGCGCGTCTTCATCAAGTGTCGATACTTGCATTTCAGGTCCTTGATCTTAGTTGAGGCACACATCATGAAGAGAATGGTCATGGCGAATCCTATTGTTCCTAGCGTAATTAGTGCGTAGAGAAGATAGTTCCTGTATTCCTGGTTAACACGGAATATTTCTATTTAATTTATTACTTCCTCTTGTATGGTGTTGAGTGGGAGTTCTGAACTGGCAGTTGGCGTCGTGAAGTTCATCCGTATGGTCACTTTGTAGCTATTTCTTAAAATTCTTATATCGAGAAATGCAGGCAAAGCGTGATTGTTCAACGTTTGGATAGTGCTTTGTAGATTCTTCCAACTGGCCTGGGTGAACAACTTCAAGATGTGTGTTTCAGGATCGACACTAGTAGTAATGTCGATTATCCTTTTCATGATGTCGACATGGCAATTTAGGATAGCTTCCGTAATTGCGATCCATTTTCTGACGTTTCTGACGAAGTCCAGTTCCCTTTGGAATTTTCCCTTCTGTGGAAACGGCGTGGATGAACGGAAGGTCATTGCTTTGTCCCCCATGGCTGTTATCTTGTTGAAGACTACCATTAATATTTCGGAGCTTTCTTTTCTAGAATCTTCTAGGGTGTCCTCCGTATTGGTGATGATTTCACGCTGCAGGCTTCTTGACGTGTTGAGTAAGATGGCTAGATATTCTACTCTTGGTAGTCCGAGGGGACAAAGCCTTGATGTAACAGGGCACTCCGTGCGAGCTAGGGTAATCTCGGTCTCGATGTGTCCTTCGTTCAGTATTAGTCGGTCCACGTTTAAGATAGTGTCCACTAATCGATAGTTTCCAGGTATGGCGTCGAACTTCTGACCTTGGGTGATGGCTACCAGATATGCGAAGAAAAGAATGTGGTACATCTGTAGGCAGATAACAAAAAAGAAAAAAGGGCATGGTACTAAAATAAAATTATTGGCTGTTATTGCGTAGGTTCTGCGAGTGCGTTTATAGGACTTGTTGGGTGTCTGTAAACGGGCGCGAGGTTCGTTCGAGAAGAGGGATAAGCGGGTCGATGACATCGTTCATGCGGGAAAGCGTGTATTTGTTTGGTTCGGTCGGATTGTTAATATCGTCTATATGAAGTAGTTTAAGGTTTGTTAATTTGATTATACGGTTGATTTCTTTCGTGAGGTTTGTAGAATTTTGGTTGGGGCATAGTCTCGGTGGTGTTTCTGAGATGACTTGTGAAGGATGAGTGTGATCATCAGATGTTTTGGTGGCGTGGTCATCGAGTTCTTTTAATGATCTTGGTAGAGAATATGTCTTTATTAAGTTAGTTCTATATGTAAAGAAGGTAAGGACCAGTGCTTGTGAAATGACTGTCAAGGTTAACAGAATGGAGAATAGTATTGTGAAGTAGTTAATGTAATTTTTAAGGTGGAGGAGGTCCGTGTTATTGGTGTCCTTTATTTGAAGGTTTGAGTCGGATTTGAAATGAGAGTGCTATTTGGTAAGTGACACAGCTGGTGGTATGATTATATCCCTGGCGTAGGCTTCGCATTGTGTTCCAAGGTGAAGGATTCCCAGTCCTGCAATGGTCGTATCCTCGATTGATCTGTTGTAGTACTGTATTTGAATATACTCAATTTCGGGTGCGACGAACAACCAGTCATCTGTTTCTGCTAGATGAGTCCAGGTGGTCTTTTGATTATTATGGATCAAAACGTTGCATGTTTCCCATGCGATGGTCGGAGAGTTGGTTAATACTTGTAACTCGCAAGAAGTTTTCCTTTGGATAAGGACCCGTAGGTTACAATATGTGTCTTGCTGTAGTCGGAGGCAGGAAAGAAATTGGTTTTCGGTAAGGAAAATGTGTTGGTTGGTTATGTTGTTTCGGGCGATGAACTGTCCGTTAGGTTTTATTTTTGCAGTGGTTTCGCCTTGTTGTGGTACCAATACTGAGTGTATTCGGTGTAGCTCGTAGAAAGAATTGGAGTAGAGAGGTGGGGTTATTGTTATGCTTATTGTGGTTCTCAATCTTCTTATTTTTATTTGGTAAAGTTTTTGGAAGTCGGAGGAGAAAGGGTCGATGGTTGGGAGTATGGTGTTGGGTTGTTTTTGTTGGATTAGGCTTTTTAAATTTTCTTTGAGATCTTTGGAAAGTAGTAGCGTACTGATCCTTCCTTGAGTTGCGCATTCGATTATTTTCATCGTATCGTGGTATATCTGAATATGTTTATCCAGTGTGGTTTGTGTTGTGGTGAACCATGTTTGCATAAAATTCGAGAAGTTTTTAAGTGAACTTTGAAGTGATGATCTGACTTCTTGGATAGTGATGTAGCGGTATAATCTATTGTCTTCTCTTAGTGTGTCAAGTTCTCTGAGTTCGTTTGTGATACCGTTAATAATTGTGGTTGGTTCTTTCTTGGTATCTTCTGTTTTTTCTGTGTCAAGAGGAAAATTGATGAGACGGTCCAGGAACTCAGTTGCTGTATCCAATCTTCTGAAGAAATGTTTTGCTTGTGCTAAGAGTAGTTGGCATTCTGTTACGTTGGTTGGGCATTCGTAAATTGCTTGTTTGACCAATGGCACTAGGTCATGTTCATGATGCAGGCTGTAGATGTCTATTTCAGTGGAGAGTACATGGTGGCTGATGCTGTTATGGAAGTCGCCCATGTTCTCAAAATATAGTCCTGGGTTATTAGGAAGGTGGGTTATAGTGTAGGGATAGGAGTGTATTATTCTTGCAAGCACAAGTATTACCATTATCTCTATGGTAAACATTGTTTTTGTGGTGTTTCCTGTTGACAGAAGTTGAAGATTAAAAGAAAATACTGTTTAATTTTTGCAAGCAATTGAAGCGGTTGGAAGTTAGTGTGGCCGTTTTGCTGAAGCGTCAACCTTATGAATGATTGGGCAAACTGTACAAGCATGTACAAACTGTAAAATCAGAATGATTTACGTTTTTTTTTTTTTTTTTTTATTATTATTTAACGTCGCCATGTTTGTGCTTCCATGTGGTGCTAATCGACGACGGGGGTCTGCGGTGTGTTTGTAAACAAAGCACATGTAATTTTTACAGAGGTGCTTGTATCAATCGGCAGAGACTAGGATTCGAACCCGGGCCACCGGCGTGGGAATCCGACACTCTACCGACTGAGCCGCCGCAGGCCCCAATTTTCGTTTAAATGAGGAGCCTACATGGATATGAACGATGCTTTGTTTGATGGAACTCTTGAAGGAGGATGTACTATTGCATTTATTGGGTGCAATTCACACTCGTAGCTTTGGCTGCGCATGTGTGGTAATTCTGATTGCTTTTTGTTGATATGGCATTTTATACATAATCTAACCATCAGAGTTAGTATGAGGATTAGTATGACTGCGTTTGATCCTATGGATCCATAAGATATATATGAGTTAAGGTTTTTATTGTCCTGTTCACCGATGAATAAGTAATATTTGTCTTGTATTATTTCGAGTGTTACCTGGGATTCCAGTTTTGCTGGTGCGCACTTTGCTATGGAAGTTGGATGGTTAAGTGAGTTATTTATAATTCTTAATTTATGGTACAAGAGGTTATCAATATTGGTTATGTTAAGTGATAGTTTAGACAAATAAAGGAATTCAACAGTTGTGACTAGGTTTTTCATTCCTACTAATGTTGTGTGGTCTTGGCTCGCAGAGCATCTAGGTTGGATTTTGAGTCCGACGCCTGTTTTTCTTATTAGTTCGTGTTGTTCCCCGGGACATAAAATCTGTATCGTGGTGAGTTTGGGAAGAGAGTACTACCATCCATCAATAGAGTCAAGGTGAGTCCAATGATAGACATGTTGGGGAATGTAACTTATGCTACATTTCTTAAGGCTGTCATGGCTGGGTTGATTAAGTAGTAGATTTATGGAGGCCTTGTTCTGATAGGAAACTATATGCTCTCTTATCATGGCATTGTGAGATCTAGGGTGCTTGGGGTATTATGAATGCTGAAGTGGTATGTTCTTCATGTGTTTGTGGGATAGGGATTGGGTGCATTCTGTACAATTCTATCGCGAATTTATTTAGCATAGGTATGGATATTTCTACAAGGAATTTATTCTTTCTAAAGCTTAGTTTTACGGGAGCTATTTCTGTTAATTTGTCTGTCCGGGCATGGTTTATTGGAATTGGGAACTCGTATTCCGGGTGGAGGTCGACTATTTGTCTAATTATTTGTTGAAGTTTATTAGTGGAAATAAGTGAGGGGTGTAAGTGTCCTATCCTTGCTGAGCGTACAGCATCCAGGATTGTTTGGAACGTGTCTTGGTACATATGAAGGGCTGATTCTATTTCATTGGTGATATCACTGAATTCTCGGGTAAAGTTATATCTTTGCCATATGTCTTTGAGGTCGAACATTTCTTGAGTCGTTCTGCGCAGTGCGAGTAGACTTTCGTTTATGACTTTGTTGGAATGTTTTATGTTTTCTTCTATAGAGGAAATTTTGTGTTGTCTTCTTTGCTTTTCTGGCCAACTTTGTTTGGCACTTGAATAACAAATTTATTTGTTCTGTTAGGTGTTCTCCATCGCTTTCGGATAATGTGCCAAAGAGAGTTTTACTAATGCTTCCCATAAATCCGAATGGTGCGCTTCTTTTTTTGATAGTTGTGGGTGTTGGGTTTTCGGTAGGGTCTATCGATTCAACTTCTTGCATGGAATCAATTAAATTTTCATGTATAGAATTTACTCTTTTTATTTTGGTTTCGATGTAATTTAATCTTTTTGTTAGTGTAGTGCAGAAAAATGGGTGTTGACAAAACGAGTACCTTATGTTTTGCACCGTGTGATTCATGTAACTTTGGTTGAATCGTAGTGGCGATATATCGAGGAAGACTATTATTTTCCAGTCTGCTTGAGTGTATCTCATGTCTTCTAACCTCTCGAAGTAGATCCCGGGGTTTTCATTGATCTCTTGAGTAGAGAATCTATCCGTTGTGTTTCCGTGAATTGCAAGGGCTATTATGATTACGAGTTCGCACCTCATCTGTAACAAAATTGTTCTTATCTTTGATAGGCGCGTTTTATTTTGTCGATATGTTTAAGAAACCGTTTGCCAGTTTCATCTTCTAGAATGACGTTGTGTTTTTCTAAAATTTCTATTATCTTGTATGGACCCTTGTAAGTCATATCTAGTTTATTTATTCTTGGTTCTTTAAGCGCATATACGCTGTCACCTGGCGAGTAAGGGTGGTCTTTCGTTTTTTTATCATAATAATGTTTGGATTTATATTTCGAGTCTATCAGAGTCTGTGTTGCAATCATTCTAGTGTCATGTAGTCTATTTATTAAATCGGTTAAGTATGATGGATATGTTTCGGTGTCATTTGAAAATGAAGTTGGGGTGCGAGCTGGTTTACCAAAAATTAGTTCGAATGGCGTAAAGTTGGTGGACTCGTGAACACTAATGTTGTATGAAAATATAGCAGAAGGTATTATTTTGTCCCAGTCCTCGTATTTATCGATGTATTGGCGAATATACTCCATGAGCACTAGGTGGCTTCTTTATAGGCTTCCGTTGGATTGGGGGTGGTAACCGGATGTCGTGACTTGGCTTATCTTGAATATTTTTTAAAGTTGTAGCATTACCTTACCAATCAGGGCTGGTGCTTTGTCGGAAAAGATTATACGGGGAGATCCGTATAGGGTTATCACGTGTCGTGCTAAAGCGTCGGCTATTGTTTCTGCTTTAGTGTCTGGAATTGCAACGGCGATGCAGTATTTCGTGAGATTGTCTTGAATTGTGAGTATATGTTTATTACCATCGGGAGTTAAAGCAAGTGGTCCGACGGTATCTATGGATATTTTGTCAAAGGGTTCTATTGGTGTATCGGTGATTATCATTGGTTCTTTATTTTTTATTCTGACTAGTTTTAACTCTTGACAATTTTTACAGTTCCTGATATATTCTGTTATGTCCGATTTCATTCATGTCCAATAGAATTTCTCGCGGGCACGTCGGTATGTTTTAGTTACCCCTCTGTGTCCGTATATCAGACTGTCGTGATATTCTTTAATTATTTGGTTACGTATGTTCTCTGGTGGTATAGTGGTGGTTCCATAGCAGATAAAGATTGTACATTCACATTCACCCAGGGTTTCCTTAAGTACATCGAGGAATGTGGGGAACGTTATTTGATCTGATGTCATTTTGCTTTGACAGAGATAGTCTGCTACGTTAGTGAGGGTCTCTCGAAGATCTTGCAGTGAGACAAGTTCGAAATGCTTATTAATCAATATTGATGTAAGGATATTTATTGTGGATTTTGATGTTACGATGACCTGCCCCTTTTTGGGTTTCAGGTTTTTTATACTATGAGTATCGATTTTACGAGTACCTAGGTCTATCAATAGTTTTGTGATAGGTGTAGCGAATTCGCAATCTGCAGAAGTAAAGTGAAGGATATTGTCCTTCAGGTGTGTTATACCTTTATTGATGAGCTTGATTTTTAACTTAATGTCCGGTCTTTTGATAAATTCAGGATAAAATATTCCCGGTGGTACAGTATCTGAGGCTTTGGACATAGTATAGTTACCTATGAAGTCATCGGGTTCTGTTGATGACTCATCAGTTTCCTCGCGTAGTGCAGGTAGTGGGTTCCTCAACTGTAGCCTAAATTCGGCAACGGAATCGGCAGATTCGCTATTTTCGGACAGTTCGAGTTCGACCGGGGTTGATCACGCCATAGGGTGCCGTCGTCCTCGCATGTTGGAGTGGTGGTCGTCCCACCAGTAATCTTCGAATTGTTCTACTTCGTCTGATGAAGAGTTCTCGGGGTTTAATTCCCTGATATTTTTATTTTGTGTTTCCGCGAGATGTTACTCATCTTCAGAAGAGGGGGTTGTCCTTATAGTTGGTGGCTCTTTCGATATAAGGCTTGGAAATCCGCTGTGTCGTTTTCGTGGTACTGGTGATGGTTCTGTGATAGTACTGGAGTCATCTACCGAGCTGAAGGTGACCCTTTTAACGGGTGCTGGTCGTTCAGTTTTGGATGTTCCACTGGTTGATGGAACCGGTTTGGGTGCTTTTGATTGCGATGTTTTATCCTTGGTGAGTGCTGTGGCTTTCTGTAGTACTATTGCCGGTTTAAGCCTCCGTTGTCGGACTCTTTCAGCAATGGTGGCTCCTGCTGTCTCGGAATCGGATCCTACAGGATGAGGGGGTTTATTTTTTGAACCCATTGGTCTTCCTTTAGTACTTTGGGTGATTTTTGCTGAAGAGGATGTTAGTAGTGCAATGGCATTAGGTAGTACGGGGTTTCTGGATAAAGCATCTACGTTAATATTTAGTCGTCCTGGTTTGTACATGAATTTATATTCGTATTCCCTTAACCTAGTGCGCCATCTAATGAGGCGTTGGACAGGGGGTTTAATTGAGTCTATCCATTTGAATGGTTCATGATCACTGATTAGGGTGAACTCCCGACCATACAAGTAAGGTCGAAAATGAAGTACTGCGTAAATTATTGCGAGGTATTCCTTCTCGGTCGTTCCATAATTTTTTTCAGCTGGCTTCATTATATGGGACATGTAGGCTATGGGACGGTCCTCGCCGATCTTTCCCTGACTTAGGACAAAATAAAGGGTTCAGAGAAGTCGGGATACTGTAGGACAGGTGCCGTGCATAGTGCATTTTTCAAGTCTTCGAAACTTTTATTATGTTCATCTTTCCATTCGAAAGGTATGGTTTTCTTAAGTAAATCAGATAGTGGTTGTGCTTTTGCAGAGAAGTTTTCGACGAATCTTCTGTAATATCCGGCGAGTCCTAGAAATTGTCGAATATTAGTTTGATTTTTCGGTCTTGGGAATTTTTGGACTGATAATGTGTCCTACGTATTGGACTTCAGTGACGATAAATTCGCATTTGTCCGGCTGGAGTGAAAGTTTAGCCTTTAGTAAGCGATCAAATAGCCTTATTACCTTTTTTTGATGTTCCTCTAGGTTTGATGCGTATACAATTACGTCATCCAGGTATACCAAAAGTTTAACGTCTTGAATTTCCAATAGTACTTGGTTCATAAGGCGTTGAAAGGTGGCTTGTGCGTTTTTTAAACCAAACGGCATTCTAACGTATTGGTAGTGTCCAGTGCCCGTGCTAAATGCAGTTTTATGGCGGTCCTTGAGGTTCATTTTTATCTGGTGAAACCCGCTGGCCAAATCGAAAATCGAAAAGTATTTTGCACCGCCTAATCTGTCCAAGATTTCATTATTCTGGGGCAAAGGATGGGCATCTGCGTTGGTTTTTTCATTAAGGGCTCGATAATCGATGACCATCCGCCATCTTTTATTGCCCTTCGAATCTGCCTTCTTGGGTACAATCCATAAAGGACTACTGAAGGGAGAAGAGGAATTTTCAATAATTCCATTTTGAAGTAATTTATTTACTTGGTTTTTGATTTCCTCCTTATGAATCGGAGGGTACTTGTACTGTTTGATGAATACTGGGGCATCGTCTGTAATTGGGATGCTGTGTTCTAGTACGTCAGTCGCGGGCAAAAAGTCTTCAGGTAAATGGAATAACTCTTGGTATTTAGTGACGAGTTCGATCACATGTTCCCGGTCTTCGTCGTTGAGATGGTCCATGCGTAAGGAGTCGACAATGCTTTGTAGGCGGTTCGGAGAAATTTCGTTATCGCTGTTCTCCGTCTTGAAGAAATATTCTGATTCGTCAGAGTCGTAGGGTTGCAATTCCATGGGCGGAATTTCGATTTCAGCATCTTCTTCGTAAGCATTGGTCGCCATGACGTAACACTCTTGTTTGTCGTTAGTAACCACAGCTTCTCCGATAAAGATGTTTTTAGGGGTTTCGAGCCGGGGTATGTATCCAGTTTTTAGATCAGTGGGAAACAAATTTATTTTTATTGGAGTTTTTGTTCTAGCCTGTAACATGTATTTAGTTGGTTTAGGTTTCCTATACTCGTAGTTAATAAACCTTATTGGTTTAATAGGTCTAGACAATGTGATTAGGGCGTTATGGTGAAAGGAGATTTCTGCTGATTCTGTTTTTAAGAAATCGACACCTAATATTCCCATTATAGGAATTGGGAGGTCGTTGGTTAGGACTTGGAACTTAATAGGCGTGTCAAAGGAGGTTAGTTCTGTTGATTCAGCGGTTGTTAAGCTATCCTTTATGATTCCTGTTATGGCCATGGCTTCATGACCGGCTATGATAGTTCTGGGTTGTAGTGAGTTTACATGTATTAGGTTTATTTCGGCACCTGTATCTATTAAGAACTCTGTGGGTTGTTGTAGTTCGGGGGCATTTAGAATTATTAGGAAAGCGGCTGCTCGTCCGCAGGTTTCTTCTCGAGTTGTTCGGCTGATATAAATTTGACCGCTTCAAGGAGTTTAAACTCTCTTCAGATTTAGTCTTTTGAAAAGGAAGGTTTGGGTTAGGGAAATTATAAGTTGGGTATTGTGGGAAATATTGTGGTACAAAGGGATAATGTGTAGGGTAAGGGATGTATGGATAAGAGGGTTGGTGGGGGTAACGGGTAGGAGTTGGAGATCGTGCCCTTGTGAAGTGATTTTGTGAGTTTTCAGTCCTATGTCCTGCGTATTGTCGTTCTTCAAATTGGCAAGAAGGACTTTTTGTTGTGTAATAATCTCGACGGCCCTCGAATTGACGGGTAGGACTCCTTGTTGGGTAGTCATCCCGACGTCCTTCGAATTGACGAAATTGGGTTGGGTTTCAGGCCTGGTAATTATTTCTGTAGTTGCTCCTTCCACGTTGATCGTATGAGGTTCTGTTTTGAGGATTGTAGTTAGATCGGGGAATGTCTCTATAGTTACCTGTGGGAGACTGGCTTCTCCATGGAGTTCTGTTTGCAGGTGTATGGTCATTTCGAAAATGAACATGACGTTTGTCGTATTCGTCTTCTCTGAGATCATTTGCAATGATACTCATATTGCCTTTTCTATCGTTTGACCCTATCATATCCCTTTCGATACGTTGGGAAATCTTTAGAGCTGCGTCAAGCGTTGCTGGTTCTTGTATGCTTACGGCGTACAGGAGATCATCCGAAAGTCCCTATTTGAAGGATTCAAGCGCGATTCCTTCCAACATCATTATCATATGGGGTACTTGTATAGCCGTAAATTTTTCCCTTAATGATGCATTTGCGCTGTCCATTATTTTTTTGATTCGGCTGTAATATTCCATTACTGTTTCTCCTCGTCTCATTCTGATGGCCTGTATTTCAGCACAGTAATGTGAGTATGTCTTTTTCGGATCGAAATATTCCTTAAGGACGTTGTTGAGATCGTCCACGGAGTTGGTTTCGAAAAAGGTTTCGCGTATACCTTCTGGACATATGATGAGTCCATTTTCAACGTCTTGTAAAAATGTTTTTAAAGACATGTTTTTACCATCATAAGATGGAATGTTAGACAGGGCTTGTTGTACGGCCAGGCATTCGCCCATAGTGCTCAACAAGGCCACTGTTATATTTTGGTGTTGTGTGAGGTTCACTATGGCGTTATTTTCGTCGGCCTTTTTTGCGGCCTTTTTGTATCCCAAAATGAGAGAGAAAGGGTTTGGTGGAAACGATGATAAAGAAAAATAATTGGGGTGGGAGTAACAGTTTTATTAATCTTTCGTGAGGTTCGAGGTCTAAAGAGTCGAATTTAGATTATCCTAGATTTCGTCAATTACTAGATAGTTGTTTAGGTTAATGTGTACACCTTGTGTGGTAGTTTCGTTCTGTTGTCTAAGATTGTCGCATCCTACTTCGTCGATTATAGTATATTCGTCCCAATTGATTTCTTTTGGGATTTGAGGTAGTCCGTTTTTGATATCGTATAACGTTGGGTAGATTGTTTCGCCCTTGGAAATATTTACGACTTCGATCTTGGATTTCGTCTTTTGATATTCTATAGTACGCCGCTTGTGATCGGGGTTTGGAGATGTATTTGTTTGCAGTTCGAGAACTTCTATGGCTCTTTTTACTGTTTTGACAAATTTGCTCCGTTTTTGTAGACGTATTTCCGATTATTGGTAGTGCGTCCCATATAATAAGTTGTTTATTATAAGGTTGGGCTATTACACTGTTTTTCTTGTCTAGACCGTGATGAAATCAGGGTCTGTAGAGTTGTAGACCTGATGATAGGTATACTTTTATGTGGCTTAATTCTATCAATATGCTAGTGTAAAATAAATAAAAATTATAATAAAAAAAAAATTAATAATACAATTATAATAATAGTGGTTTTAATATTTATAGCTTTATGGCTAGGGTGCATATATTTAAGGGGTGTTTCGTTGGAGTAATTAAATAAATTCTCCGTGTTTAACTATACATACACATATACATATACATATATAGATGTATAAAAGAGGGAAAAAAAAAAGAAATTTTATTGGAAGAGGATTATGAAATAATATAATAGTAATGATTTAAAATGAATAGATGAGAAGAAAACAAAATAAGTCTAAAGTAATTAATATTAACAAGTTATATTTTCAAATATCGTTAAAGAGAAAAAAAAGAATAATTTTGCAACTAATATGACTAATAGTTAACTAGATAAGAGGTAAAATGTTATTAGTATAGAGTCGGATTTTTAGTATTAGGGCGTGGAAATTTAATGTGAGTTTCTGATTGTAAAAGTAAAGGTATTTACTGTCTAGCTAAGACTTTCGCGTATTATATTGAAGATTTCTTCTTCTAATTTTGGATTATTAACCGTTGGTTCGTTTAAGTTGGTAGGTTGAATTTCTGAGTTTTTAATTTTATGTAATGAAATAATTAGTTTAATGTTAGGACTATAAACGCATATACGGATGGTACGTTATTAAATTGTTGATACGTCAGCCTACAAAATGTGATTGACACGATAAGTTCGTTTGTGGATTTGTTTATTATCAACATGGGTGAATTTTAATTATCTCCCCTGATTTGTAAAATTAAGTGGAGTAAATAAAATTTGGTAAGGATTAGTAGCATCAAAATAATACTTACGAATATAAGGGTACACATATGTATAATTATAACATATTTTAACGATATTAGTTTATTTTGAGATCGATCTAATGTGAACGTTATTCTATTTTGCTATTTAAAATTTAAAATTTATTTTTGAAAGAACTTTAACCTAAAGTAATTTATTCTTGTAATAAGTTTAATTTTAGTACTCGAATCAACTTTCCTTATTTCGACTTTAGAAAATAGCATCTCCTCAATTTCCTTAGTGCTTATGGCTCTTAGATCACGATAAACTTATGGCCTTTTATTAGACGGTATTTCTAGTAACATAGATGTTATTATTATTATTATTATTTTTAGCGCGTTTTTCCATAGAGATTTTTGATTTTTCATTTACTTGGGCACTTGTTCTGCAACAATAGGGAACAGCCGTTGGGTCTTGCGCCAGATTATTTAACAGGACGACTAAGTTGAGAGGAACTCGTTAAGTGTAATCGATGCAAGCGAAAAAAAAGAAAAAAAATTGTTGTCGAAAGAACAATCGTTAAGACTTGCGCTATCGATGAAAGCTTGCGGGTAAGTAGTCAGCTTCCCAAAAAAAATAAGCGAATCGATCGTGCCGAAGCAATTGACAAGAAGAAAATCGATGATGGAATAGGATAAACAAGTCTTACTGTATATCGGTTTAGTTAAATAAGAAGCTGAATTACTATTATTGGGTTGAGAATGATTATTTTATACTGAGTGTCGTGAACTTATTTATGGGAGGATTTAAAAACTTCGGGAATATTAAACATGAATCAATTTTTCTAAAGATCAAAAAATTTTAGTGAATATTAAGTCGGGGACTGAACTTCCACCGCGGCTCTTCAGTAGTTTAACGGAATAGCGTTTAGAATATTCTTGGCTCGTCGAAGTATATAATGTAATTGAGATTTTTAGTCTTAATTCTCGTCGATGCCACTTAATGTCCAAGAAAATGTTAACCAGTAAATCAACTAGAAACAACGTTTTCCGACAAAATATAATAATAAAAGTATTTATAATAGATCTAATATTAGTAAAAATTTCTAGGTAGTTTGTAAGACCAAAACAGTTGTCTAAATATACCTTAATTTTTTTTTTTTTTTTTTTTTTTTTTAACGTCGCCATGTTTGTGCTCCCATGTGGTGCTAATCGACGACAGGGGTCTGCGGTGTGTTTTGTAAACAAAGCACATGTAATTTTTACAGAGGTGCTTGTATCAATCGGCAGAGACTAGGATTCGAACCCGGGTCACCGGCGTGGGAATCCGACACTCTACCGACTGAGCCGCCGCAGGCCCCTATACCTTAATTTAAGTTTTGATTTATTTTTAAACTTTATTTGATAATTATACAAGGTATTTAAGGTATATGCTAAATTTTAATATATGGTTAAGTAGGTTGTTTAATAGTATATTATGACACTGTTGTGGGAGATGGTTTTCTACCTTGCTCGAGGGTTTTCGCACGAGCGAAGCGAGTGAGAAAATCGAGCAAGGTAGAAAAACACCTCCCACAACAGTCTCATACGATATTTTATAGCACAACAACCTCAAAATCGACAATAAAGTTGGCATTTTGAGGTTAGTGTGCTATAAATTAAATTAAAGTAGGTATGGATTATCGAGTGAGGTAATTTTTATATTGGCGGATTAATGTTCGGTTAGTGTCAATTTATTAAAGGCTTCGCATAAGTCTTCGAGTCACCGATTGGTCTAAATACGAGGGTAGTTCAATAAGTCTTTAGAATAAAGTATAAAAACAATTTTTTTTGGGTAAATTTTTTTTTATTTTTCAACATAATCTCCTTGGAGCTCTATACACTTGGTCAATCGCTTTTTAAGTTTTTTTAATCCTTCAGAAAAGTGCGTTTTCGGAAGTTCCTCAAAATAAGCACTTACAGAGGCAATGACGTCTTCGTTGTCCGTAAATCTCTGTCCACCGAGCCATTTTTTCAAGTTTGGAAATAAGAAAAAGTCACTGGGGGCTAAATCTGGTGAATACGGTGGGTGTTCGACCAATTCGAATTTTAGTTCTTCAATTTTAGCCATTGAAATGAAGCATGTGTGAACTCGGGCGTTGTCGTGATGAAAGAGAATTTGTTTTCTCGCCAAATGTGGTCGTTTTTTTTTAATTTCTTCTTTCAGCTGCTCTAATAATGATGCATAATACTCACCAGTAATTGTTTTACCCTTTTCCAAGTAGTCAATAAGTATAATTCCACGTGCATCCCAAAAAACTGTAGCCATAACCTTACCAGCTGACTTTACGGTCTTTGCCTTCTTTGGAGCTGGTTCGCCTGTGGAAATCCACTGTTTGGATTGTTCCTTTGTCTCAGGAGTGTAGTGGTGTATCCATGTTTCATCCACAGTCACAAATCGACGAAAAAATTCCTCAGGATTCCGACTTATGCGCGCCAAAAGAGCCTCAGAGGCGACCACTCTATTGCGTTTATTCTCAGCTGAGAGCAAACGCGGCACCCATCTTGCCGATAGCTCGTATATATGATGGCTTCTTAGTTCTCTGAATATTTCTATTTGGTGGTTAGTTAATTGGGTTAAAACCTCTTTCAATAGTATTTGAGTGCGTGGTAGATTAGTTATTCGTTTTTCTAGGATGTTGAGATATATCCACCTATTATAATCGTTTTCATTTAAGGATTCAATCTGTTTGCGTAATTTGTTAATTTCGAATCTAGAAACTTCGTGAAAAGGAGAGTTAAAAATGTTTGGGATCATGTGTTCGGCAAGGTTAATTGATCATTATATTTTGTACTAATTTTCGCGACGCGTTACCCAATAACGGGAAGTGGGTATTATAATAAAGAAAACGTGTTGTTCATAAAACAAGGGAAACAATAAAGCTAATTTGCATAAATTTTATTCCAACAAAAAAATAAAATCTCTTTACGAACAATGCGGGATGTAATAGCAATTTTGTGATATATATATATATATATATATATAAAGAAAAGAAAGAAAATATGATGTAATATGATAAAAATATCAATGAATAATTAGGAATAATAGAGTTAAGGAAGAAAAAGAAAGGAAAACTTATTGATTATTTAATAATATTATATATTGTCAAAACGAAATTGCATACAGCGTCAAGTTGTTATTAGATTTGGGGTACGTCCCCTTTTACTGATGAGTAAGATACAAGATTTCCGAACGCGGTGATTAATTGTTCGATGTGTTTCTCGTGGATACGTATTTGATTATTGTTTTCTGATTTGTTTACGCTCATAAATATTTCAATGTTCGCGAAGGTGCGTCCGTGGAGTGATTCCAGATGAGGTCTTGGTTGCAAGCTATTTTCCTTATAACGGATTCGAGTTTAGTTAAATCGGGCGCGAAGAACTTGATTTATCACCTCGAGTGAGTTAACTCGTGAGGTAAGGTCATTAAATTTGGTCCTTGGTCATCTATTAAAAGAAAAAAATACAGAAATAGTGAATTTATAATAATGATAAAATAAAAGAAAAAAAAATAATAAGAAAAGGAAGTTAGAGTCTAAAATAAGTTATAGATGTATTAAAACCTATATATTATGTATTTGTATATATATATATATATATATATATATATATATATATATATATATATATATATATATATATATATATATATATATATATATATATATATATATATATATATATATATATATATATATGTTCACTTATAGTGGTATAGTAATGATGATATTATGTAATACCATAGAAAAGTAGTTTAATTATATTGGGAGAGTGTGATTCTTAATACGGGGTGAGGACAGGGCCAAATGGCGTTTGCACAAAGCAATGCCTTTGTTGTGTGTTAGGCCCTTATGGTTGTACTCCGTAAGTCTGTTCCGTGCGTATGTGTTTGCCCCTGAGGTTTTGTTTCTCGGCGTTCCGCGTGTCTAGTCGAGTGGAACGTTTCATACAATGTGTGGCCTGTACTGTGATCAGCGACGCGTCGTCTGCCGATGGCGTGTTTATATTTTTTTTTTGTTGAATGCAGTTTATTTAAAGGTAGGAGTTTTCAAAGGGAAAAAGAAAACCTACGAATTGGCCAAGATTTAATAGCAAAAGGGAGTACCTGCGTCGATGGAATGGGGGATTCGATCAGATAAGTCCCAATTTTTTTGTTAAAATGAATAAATTTTAACTTGTGATATTGGTTACTTTGTGGTTGATTTATTCCTTTTTTAGCAATTTCGGAAATGTGGAAATTTGAAATGGGCTCTGGATTTCCGAAGGTGATTTAGCTCTTGTATTATTGTACTGGATATTTGTAAGTATTTATTTAAACGTAAAGTTAGACGTATTAATAATCCAGAGTATTATTTATGTAGAATAATAATTTGATTTGTTTAGGTATGCTGGAAAACTTAAATTAAGTTAATCGTGGTGTTGTAGTTGCTGTGCGCCAGTTTCCTTCTACGATAAGGTGGTCCCTATGGCAGTTTGTAAATGAATCATGCACAATTCCTTGGTCAAGAATTGGACTACGAGGCGAGAGGAAAAGCTGCAAAAGGTATTTTCATGTCACTCGTCAATCTAAATTATTATTCAAGATTGTGGCAAGATAGATCGAGGTTGCGTTAATGTATTTTAAAGGTATCGTGTAACTATGTGTAAGTTTAAAGTTATAATTATGTATTTTTGTTTACGTAACTTCTAATAATGCGTAAAGAAAAGAAATTTGATTTTTAAGCTTGAAAACGTTTGAAAATATATGTAAAGTATGTTATAGCAGTTTCATTTTTAATGAAAAATAATAAGTATCATGTGTTATACAAGATTTCAATTGTTCAAAAGTAAGTTTTCTAATGAAATGAAAATACGCGTTAAAAATAAAACTGAAGCTAGGTAAATACTAAAATGTGTAAAATTAATAAAAGAAGTTTAAATTTTATAATTATTAATATGCATGTATAAAAGTGGCAATGTGAAATAACTTTAACAGACTAAGATTTAAAATTAAAATATGACAGTTAATTACTGTGACCAAAAAGGTATATAATAGTGTGGAAGTGTTTTTATGTATGTGATATTGTATTTAAAATATTCAAATGGTTACAGATATTGTCCTGAATGCAAAATGCGTTCAAACGAGGGAGATGCTATATTGTGGGGTACAACCTGGGCATCAGCCAGCTGTGTGTCGTCTTCTGGAGGAAAATTTGGGCTATTAGCCTGTCGCTGTAAGGGAGCAAACGTTTTTTTATACTTATTTGTGCTTAATACTACAAGGATGACGAGCAATTTTGCAAGTGCAATCCAAGGCGATGAAGAGTGTTTGAGGATTCTACGTCAGTCCTTTTTTTCTTAGATAAGTCGTAGTTATAAGTTTTTACTAATATACACTATATAAGAACGTTACTTTGTGTAAAATGGGAATGTGTTTTTTTTTATTTTATAGGTAGGGTCTGTAGCGCTCCTTGTGAGAAATCTTGTTCGAGGATTGTTATAAAAGTTCGCTGGAACTGTTCTTCAAATTGAAAACAATAAATGTAAGTATGGGTTATATATGACGTTACATGAAATTGTATGGTTTAAGCTTGATTTGGGCCGATCGAACACAGATTATTCAATTCTAGTGATTTTTTATGTAGATATGTAAATAATAATGCTGATTAATGTTTTGTTGCAGGTTTTAGGTATTATCAGCTATGCAGGTATAAATGTTGATACGAGAGGGGCGAACGATGAAGTTCCTGGCTCGTGGTACGATAAAATTTTTAAGAAAACAAGTTTTCTTTATGAAGGGTATACTCCAGATGGTATACCAATATCAGACCAAGGATTTTGGAGCAATCATGCGATTTTCTGAGTGTTCAGTTATGTGCAGTTGGCCTTTGCGACCAAAATTGTCGCCAAAATTTGTATTCGGCGAGGGCTTGGTGAATAAGGAATGAAGAGAAAGATAGAAGAAACTTGTGTAAAGTGTGTGGTAGTGTTTTTTTTCTTATAATTTGTTAAATTTATAGTGATGTGACACTATTATATGGTGGATGAGGGTGAATCTTGTGCTTCGATATTTGCTAAAAAGTATGTGTTAAATTTAAGTGAGCAAGGTAGTGAAGTGATTTTAAATATTGGAATGTGAAAGTGAGTGTTATCAGGAGGTTGTGAGAAAAGATTGTTTTCTTGATTTGTATTTGTAAAAGAAAAAAAAATTTTTTGTGTAAAGTGAGAATGTGGGTGCGCTTTCTTTTTATACTATTTTACCGCCGAGTGTGTGTAAAATTGGTAATTGTAGTGGTGTATTTAGTTATATAAGAAAACCCATGCGTTTGTTAGTTGGTGATAGGCAGCGATTAGTGGTGATAGGCAGCGACCCACTTTCCAATCGGATAAGTGTTACTTAAAGCCTACACTAATGACCAAAAGACACCAGGGCCTATGCTCAATCCCCTAATGACACCCTTTTTATTTTATATTGTATATAAAACAATGTATAAAATAATTTGTTAATTTTAAAACAAGCACATGCAGAAAAGAAATGAGGTAGGGATTTTTTGCGGGTTACTGATCTCACCGCAAGTTACCAGAAAATATTAGCTCTAATGTACTGGATTATTAGTTAAAATAATCAAGTATGCTGCGGCTTTTCCTACTGTGTGCCGAGCGGTTTGCACGAGTAGGTTTGGGTGGCGTGGCGTGAAAAGGGAGGACATGAGCAGGAGGATCAGCTAGGACAATGTTTCCCTTGCGGAAAAAGATTCGGTTTTTAAAAGAATACAAGATATATATATATTTTATGTTCTTACCTTGCCTTTTTATTCGAAGCTTGTCACTATTTATATATTTATTTGGTCGGAGGCAATCTGGCCTTTTTGGTATAATAATTTTCCTTGAATCATATTATAAAGAAAATGGCTGGACTTAAGCAGCAAAACTTTTGAATTTGCACGTTTAACTATCATATATCTCAATTCACAAGGCGATGCAGCGGCCTGTTCGCTTCCAGCTTCTACTGGATACTCACAAAAACAAAAGACTTTGTACGTTTAACTATTATAGGTCGCAACTCACGCGGCGATGCAGCGGGCTGTACGTTTCCAGCTTCTGCTGGAAACTGACAAAAACTAAAAGACAGCGAGCTGTGCGCCTGGCTAGATTTAATACACCTTTCGGCGGCGGCGGCCGTAGCGCTAATTGCAGGGGGTGTAAACTATACAAACAAGCGCCGCCGAAATGCGTCTCCAGACAGATAATCGTACTCTCGGTTTTTCGTCTATGATGTTCAATCGACACACTCATTACGTGTCGATCAAACATAAGACGTTCTTGGTGCAATTAAGTAATAATCTCTATAATATTCCCAAGATCAAATGACTTTACACAATGTTTCGTGCAATATTACTGAAATATTTCAGAAATTTGTAGCGAAATATTACATGAAATGTTTCAGAAATATTTCTGTAATATTTCCAAGATCAAATGACTTTACTGAATGTCTCGTGAAATATTACTGAAAATTTTCAGAAATGTGTAGCGAAATATTACATGCAATGTTTCAGAAATATTTCTGTGATATTTCCAAGATGAAATGGCTTTACTGAATCTTTCGTGAAATATTACAGAAATATTTCACAAATGTTTAGCTTAACATTACATGAAATGTTTCAGAAGTATTTCTTTAAAAATTCCAAGATCAAACGGCTTTGCGGAATCTTTAGGGAAATATTACAGAAATATTTCTTAAATGTTTAGCGTCATATTACATGAAATATTTCAGAAATATTTTTGTAATATTTCCAAGATCAAATGACTTTATTGAATGTTTCCTAAAATATTACTGAAATATTTCAGAAATGTGTAGCGGTATATTCAATTAAATGTTTATAAAATATTGCTGTCATATTTCCAAGGTCAATAGGCTTTACTAAATCGTTCGTGAAATATTACAGAAATATTTCAGTAATGTTTAGCGGAATATTACACGAAATGTTTCAGAAATATTTCTGTAATAGTTCCAAGATCAATCGGCTTTACTGAATCTTTCGTGGAATATTACTGAAATATTGCAGAAATGTGTAGCGGAATATTACATGATATGTTTCAGAAATATTTCTGTAATATTCCGAAGATCAAACGACTTTACTGAATGTCTCGTGAAAATGTACTGAAAAATTTCAGAAATGTGTAGCGAAATATTACACGAAATGTTTCAGAAATATTACGCTAGTATTTCCAAGATTAAATGGCTTTACTGAATCTTTCGTGAAATATTACAGAAATATTTCACAAATGTTTAGCTTAACATTACATGAAATGTTTCAGAAGTATTTCTGTAATAATTCCAAGATCAAATGACTTTACTGAATGTTGCCTAAAATATTACTGAAATATTTCAGAAATGTGTAGCGGTATATTCAATTAAATGTTTATAAAATATTGCTGTCATATTTCCAAGATCAATAGGCTTTACTGAATCTTTCGTGAAATATTACAGAAATATTTCAGAAATGTTTATCGTAATATTATATGAAATGTTTAAGAAATATTTCTGTAATGTTCCCAAGAGCAAACAGCTTTACAGAATCTTCCGTGAAATATTACAGAAATATTTCAGAAATGAGGAGCGGAATATTACATGCAATGTTCCAAAAATGTTATTGTAATATTTCCAAGTTCAAACGGCTTTACTAAATCGTTCGTGAAATATTTCAGAAATATTTCAGTAATGTTTAGCGGAATATTACACGAAATGTTTCAGAAATATTTCTGTAATATTTCCAAGATCAATCGGCTTTACTGAATCTTTCGTGGAATATTACTGAAATATTGCAGAAATGTGTAGCGGAATATTACATGATATGTTTCAGAAATATTTCAGTAATATTCCGAAAATCAAACGACTTTACTGAATGTCTCGTGAAATATTATTGAAAAATTACTGAAATGTGTAGCGAAATATTACATGAAATGTTTCAGAAATATTTCTGTAGTATTTTCAAGATCAAACCGCTTTACTAAATCGTTCGTGAAATATTATAGAAATATTTCAGTAATGTTTAGCGGAATATTACACGAAATGTTTCAGAAATATTTCTGTAATATTTCCAAGATCAATCGGCTGTACTGAATCTTTCGTGGAATATTACTGAAATATTGCAGAAATGTGTAGCGGAATATTACAAGATATGTTTTAGAAATATTTCTGTAATATTCCGAAGATCAAACGAATTTACTGTATGTTTCGTGAAATATTACTGAAATATTTCAGAGATGAGTAGCGAAATGTTTCAGAAATATTTCTGTAGTATTTCCAAGATTAAATGGCTTTACTGAATCTTTCGTGAAATATTACAGAAATATTTCTTAAATGTTTAGCGTAATATTCCATGAAATGTTTCACAAATATTTCTGTAATATTTCCAAGATCAAATGACTTTACTGAATGTTTCCTAAAATATTACTGAAATATTTCAGAAATGTGTAGCGGTATATTAAAATAAATGTTTATAAAATATTGCTGTCATATTTCCAAGATCAATAGGCTTTACTGAATCTTTCGTGAAATATTACAGAAATATTTCAGAAATGTTTATCGTAATATTATATGAAATGTTTAAGAAATATTTCTGTAATGTTCCCAAGATCAAAAAGCTTTACAAAATCTTCCGTGAAATATTACAGAAATATTTCAGAAATGAGGAGCGGAATATTACATGCAATGTTCCAAAAATGTTATTGTAATATTTCAAATATCAAACGGCTTTACTAAATCGTTCGTGAAACATTACAGAAATATTTCAGTAATGTTTAGCGGAATATTACACGAAATGTTTCAGTAATATTTCTGTAATATTTCCAAGATCAATCAGCTTTACTGACTCTTTCGTGGAATATTATTAAAATATTACAGAAATGAGGAGCGGAATATTACATGCAATGTTCCAAAAATGTTATTGTAATATTTCCAAAATCAAACGGCTTTAGTAAATCGTTCGTGAAATATTACAGAAATATTTCAGTAATGTTTAGCGGAATATTCCACGAAATGTTTCAGAAATATTTCTGTAATATTCCGAAGATCAAACGACTTTACTGCACGTTTCGTGAAATATTACTGAAATATTTCAAAAATCTGTAGCGGTATATTAAATTAAATGTTTCAGAAAAATTTCTGTAGTATTTCGAAGATTAAATGGCTTTACTGAATATTTCGTGAAATATAACAGAAATATTTCACAAATGTTTAGCGTAACATTACATGAAATTTCAGAAATGTTTATCGTAATATTACATGAAATGTTGCAGAAATATTTCAGAAATGTGAAGATGAATATTACATGAAATGTTTCAGACATATTTTACAAATGTGTAGCTGAATATTACATGAAATGTTTCAGATATATTTCCGAAATGTGTAGCTGAATATTACATGAAATTTTTCAGATATATTACTGTAATATTTCCAAGATCAAACGGCTTTACTAAATCGTTCGTGAAATATTACAGAAACATTTCAGTAATCTTTAGCGGAATATTACACGAAATGTTTCAGAAATATTTCTGTAATATTTCCAAGATCGATCGACTTTACTGAATCTTTCGTTGAATATTACTGAAATATTGCAGAAATGTGTAGCGGCATATTACATGATATTTCTCAGAAATACTTCAGTAATGTTTAGCGTAATATTACATGAATTGTTTTAGAAATATTTCTGTTCTATTTCCAAGATCAATTTGTTTTCTGAATCTTTCGTGAAATATTACAGAAATATTTCAGAAATGTTTATCGTAATATTATATGAAATGTTTAAGAAATATTTCTGTAATGTTCCCAAGAGCAAACAGCTTTACTAAATCTTCCGTTAAATATTACAGAAATATTTCAGAAATGAGGAGCGGTATATTACATGCAATGTTCCAAAAAAGTTATTGTAATATTTCCAAGATCAAACGGCTTTACTAAATCGTTCGTGAAATATTACAGAAATATTTCAGTAATGTTTAGCTTAACATTACATGTAATGTTTCAGAAGTATTTCTGTAATAATTCCAAGATCAAATGACTTTACAGAATGTTGCCTAAAATATTACAGAAATATTTCAGAAATGTGTAGCGGTATATTAATATTTCAAAGATGAAATGGCTTTACTGAATCTTTCGTGGTATATTACAGAAATATTATAGAAATGTTTATCGTAATATTATATGAAATGTTTAAGAAATATTTCTGTAATGTGTAGCTGAATATTACATGAAATTTTTCAGATATGTTACTGTAATATTTCCAAGATCAAACGGCTTTACTAAATCTTTCGTTGAATATTACTGAAATATTGCAGAAATGTGTAGCGGAATATTATCTGATATGTTTCAGAATTATTTCTGTAATATTCCGAAGATCAAACGACTTTACTGAATGTTTCGTGAAATATTACTGAAATATTTCAGAAATGTGAAGCGGTATATTAAATTAAATGTTTCAGAAATATCTCTATAATTTTTCCAAGATCAAACGGCTTCTTTTAATCTTTCGTGGAATATTACAGAAATATTATAGAAAAGTTTATCGTAATATTATATGAAATGTTTAAGAAATATTTCTGTAATGTGTAGCTGAATATTACATGAAATTTTTCAGATATGTTACTGTAATATTTCCAAGATCAAACGGCTTTACTAAATCTTTCGTTGAATATTACTGAAATATTGCAGAAATGTGTAGCGGAATATTATCTGATATGTTTCAGAATTATTTCTGTAATATTCCGAAGATCAAACGACTTTACTGAATGTTTCGTGAAATATTACTGAAATATTTCAGAAATGTGAAGCGGTATATTAAATTAAATGTTTCAGAAATATCTCTATAATTTTTCCAAGATCAAACGGCTTCTTTTAATCTTTCGTGGAATATTACACAAATATTTCAGAAATATTTATCGTAATATTACACGAAATGTTACAGAAATATTTCTGTAATATTTCCAAGATCAATCGGCTTTACTGAATCTTTCGTGGAATATTACTGAAATATTTCAGAAATGATTATCGTAATATTACACGAAATGTTACAGAAATATGTCTGTAATATTTCAAAGATGAAATGGCTTTACTGAATCTTTCGTGGTATATTACAGAAATATTCTAGAAATGTTTATCGTAACCTTACATGAGTAGTTACAGAAATATTTCTGTAATATTTCTAAGATCAAATGACTTTACTGAATGTTTCCTAAAATATTACTGAAATATATCAGAAATGTGTAGCGGTATATTAAATTAAATGTTTATAAAATATTGCTCTCATATTTCCAAGATCAATAGGCTTTACTGAATCTTTCGTGAAATATTACAGAAATATTTCAGAAATGTTTATCGTAATATTATATGAAATGTTTAAGAAATATTTCTGTAATGTTCCCAAGAGCAAACAGCTTTACTAAATCTTCCGTTAAATATTACAGAAATATTTCAGAAATGAGGAGCGGTATATTACATGCAATGTTCCAAAAAAGTTATTGTAATATTTCCAAGATCAAACGGCTTTACTAAATCGTTCGTGAAATATTACAGAAATATTTCAGTAATGTTTAGCGGAATATTACACGAAATGTTTCAGATATATTTTTGTAATATTTCCAAGATCAATCGGCTTTATAGAATCTTTCGTGGAATATTATTGAAATATTGCAGAAATATGTAGCGGAATATTACATGATATGTTTCAGGAATATTTCTGTAATATTCCGAAGATCAAACGACTTTACTGAAGGTTTTGTGAAATACTAATGAAATATTTCAGAAATGTGTAGCGAAATATTACATGAAATGTTTCAGAAATATTTCTGTAGTATTTCCAAGATTAAACGGCTTTACTGAATATTTCGTCAAATATAACAGAAATATTTCACAAATGTTTAGCGTAACATTACATGAAATATTTCAGAAATGTTTATCGTAATATTACATGATATGTTTCAGAAATATTTCAGAAATGTGAAGCTGAATATTACATGAAATGTTTCAGACATATTTCAGAAATTTGTAGCTGAATATTACGTGAAATGTTTCAGAAATATTTCAGAAATGTGTAGCTGAATATTACATGAAATTTTTCAGATATATTACTGTAATATTTCCAAGATCAAACGGCTTTACTAAATCGTTCGTGAAATATTACAGAAACATTTCAGTAATCTTTAGCGGAATATTACACGAAATGTTTCAGAAATATTTCTGTAATATTTTCAAGATCGATCGACTTTACTGAATCTTTCGTTGAATATTACTGAAATATTGCAGAAATGTGTAGCGGCATATTACATGATATTTCTCAGAAATACTTCAGTAATGTTTAGCGTAATATTACATGAATTGTTTTAGAAATATTTCTGTTCTATTTCCAAGATCAATTTGTTTTCTGAATCTTTCGTGAAATATTACAGAAATATTTCAGAAATGTTTATCGTAATATTATATGAAATGTTTAAGAAATATTTCTGTAATGTTCCCAAGAGCAAACAGCTTTACTAAATCTTCCGTTAAATATTACAGAAATATTTCAGAAATGAGGAGCGGTATATTACATGCAATGTTCCAAAAAAGTTATTGTAATATTTCCAAGATCAAACGGCTTTACTAAATCGTTTGTGAAATATTACAGAAATATTTCAGTAATGTTTAGCTTAACATTACATGTAATGTTTCAGAAGTATTTCTGTAATAATTCCAAGATCAAATGACTTTACAGAATGTTGCCTAAAATATTACAGAAATATTTCAGAAATGTGTAGCGGTATATTAATATTTCAAAGATGAAATGGCTTTACTGAATCTTTCGTGGTATATTACAGAAATATTATAGAAATGTTTATCGTAATATTATATGAAATGTTTAAGAAATATTTCTGTAATGTGTAGCTGAATATTACATGAAATTTTTCAGATATGTTACTGTAATATTTCCAAGATCAAACGGCTTTACTAAATCTTTCGTTGAATATTACTGAAATATTGCAGAAATGTGTAGCGGAATATTATCTGATATGTTTCAGAATTATTTCTGTAATATTCCGAAGATCAAACGACTTTACTGAATGTTTCGTGAAATATTACTGAAATATTTCAGAAATGTGAAGCGGTATATTAAATTAAATGTTTCAGAAATATCTCTATAATTTTTCCAAGATCAAACGGCTTCTTTTAATCTTTCGTGGAATATTACAGAAATATTATAGAAATGTTTATCGTAATATTATATGAAATGTTTAAGAAATATTTCTGTAATATTTCCAAGATCAATCGGCTTTACTGAATCTTTCGTGGAATATTACTGAAATATTTCAGAAATGATTATCGTAATATTACACGAAATGTTACAGAAATATGTCTGTAATATTTCAAAGATGAAATGGCTTTACTGAATCTTTCGTGGTATATTACAGAAATATTCTAGAAATGTTTATCGTAACCTTACATGAGTAGTTACAGAAATATTTCTGTAATATTTCTAAGATCAAATGACTTTACTGAATGTTTCCTAAAATATTACTGAAATATTTCAGAAATGTGTAGCGGTATATTAAATTAAATGTTTATAAAATATTGCTCTCATATTTCCAAGATCAATAGGCTTTACTGAATCTTTCGTGAAATATTACAGAAATATTTCAGAAATGTTTATCGTAATATTATATGAAATGTTTAAGAAATATTTCTGTAATGTTCCCAAGAGCAAACAGCTTTACTAAATCTTCCGTTAAATATTACAGAAATATTTCAGAAATGAGGAGCGGTATATTACATGTAATGTTCCAAAAAAGTTATTGTAATATTTCCAAGATCAAACGGCTTTACTAAATCGTTCGTGAAATATTACAGAAATATTTCAGTAATGTTTAGCGGAATATTACACGAAATGTTTCAGATATATTTCTGTAATATTTCCAAGATCAATCGGCTTTATAGAATCTTTCGTGGAATATTATTGAAATATTGCAGAAATATGTAGCGGAATATTACATGATATGTTTCAGGAATATTTCTGTAATATTCCGAAGATCAAACGACTTTACTGAAGGTTTTGTGAAATACTAATGAAATATTTCAGAAATGTGTAGCGAAATATTACATGAAATGTTTCAGAAATATTTCTGTAGTATTTCCAAGATTAAACGGCTTTACTGAATATTTCGTCAAATATAACAGAAATATTTCACAAATGTTAAGCGTAACATTACATGAAATATTTCAGAAATGTTTATCGTAATATTACATGAAATGTTTCAGAAATATTTCAGAAATGTGAAGCTGAATATTACATGAAATGTTTCAGACATATTTCAGAAATTTGTAGCTGAATATTACGTGAAATGTTTCAGAAATATTTCAGAAATGTGTAGCTGAATATTACATGAAATTTTTCAGATATATTACTGTAATATTTCCAAGATCAAACGGCTTTACTAAATCGTTCGTGACATATTACAGAAACATTTCAGTAATCTTTAGCGGAATATTACACGAAATGTTTCAGAAATATTTCTGTAATATTTCCAAGATCGATCGACTTTACTGAATCTTTCGTTGAATATTACTGAAATATTGCAGAAATGTGTAGCGGCATATTACATGATATTTCTCAGAAATACTTCAGTAATGTTTAGCGTAATATTACATGAATTGTTTTAGAAATATTTCTGTTCTATTTCCAAGATCAATTTGTTTTCTGAATCTTTCGTGAAATATTACAGAAATATTTCAGAAATGTTTATCGTAATATTATATGAAATGTTTAAGAAATATTTCTGTAATGTTCCCAAGAGCAAACAGCTTTACTAAATCTTCCGTTAAATATTACAGAAATATTTCAGAAATGAGGAGCGGTATATTACATGCAATGTTCCAAAAAAGTTATTGTAAGATCAAACGGCTTTACTAAATCGTTCGTGACATATTACAGAAACATTTCAGTAATCTTTAGCGGAATATTACACGAAATGTTTCAGAAATATTTCTGTAATATTTCCAAGATCGATCGACTTTACTGAATCTTTCGTTGAATATTACTGAAATATTGCAGAAATGTGTAGCGTAATATTATCTGATATGTTTCAGAATTATTTCTGTAATATTCCGAAGATCAAACGACTTTACTGAATGTTTCGTGAAATATTACTGAAATATTTCAGAAATGTGAAGCGGTATATTAAATTAAATGTTTCAGAAATATCTCTATAATTTTTCCAAGATCAAACGGCTTCTTTTAATCTTTCGTGGAATATTACACAAATATTTCAGAAATATTTATCGTAATATTACACGAAATGTTACAGAAATATTTCTGTAATATTTCCAAGATCAATCGGCTTTACTGAATCTTTCGTGGAATATTACCGAAATATTTCAGAAATGTTTATCGTAATATTACACGAAATGTTTCAGAAAAATTTCTGTAGTATTTCGAAGATTAAATGGCTTTACTGAATATTTCGTGAAATATAACAGAAATATTTCACAAATGTTTAGCGTAACATTACATGAAATTTCAGAAATGTTTATCGTAATATTACATGAAATGTTGCAGAAATATTTCAGAAATGTGAAGATGAATATTACATGAAATGTTTCAGACATATTTTAGAAATGTGTAGCTGAATATTACATGAAATGTTTCAGATATATTTCAGAAATGTGTAGCTGAATATTACATGAAATTTTTCAAATATATTACTGTAATATTTCCAAGATCAAACGGCTTTACTAAATCGTTCGTGAAATATTACAGAAACATTTCAGTAATCTTTAGCGGAATATTACACGAATAGTTTCAGAAATATCTCTGTAATATTTCCAAGATCGATCGGCTTTACTGAATCTTTCGTTGAATATTACTGAAATATTGCAGAAATGTGTAGCGGAATATTATCTGATATGTTTCAGAATTATTTCTGTAATATTCCGAAGATCAAACGACTGTACTGAATGTCTCGTGAAATATAACAGAAATATTTCACAAATGTTTAGCGTAACATTACATGAAATTTCAGAAATGTTTATCGTAATATTACATGAAATGTTTCAGACATATTTTAGAAATGTGTAGCTGAATATTACATGAAATGTTTCAGATATATTTCAGAAATGTGTAGCTGAATATTACATGCAATGTTCCAAAAATGTTATTGTAATATTTCCGAGATCAATCGGCTTTACTGAATCTTTCGTTGAATATTACTGAAATATTGCAGAAATGTGTAGCGGAATATTATCTGATATGTTTCAGAATTATTTCTGTAATATTCCGAAGATCAAACGACTGTACTGAATGTCTCGTGAAATATGACAGAAATATTTCACAAATGTTTAGCTTAACATTACATGTAATGTTTCAGAAGTATTTCTGTAATAATTCCAAGATCAAATGACTTTACAGAATGTTGCCTAAAATATTACAGAAATATTTCAGAAATGTGTAGCGGTATATTAATATTTCAAAGATGAAATGGCTTTACTGAATCTTTCGTGGTATATTACAGAAATATTATAGAAATGTTTATCGTAATATTATATGAAATGTTTAAGAAATATTTCTGTAATGTGTAGCTGAATATTACATGAAATTTTTCAGATATGTTACTGTAATATTTCCAATATCAAACGGCTTTACTAAATCTTTCGTTGAATATTACTGAAATATTGCAGAAATGTGTAGCGGAATATTATCTGATATGTTTCAGAATTATTTCTGTAATATTCCGAAGATCAAACGACTTTACTGAATGTTTCGTGAAATATTACTGAAATATTTCAGAAATGTGAAGCGGTATATTAAATTAAATGTTTCAGAAATATCTCTATAATTTTTCCATGATCAAACGGCTTCTTTTAATCTTTCGTGGAATATTACACAAATATTTCAGAAATGATTATCGTAATATTACACGAAATGTTTCAGATATATTTCTGTAATATTTCCAAGATCAATCGGCTTTACTGAATCTTTCGTGGAAAATTACTGAAATATTTCAGGAATGCGTAGCGGAATATTACATGAAATGTTTCAGAAATATGTCTGTAATATTTCAAAGATGAAATGGCTTTACTGAATCTTTCGTGGTATATTACAGAAATATTCTAGAAATGTTTATCGTAACCTTACATGAGTAGTTACAGAAATATTTCTGTAATATTTCTAAGATCAAATGACTTTACTGAATGTTTCCTAAAATATTACTGAAATATTTCAGAAATGTGTAGCGGTATATTAAATTAAATGTTTATAAAATATTGCTCTCATATTTCCAAGATCAATAGGCTTTACTGAATCTTATGTGAAATATTACAGAAATATTTCAGAAATGTTTATCGTAATATTATATGAAATGTTTAAGAAATATTTCTGTAATGTTCCCAAGAGCAAACAGCTTTACTAAATCTTCCGTTAAATATTACAGAAATATTTCAGAAATGAGGAGCGGTATATTACATGTAATGTTCCAAAAAAGTTATTGTAATATTTCCAAGATCAAACGGCTTTACTAAATCGTTCGTGAAATATTACAGAAATATTTCAGTAATGTTTAGCGGAATATTACACGAAATGTTTCAGATATATTTCTGTAATATTTCCAAGATCAATCGGCTTTATAGAATCTTTCGTGGAATATTATTGAAATATTGCAGAAATATGTAGCGGAATATTACATGATATGTTTCAGGAATATTTCTGTAATATTCCGAAGATCAAACGACTTTACTGAAGGTTTTGTGAAATACTAATGAAATATTTCAGAAATGTGTAGCGAAATATTACATGAAATGTTTCAGAAATATTTCTGTAGTATTTCCAAGATTAAATGGCTTTACTGAATATTTCGTGAAATATAACAGAAATATTTCAGAAATGTTTATCGTAATATTACATGAAATGTTTCAGAAATATTTCAGAAATGTGAAGCTGAATATTACATGAAATGTTTCAGACATATTTCAGAAATGTGTAGCTGAATATTACGTGAAATGTTTCAGAAATATTTCAGAAATGTGTAGCTGAATATTACATGAAATTGTTCAGATATATTACTGTAATATTTCCAAGATCAATCGGCTTTACTGAATCTTTCGTGGAATATTACTGAAATATTTCAGGAATGCGTAGCTGAATATTACATGAAATGTTTCAGAAATATGTCTGTAATAATTCAAAGATCAAACGGCTTTACTAAATCGTTCGTGAAATATTACAGAAATATTTCAGTAATGTTTAGCGGAATATTACACGAAATGTTTCAGATATATTTCTGTAATATTTCCAAGATCAATCGGCTTTATAGAATCTTTCGTGGAATATTATTGAAATATTGCAGAAATATGTAGCGGAATATTACATGATATGTTTCAGAAATATTTCTGTAATATTCCGAAGATCAAACGACTTTACTGAAGGTTTTGTGAAATACTAATGAAATATTTCAGAAATGTGTAGCGAAATATTAAATGAAATGGTTCAGAAATATTTCTGTAGTATTTCCAAGATTAAACGGCTTTACTGAATATTTCGTCAAATATAACAGAAATATTTCACAAATGTTTAGCGTAACATTACATGAAATCTTTCAGAAATGTTTATCGTAATATTACATGAAATGTTTCAGAAATATTTCAGAAATGTGAAGCTGAATATTACATGAAATGTTTCAGACATATTTCAGAAATGTGTAGCTGAATATTACGTGAAATGTTTCAGAAATATTTCAGAAATGTGTAGCTGAATATTACATGAAATTTTTCAGATATATTACTGTAATATTTCCAAGATCAAACGGCTTTACTAAATCGTTCGTGAAATATTACAGAAACATTTCAGTAATCTTTAGCGGAATATTACACGAAATGTTTCAGAAATATCTCTGTAATATTTCCAAGATCGATCGGCTTTACTGAATCTTTCGTTGAATATTACTGAAATATTGCAGAAATGTGTAGCGGAATATTAGCTGATATGTTTCAGAATTATTTCTGTAATCTTCCGAAGATCAAACGACTTTACTGAATGTTTCGTGAAATATTACTGAAATATTTCAGAAATGTGTAGCGGTATATGAAATTAAATGTTTCAGAAATATCTCTATAATTTTTCCAAGATCAAACGGCTTCTTTTAGTCTTTCGTGGAATATGACAGAAATATTTCAGAAATGTTTATCGTAATATTACACGAAATGTTACAGAAATATTTCTGTAATATTTCCAAGATCAATCGGCTTTACTGAATCTTTCGTAGAATATTACTGAAATATTTCAGGAATGCGTAGCTGAATATTACATGAAATGTTTCAGAAATATGTCTGTAATAATTCAAAGATGAAATGGCTTTACTGAATCTTTCGTGGTATATTACAGAAATATTCTAGAAATGTTTATCGTAACCTTACATGAGTAGTTACAGAAATATTTCTGTAATATTTCTAAGATCAAATGACTTTACTGAATGTTTCGTGATATATTACGGAAATATTTCAGAAATATTTATCGTACTATTACATGTATTATTTCAGAAATATTTCTGTAATATTTCCAAAATCAATAGGCTTTAGTGAATCTTTCGTGAAATATTACAGAAATATTTCGGAAATGTTTATCGTCATATTATATGAAATGTTTCAGAAATGTTTATCGTCATATTACATGAAATGTTTCAGAAATGTTTCAGTAATATTTAGCGTAATATTATACGAACTGTTTCAGAAACATTTCTGTAAATATTTCCAAAATCAATCAGCTTTACTGAATGTTTCGTGATATATTACGGAAAAATTTCAGAAATATTTATCGTACCATAACATGAATTGTTTCAGAAATATATCTGTAATATTTCCACGATCAATAGGCTTTACTGAATCTTTCGTGGAATATGACAAAAATATTTCAGGAATGTTTAGCGTACCATCACATGAATTGTTTCAGAAATATTTCTGTATTAATTCCAAGATCAATTGGCCTTGCTGAATCTTTCGTGGAATATGAGAGAAATATTTCAGATATGTTTCTCGTAATATTACACAAAATGTGTCAGAAATATTTCTGTTGTATTTCCAAGATTAAATAGCTTTACTGAATCTTTCGTGAAATATTACAGAAATATTTCTCAAATATTTCAGAAATGTTTATCGTACCTTCACATGAATTGTTTCAGAAATATTTCTGTAATATTTCCAAGATCAATAGGCTTTACTAAAACTTTCGTGGAATATGACACAAATATTTCAGAAATGTTTATCGTACCATCACATGACTTGTTTCAGAAATATTTCTGTAAAGACTTTGCACAATTTCTATGATCTTGCTCTTGTAAGAAATATCTTAGCTGTTAATAAGATGACACGAATGTGGAACTATCTCCCAGTTCAGGTTACTCTCATTGAGAACTTTTATAATTTTAGGAGTGCTTTAAGAAACTTTATCACTCACTACACGTAAATTCACCAACGTCATATATAAATATGTTAATATGTATTTTTGTAGTAAAGAGCTTATCGCCCGTTGATAATTAAACAAAATAAAATAAAATAAAATAAAATATTTCCAAGATCAATAGGCTTTACTGAATCTTTCGTGGAATATGACAGAAATATTTCAGAAATGTTTCTCGTAATATTACACGAAATGTGTCAGAAATATTTCTGTAATATTTCCAAGATCAATCGGCTTTACTGAATCTTTCGTGGAATATTACTGAATTATTTCAGAAATGCGTAGCGGCATATTACATGATATTTCTCAGAAATACTTCAGTAATGTTTAGCGTAATATTACATGAATTGTTTTAGAAATATTTCTGTTCTATTTCCAAGATCAATTTGTTTTCTGAATCTTTCGTGAAATATTACATAAATATTGCTCAAATGTTTATCGCAACATTACAGGAAATGTTTCAGAAATATTTCTGTAATATTTCCAAGATCTAACGATTTTACTGAATCTCTCGAGAAATATTACTGTAATATTTCAGAAATGTGTAGCGGTATATTACATGAAATGTTTCAGAATTTTGTAGCGGTATATCACATGAAATGTTTCAGAAATATTCCTGTAATATTTTTAAGATCAATTTATTTCTTAATCTTTTGTGAAATATGACAGAAATATTTCAGAAATGTTTCTCGTAATATTACATGAAATGTGTCAGAAATATTTCTGTAATATTTCCAAGATCAATCGGCTTTACTGAATCTTTCGTGGAATATTATTGAAATATTTCAGAAATGCGTAGCGGCATATTACATGATATTTCTCAGAAATACTTCAGTAATGTTTAGCGTAATATTACATGAATTGTTTTAGAAATATTTCTGTTCTATTTCCAAGATCAATTTGTTTTCTGAATCTTTCGTGAAATATTACATAAATATTGCTCAAATGTTTATCGCAACATTACATGAAATGTTTCAGAAATATTTCTGTAATATTTCCAAGATCTAACGATTTTACTGAATCTCTCGAGAAATATTACTGTAATATTTCAGAAATGTGTAGCGATATATTACATGAAATGTTTCAGAATTTTGTAGCGGTATATCACATGAAATGTTTCAGAAATATTCCTGTAATATTTTTAAGATCAATTTATTTCTTAATCTTTTGTGAAATATGACAGAAATATTTCAGAAATGTTTCTCGTAATATTACATGAAATGTGTCAGAAATATTTCTGTAATATTTCCAAGATCAATCGTTCTGATCTTGGAAATATCAGAAATCAATCTTTACTGAATCTTTCGTGGAATATTATTGAAATATTTCAGAAATGCGTAGCGGCATATTTCATGATATTTCTCAGAAATACTTCAGTAATGTTTAGCGTAATATTACATGAATTGTTTTAGAAATATTTCTGTTCTATTTCCAAGATCAATTTGTTTTCTGAATCTTTCGCGAAATATTATATAAATATTGCTCAAATGTTTATCGCAACATTACATGAAATGTTTCAGAAATGTTTCTGTAATAATTCGAAGATCAAATGGCTTGACTGAATCTTTCGTGGAATATTATTAAAATATTAAAATATTAAAATAGAGAGAGAGAGAGAGAGAGAGAGAGAGAGAGAGAGAGAGAGAGAGAGAGAGAGAGAGAGAGAGAGAGAGAGAGAGAGAGAGAGAGACAGAGAGAGAGAGAGAGATAGTTAGATATACGATTTAGTAGTCAATTTTGGCAAAAATACATTACATAAAACTTGTTATTTTGTCATTACATTAAGTCTTTGATCACTATCACAGTTCGTCAGTGTATAAATTTAAAAAATTGTTGCACAAATTTGTCATTATCTAATATCACAGTTTGTTTATATCACAGTTCCATAACAATTTCTGAAGTCTACTCATTCTTGCATACACGTACATCCATCACGTCACAATTTAAAAACAATTACAATTGAGCCGATACATACACTCATGACACACGCAGATATATTTACTCTTTATTAAAATGTACTCTTTAAATTTTGTACATTACAACATTTTTCACGACTAAGAATACAAAACACGGGAGAACGGATAAATTAAAATAAAAAAAAAAAAGATACAATTAATAAATAAATAAATAAATAAATAAATAAATAAATAAATAAATAAATAAATAAATAAATAAATAAATAAATAAATAAATAAATAAATAAATAAATAAATAAATAAATAAATAAATAAGTAAGTAAGTAAGTAAGTAAGTAAGTAAGTAAGTAAGTAAGTAAGTAAGTAAGTAAGTAAGTAAGTAAGTAAGTAAGTAAGTAAGTAAGTAAGTAAGTAAGTAAGTAAGTAAGTAAGTAAGTAAGTAAGTAAGTAAGTAAGTAAGTAAGTAAGTAAGTAAGTAAGTAAGTAAGTAAGTAAGTAAGTAAGTAAGTAAGTAAGTAAGTAAGTAAGTAAGTAAGTAAGTAAGTAAGTAAGTAAGTAAGTAAGTAAGTAAGTAAGTAAGTAAGTAAGTAAGTAAGTAAGTAAGTAAGTAAGTAAGTAAGTAAGTAAGTAAGTAAGTAAGTAAGTAAGTAAGTAAGTAAGTAAGTAAGTAAGTAAGTAAGTAAGTAAGTAAGTAAGTAAGTAAGTAAGTAAGTAAGTAAGTAAGTAAGTAAGTAAGTAAGTAAGTAAGTAAGTAAGTAAGTAAGTAAGTAAGTAAGTAAGTAAGTAAGTAAGTAAGTAAGTAAGTAAGTAAGTAAGTAAGTAAGTAAGTAAGTAAGTAAGTAAGTAAGTAAGTAAGTAAGTAAGTAAGTAAGTAAGTAAGTAAGTAAGTAAGTAAGTAAGTAAGTAAGTAAGTAAGTAAGTAAGTAAGTAAGTAAGTAAGTAAGTAAGTAAGTAAGTAAGTAAGTAAGTAAGTAAGTAAGTAAGTAAGTAAGTAAGTAAGTAAGTAAGTAAGTAAGTAAGTAAGTAAGTAAGTAAGTAAGTAAGTAAGTAAGTAAGTAAGTAAGTAAGTAAGTAAGTAAGTAAGTAAGTAAGTAAGTAAGTAAGTAAGTAAGTAAGTAAGTAAGTAAGTAAGTAAGTAAGTAAGTAAGTAAGTAAGTAAGTAAGTAAGTAAGTAAGTAAGTAAGTAAGTAAGTAAGTAAGTAAGTAAGTAAGTAAGTAAGTAAGTAAGTAAGTAAGTAAGTAAGTAAGTAAGTAAGTAAGTAAGTAAGTAAGTAAGTAAGTAAGTAAGTAAGTAAGTAAGTAAGTAAGTAAGTAAGTAAGTAAGTAAGTAAGTAAGTAAGTAAGTAAGTAAGTAAGTAAGTAAGTAAGTAAGTAAGTAAGTAAGTAAGTAAGTAAGTAAGTAAGTAAGTAAGTAAGTAAGTAAGTAAGTAAGTAAGTAAGTAAGTAAGTAAGTAAGTAAGTAAGTAAGTAAGTAAGTAAGTAAGTAAGTAAGTAAGTAAGTAAGTAAGTAAGTAAGTAAGTAAGTAAGTAAGTAAGTAAGTAAGTAAGTAAGTAAGTAAGTAAGTAAGTAAGTAAGTAAGTAAGTAAGTAAGTAAGTAAGTAAGTAAGTAAGTAAGTAAGTAAGTAAGTAAGTAAGTAAGTAAGTAAGTAAGTAAGTAAGTAAGTAAGTAAGTAAGTAAGTAAGTAAGTAAGTAAGTAAGTAAGTAAGTAAGTAAGTAAGTAAGTAAGTAAGTAAGTAAGTAAGTAAGTAAGTAAGTAAGTAAGTAAGTAAGTAAGTAAGTAAGTAAGTAAGTAAGTAAGTAAGTAAGTAAGTAAGTAAGTAAGTAAGTAAGTAAGTAAGTAAGTAAGTAAGTAAGTAAGTAAGTAAGTAAGTAAGTAAGTAAGTAAGTAAGTAAGTAAGTAAGTAAGTAAGTAAGTAAGTAAGTAAGTAAGTAAGTAAGTAAGTAAGTAAGTAAGTAAGTAAGTAAGTAAGTAAGTAAGTAAGTAAGTAAGTAAGTAAGTAAGTAAGTAAGTAAGTAAGTAAGTAAGTAAGTAAGTAAGTAAGTAAGTAAGTAAGTAAGTAAGTAAGTAAGTAAGTAAGTAAGTAAGTAAGTAAGTAAGTAAGTAAGTAAGTAAGTAAGTAAGTAAGTAAGTAAGTAAGTAAGTAAGTAAGTAAGTAAGTAAGTAAGTAAGTAAGTAAGTAAGTAAGTAAGTAAGTAAGTAAGTAAGTAAGTAAGTAAGTAAGTAAGTAAGTAAGTAAGTAAGTAAGTAAGTAAGTAAGTAAGTAAGTAAGTAAGTAAGTAAGTAAGTAAGTAAGTAAGTAAGTAAGTAAGTAAGTAAGTAAGTAAGTAAGTAAGTAAGTAAGTAAGTAAGTAAGTAAGTAAGTAAGTAAGTAAGTAAGTAAGTAAGTAAGTAAGTAAGTAAGTAAGTAAGTAAGTAAGTAAGTAAGTAAGTAAGTAAGTAAGTAAGTAAGTAAGTAAGTAAGTAAGTAAGTAAGTAAGTAAGTAAGTAAGTAAGTAAGTAAGTAAGTAAGTAAGTAAGTAAGTAAGTAAGTAAGTAAGTAAGTAAGTAAGTAAGTAAGTAAGTAAGTAAGTAAGTAAGTAAGTAAGTAAGTAAGTAAGTAAGTAAGTAAGTAAGTAAGTAAGTAAGTAAGTAAGTAAGTAAGTAAGTAAGTAAGTAAGTAAGTAAGTAAGTAAGTAAGTAAGTAAGTAAGTAAGTAAGTAAGTAAGTAAGTAAGTAAGTAAGTAAGTAAGTAAGTAAGTAAGTAAGTAAGTAAGTAAGTAAGTAAGTAAGTAAGTAAGTAAGTAAGTAAGTAAGTAAGTAAGTAAGTAAGTAAGTAAGTAAGTAAGTAAGTAAGTAAGTAAGTAAGTAAGTAAGTAAGTAAGTAAGTAAGTAAGTAAGTAAGTAAGTAAGTAAGTAAGTAAGTAAGTAAGTAAGTAAGTAAGTAAGTAAGTAAGTAAGTAAGTAAGTAAGTAAGTAAGTAAGTAAGTAAGTAAGTAAGTAAGTAAGTAAGTAAGTAAGTAAGTAAGTAAGTAAGTAAGTAAGTAAGTAAGTAAGTAAGTAAGTAAGTAAGTAAGTAAGTAAGTAAGTAAGTAAGTAAGTAAGTAAGTAAGTAAGTAAGTAAGTAAGTAAGTAAGTAAGTAAGTAAGTAAGTAAGTAAGTAAGTAAGTAAGTAAGTAAGTAAGTAAGTAAGTAAGTAAGTAAGTAAGTAAGTAAGTAAGTAAGTAAGTAAGTAAGTAAGTAAGTAAGTAAGTAAGTAAGTAAGTAAGTAAGTAAGTAAGTAAGTAAGTAAGTAAGTAAGTAAGTAAGTAAGTAAGTAAGTAAGTAAGTAAGTAAGTAAGTAAGTAAATAAATAAATAAATAAATAAATAAATAAATAAATAAATAAATAAATAAATAAATAAATAAATAAATAAATAAATAAATAAATAAATAAATAAATAAGTCAATAAATAAATAAATAACTACCCATGTATATGAATTCTCCGTCATCATGAAAAAAATGTCAACTTACTCACCGTGCAGTTGACTGAGGTGCCTGCCTAACGTCGTTTTAAATTTACATAAGGTCGGCAGATACCTCACACTGCAGGGGAGGGTGTTCGAGAATCGCGAACCTTGGGCTCTAAACGAATAGAGACCCTTATCAGTCCGCGATCCCGGAACCGAGAGCTCTTTCACACCGCTCCTACTGGAAGTCCTAGCTGTGTTTTTACCAAAGAGAGCCGCAAGGTACGGAGGTTGTCCCATATTTATTGCCCTATACAATAATAACCCCGCAAAGTACGCTCTTCTTTCCTTTACTGTAAGCCAGCCAAGATATTTCCTGTGAGGAGTGATGTGCTCATCCCTTCTAACGCTACATATGTATCTCACACATGAATTTTGAAGTCGTTGCAACTTCGTCTCGAGCTCATCAGACACATCAAGTTGAACCACGGAACAATAATCTAAATGTGGCACTACCAGCGCGCAATTTTCTGCAGGATATTACTCATAAATAGAATCCTTTGAATTTATTATGAGTCTGATAACTGCGATAAAGTTGTTTATTATTTCTAAAAGTAATACATCTATCCAATTTACCGTAAGGGCGATATTCGCATGACGATTATCCGACTGTGTACCTTAAGAGGGTGTCAACGTCAAATTTTATCCTTCCTAGCTTACCGACCCGAAAATTTTAAAATATTGACTAATTTGCGAATAAAACGTTAAAGTAATTAATTTAATGCCGTGATTAATTTTCATAGAGATAATGTGAAGATAATACACATAAAAATGATTAGTTAATTATTTTTCCTAATTATAACTTACTAATTCTTAATATAATGATATAGTTGTTCTTAATATAATAATTTATTCTGATTTTGTTTAATATTCACTCGTCCTGATTATAATCATATAATGTTATGTGGGATGATGGTCAAAAGAACGGTAGTTTTAGTATCGCCAATACCACCGACTTGAACGGAAATATTATTACGGTCTGGTAAACGTTTGAAGTTCTTGAATACGATGCATTTGAACATCTTAAATACAAAACAAAGACAACTATAATGTTATATTTTTAATATATATAAATATATATATATATATATATATATATATATATATATATATATATCTTAAAAGTAATATATATATATATATATATTTATATCTTAAAAGTAATTACGGAGGCCTGTCGCCATCAAACATTTCGCGTAATTTTGAATTTATTAGACAATAATTACTTTAAGATTTAATTATCTCTAATCCTATGAGACTTTAAAGTACATCATACTATATGTTATAATTAATTCAGAATTTTTTTTTAATTTTATCTATCTACGGGAGTGTTACGAATGCGCCAACTTTTAGTGTTTTAAAATCCCAGTTCAATTTATATCTGTTACTGTTACTATAATGGCTATGGTTCTCTAACCTAAGACGCCGATATGCCATATTAACATTCAATTTATCGTATTGTAATGAGTATATCAGCTCAGTAGCGTCATCTAATCTATGTGTCGGAGTTATTTAGTTCGAACTTCAGACAACTACGTAAGTGAACTACCCGGCTTTTATTTGCAGTTTTTATAGTTAGTTTTAATGTTTTTCGTTTTAAAATTCCAAAAGCTAAAAAGATACGTAATTACCGTAGTCATCAAAATTATTAGTAAGTTACATATGAAAAAAATATTTTATACGGTACTTTGGTGTAATAACGTTGTTCGGACCGTTTAAAATCTTTCAGTCTTTGCGCGCTTTTGAACGTTAACACGCGCGCGCATGCAACTACGCGCAACTGCAAGGTCGATCCGTAGCGTGAGGCCTCCCTGTTCGGCCTAATTTGAACGCGGAGCCGGGATTCTCCGTGTTAAAGGAGTCTCCCCCGTTTCACCTCAGCAACTCCCCGACGCTGGACAAAACTCCGCGTTCTTCTATCTCGCAGTAGTGAGCACATTATTGCTACACACACACTCACACTTTTACACACTACGCATTTAATTAATAATTGTTTAAACCACTAGTCACACGTACACCTGTAATTTTACTTTTATAAATAGAATAAATCTCTGTTGTTTTTTGTTACAAAAACCACGTGTCAAGTTACTCCTTTTCCTTCTCGCCATGAACGCCAGCAGTTCGTTAATTATCAAGCGAACGATAATCAAAGTTTAAATACTTAATTTTTTACGGAGATTCGCGGCGCTAACAAACGTGTATATCTATACATATACTATACAGACAAATATTTTTGTTACACTAAAATAAAACTACATGTATTTTACTAGCAATTAGTAATTACCAAGGCCGTAATTACCGTAGCCGACCTGGTAAAATCCCCATAAGAAATACATGTAAAAACTTTTTTGTCACCTGTAGCTGTTTCCAAGAATAGTAGTCTCAATTTACTATAAACATAACAACTTAAACCCGAAATTAACACTAAAAAAGAGATTTTTTGTTTTGTCCAAGAAATAGGTGAAAAACTACCATTGTTTTGACAATTACCCATATTCTGTACCATAGTATATACGTTTAATTTTTTTCAAACCAAAATACTCGAAATATTAGAATACACATTTAGTGGAATTCACAGTATAATAATATCTATAACATTTTATGAAATATTTGATTAATATTTCCTGAACTATATCGTTTAATATTTCTGAAATATTTCTGCAACATTACAAGAAAGCTTCCAAAATTTTCAAATGAACAGTTCTTGTTATAATATTAGAGGAATATTTCTGTAACATTTGGAGAAATAATTCACAAAATATTTGATTAATATTTTCTGAAATATATCCTGCAATATTTTCCAAAATATTTCTGCAATATTACAAGAAAGCTTCCAAAATTGTGTAAAATTTGGTGAAATAATTCAGGAAATATTTGATTAATATTTCCGGAAATATATGCTGTAATATTTCCGAAATATTTCTGCAATATTACAAGGAGGCTTCCAAAATTTTCAAACGATCATTTCTTGTAATATTACGGTAATATTTCTGTAACATTTCGTGATATAATTCAGGAAATATTTTATTAATATTTCCTGAAATATATCCTGTAATATTTCCGAAATATTTCAGAAATATTCCGTGAAAGCTTTCAAGTTTTGTTGTTACGAGGGTAGTTCAATAAGTCTTTAGAATAAAGTATAAAAACAATTTTTTTTGGGTAAATTTTTTTTTATTTTTCAACATAATCTCCTTGGAGCTCTATACACTTGGTCAATCGCTTTTTAAGTTTTTTTAATCCTTCAGAAAAGTGCGTTTTCGGAAGTTCCTCAAAATAAGCACTTACAGAGGCAATGACGTCTTCGTTGTCCGTAAATCTCTATCCACCGAGCCATTTTTTCAAGTTTGGAAATAAGAAAAAGTCACTGGGGGCTAAATCTGGTGAATACGGTGGGTGTTCGACCAATTCGAATTTTAGTTCTTCAATTTTAGCCATTGAAACGAAGCATGTGTGAACTCGGGCGTTGTCGTGATGAAAGAGAATTTTTTTTCTCGCCAAATGTGGTCGTTTTTTTTTAATTTCTTCTTTCAGCTGCTCTAATAATGATGCATAATACTCACCAGTAATTGTTTTACCCTTTTCCAAGTAGTCAATAAGTATAATTCCACGTGCATCCCAAAAAACTGTAGCCATAACCTTACCAGCTTACTTTACGGTCTTTGCCTTCTTTGGAGCTGGTTCGCCTGTGGAAATCCACTGTTTGGATTGTTCCTTTGTCTCAGGAGTGTAGTGGTGTATCCATGTTTCATCCACAGTCACAAATCAACGAAAAAATTCCTCAGGATTCCGACTTATGCGCGCCAAAAGAGCCTCAGAGGCGACCACTCTATTGCGTTTATTCTCAGCTGAGAGCAAACGCGGCACCCATCTTGCCGATAGCTTTTTCATGCCTAATTTTTCATGTAGAATTGAAACAACTGCACCTATAGATATCCTTGTGGCCTCAGCTAACTCACGCACTTTTAATCTTCTATCCTTCAACACCATATCGTGGATTTTATTGATGATTTCGGGAGTAGTTGCTTCTACGGGCCTTCCTGAACGTGGTTCGTCACTTATTGATGTACGACCACGCTTAAATTCATTTACCCAGTTATAAACCGTTGCTAAGGCAGGGGCAGATGTGCCATGAACTGAGTCCAATTCATTTTTTATCTCATATGGAGTTAAACCCTTTAAATGAAAATGTTTAATTACCGCTCTGAACTCGTTTTTTCCATTTTTTTAACAAGCAATTTTTTTTTTTCAATTGGTTATAAAAACACGTAAACTCAGAAGATGTGGACTGTGACTGCACCATATATCTAGTCGGGAGTGGTGTTGACTGAAAACAGATGATTTGGAGCGATTCGCGCGCCATCTGTTGGTCATTCTAAAGACTTATTGAACTACCCTCGTATAATAATACTATTATACAATAATACTAATAATACAATAATACTATTTTGCCACAATATTTACTAGTTATGATTTCCGCTGTAATAATATATTGTTTCATGTCTTTAATCATCATTCTTGTTCCATTACAAAGATCACCTTCAATATCTAGATTTTTAAACAACTAACTATTGCACCCTTCATTAATATTAATTTAAAAATTCAGTTGGTATTGCTTCTGTTAATTTATCATTCACATCTCTATCGATTCTATCGTCACTATAGAATACATAATTATCTCCTTCAATTATTTCAACTATATTTTCATTAATTTTTAATGTATCAGAATTTAAAGCAGATAATATTACTTTGTTTTTTAGCGTTGAGTCATTGGGGCAATTTTATCTCCGAAAATTTCGGTCACTAAATCATGTTTACAAATAAACTGCATCGGTATTTCCTTAACATTATTTTGTAATTCGTATTTTCTCATATTTTTATTCTTTCCTATTTCAAGCAGCCAATTTTTAAAATTATTATCTGGATTTTGTAATCTTAAATTTTCACTTAAAGATAATTTGGAAAAATGTGACCATAAATAACTTGTTTTCACACATGTTTCAATAATTTTTGTACGGTTCCCATGTCGTACTATTGGGAGTGTTTGTTTGAAATCACCAGACGTGTCTTTTTTCGTGAAAATGACATTTTTCTTAAATATAACTCGAAAAGTTGGCGCATTTGTAACACTCCCGTAGACACATAAATATAAAAAAAAATTCTGAATTACGCGAAATGTTTGATTGCGACAGACTTCGGTAATTACGATTAAGCTATATATAAAAAGACAACTATAATGCTATATTTTATATATATATATATATATATATATATATATATATATATATATATATATATATATATATATATATATATATATATATATATATATATATATATATATATATATTTATATTAAAAATATAGCATTATAGTTGTCTTTATTTTGTGTATAATATGTTCAAATGTATCGTATTCAAGAACTTCAAACGTTTACCAGACCGTAATAATATTTCCTTTCTAGTCAGTGGTATCGGCGACACTAAAACTACCGTTTTTTTTGACAATCATCCCATAAAACATTATATGATTATAATTAGAACGAGTGAATATTAAACAAAATCAGAATAAATTATTATATTAAGAACAACTATACCATTCTATGAAGAATTAGTAAGTTATAATTAGGCAAAATAATTAACTAATCATTTTTATGTGTATTATCTTCACTTTATCTATATGAAAATTAATCACGGCATTAAATTAATTACTTTAATCTTTTATTCGCAAATTAGCCAATATTTTAAAATTTTCGAGTCGGTAAGGTAGGAAGTATAAAACTTGACTTTGACACCCTCTTAAGGTTGACAGTCGGATACTTTATCATGCCAATATCGCCCTTACAGTAAATTGGATAGATGTATTACTTTTAGAAATAATAAACAACTTTATCGCAGTTATCGGTCTCATAATAAATTCAAAGGCTTCTATTTATGAGTGATATCCTGCAGAAAATTTTCAGTATGTAAAAGAGAACTTTAAGTTATTATTGTATTTATTATGTATAGAAAATCACTACCTGCGCAATGTACACATACACATAACATGAATCTTTATGAATATTTTTTTATTTTGACCTACGAAGTATATATCTATATATACTGCATATACTGCATATATAATACATTTGTGTTGGCACTTTCATTCTCTCACCACCGTGTTTCGGTGTTTTCGCCATGTGGAGGCGCTGAAGTCTACGCGAACCCTGCTCTCCATGTATTCTGTAGCCCACGGTCGTATACCAAGTCCTACCTGAAATTATAAAAGGCGGTAAACTCTTCCAGGCCCACGCACGAGTACCGGTATACTAGTAATATATCAAAAATCTAATACAAGAATTCGTAAGTAATTAAAAAAATACTGCTTTATGATTATAAATTATCATTTATTTTTCATATAAGAATATTTTTATTTTCGTTTGCATTTATTAATTTATTGATTCCAACGGATTGCAGGTGACGCGAAGCTGAGAAGATATCTTCGTGCAGACTCGACGAAGTGTAAATCGCCTATTAATAGCAGCTGCAAGAACAAGATAAAGCAGGAAGAAGCTAGCTGTGCGATAATGTAAGTTTAATCGTTGCAGTCGTTAAATAAATATTGCTCTCTCTCTCTCTCTCTCTCTCTTTAAAAAACACGGCCAGGACTTCCAGTAGGAATGGAGTAAAAGAGCTCTCGGTTCCGGGATCGCGCACTGACACTGGCCTATACTCGTTTAGAGCTCAAGGTTCGCGTTTCTGGAACAACCTCCCCTGCTATGTGAGATATCTTCTGTCCCTATGTAAATACAAAACAGCGCTGATGAGATATCTCAGACAGCATAACGGTGACCAACAGAATTAAAATTAAGTGTTTAGTGTATGTGTTGCCTTATTCATTTATTTATTTTTATTTATTTTTATTTATTTATTTTTCGTATTTATTGTGTAACTTTCTTATTCATTCATTCATTCATTCGTTCGTTCGTTCGTTCGTTCGTTCGTTCGTTCGTTCGTTCGTTCATTTATTTTTTATTTTATTTTATTTTATTTTATTTTATTTTATTTTATTTTACTTTACTTTACTTTACTTTACTTTACTTTACTTTACTTTACTTTACTTTACTTTACTCTATTCTATTCTATTCTATTCTATTCTATTCTATTCTATTCTATTCTATTCTATTCCATTCCATTCCATTCCATTCCATTCCATTCCATTCCATTCCATTCCATTCCATTCCATTCCATTCCATTCCATTCCATTCCATTCCATTCCATTCCATTCCATTCCATTCCATTCCATTCCATTCCATTCCATTCCATTCCATTCCATTCCATTCCATTCCATTCCATTCCATTCCATTCCATTCCATTCCATTCCATTCCATTCCATTCTATTCTATTCTATTCTATTCTATTTTATTTTATTTTATTTTATTTTATTTTATTTTATTTTATTTTAAGTAATAATAATCATGACACAATATTAAGAAAAATAGAAAACATTGAGCACACAAATACAGAAACATCAAACTTGTTAGAAACCTGCAGACTTGGCATGCTCCCTAGAAATGATGAAAATGTTTTCTCGATGACCACTATTAATGACAACACCGAGAATAATAATAATAATAATGTTAACTTGAACAGTGATAATAATGATGATGTAAATAGTATTAGTAACATCCACGACGAAAGTATTTTACCTTCTCCGAATGACAAACACGTTAGTACCATTAAAAATAGTAGTAATAAAATTAGGAATAGAAATAGCGAAAACATCGATGAAAGCAGTACAGCTGCACCACTCCGACGTAGCACGCGGGCTAAATTAGTCGATAGGGGAGCCATGCGCGGCAGCAGCATCAATACGTGCAAAGACATAATTATTTCAAGTATTTATGATGGTGACGATACAAATAGGATTGATGTTGCACACACTGTGTTGCGTAGGGTCCTCCTACTGTTTCGGAAAGAGGACATTGTAAGCATCCGCCTGCTTCGATCGGAGGAGCGACAGCCCCAGTCACCAATTTCCGCAAAAGATGGGGGTAGACGGTCGCCGTGGGTTGTTACCCTCTCCAATAGTGCATTAGTAGGGGAGATTATGCGTGCGAAGAAGTTCATTACGAGTTTCCATACAAGAGACGTGGACACCTCAACTCTTGCCCAGGAAACTAATAATTTAATAATAAATGCTAAAATCGTCATCAATGAGCTCCTAGATAGAGACTCTTTTTAAAATTCAGAAGCCTAAAGGCCCTTGCGATGAGGCTTAATTTTAAATATGTATGGCATAGAGAGGCTCGTTTTCTGGTCAAGAGGCGTGATGGCGATGTCTCTCATGAATTTTCCTCAGCAGCTGATCTTCAAGCGATATTGTCTTCCTACGGGATAAATCGTGTAATACAGCAAATAGGAGTTTAGCAGTTGTCGCTGCTGCTTCTAAACAAACCAAAGCTGCAGCTGCTGAATGACTAGCCAAGGGCACTTGGGGGGGGGGTGCATGGTAGGGGATTGAGAGCAAGTTTTGTCAATATAACCTCTCTTCTAGGACACATTGAGATCCTCAGACAACATCTGTCCACTGGTCCCGCCTACCATCTCTTCGGAGTTGCTAAGTCGCACCTCTGCCCTGACGTTGAAAGCGATCGTATTCAGATCAAAGGTTATTCTTGTACTAGACTCGATCGTAATAAATTCGGAGGCAGGTTAGTATTATATATTCATAACACATTTAAAGCTAACCTTCTGTACAGTTCATCGACTACACAGGAGAGAAAGCCGCTTATTCCAGAATATATCATGTGTAGTGTGCAACAAGGTACGCTTCCACCCGTCTTTGTTGCACTTATTTATACACCACCACACGTCCCATTTTTCCAGATCTCTGATGTTATCGATCAACTCGCCACGCACTCTCAGGATTATAGCCACAAAATCATCATGGGCGATCTGAATGCGAATTTGCTCAAGACGTCAGATGACGCAAAATTTGTTAGGCGACTCGCTGATGATCTTAATTTTCGAATAGTAGACCATGGTGCGACTCATCACCTCAAAGATTCTCACACATGGATTGATGTAATAATGACTGATGACAATGAGATAGTGCTTCGTAGTAGTAATCAGGCGGCGCCTTTTCCCGGTCACCACAACATAATAGAGGTTCAGATTGGGGTTGAAACTGTCGTATCACCTGTAGCTAACTCATTTAGCTATCGGGATTTTAAATCCATACAGCAAGACGACCTCCTCTCTCAGCTTGCTGACTGTGATTGGTCGCCGCTTGATTGCTCAGATACAGACATCGACTACCAACTTGAATGTCTCAGCGTCAACCTCATGGCTGTGATTGATAAAGTAGCACCTCTAAAGGAATTTTCACTGAAAAAATCCCCCATAGGTTGACGCTGACCTCGCGTATCTATATAAGAAATGAGACGCAGTACGAAGACGCTACGCACGGACCAAAGACAACAAACTATGGCAGGAGTGTGAATCTCTCGCGTCTAATGCTGAACAACGCACAAAAAGCGCGCGGGAGAATTTTATACAAAACCATATTTTTGAAGCTCTTGATGCAAAGAAAGACATATGTAAGGAACTCAAGAGTTTGGGACTCCTGCCAAAAACAAGAGAGGGGCTTCATGGTTTTTCACCAGATGAGCTTAATGCCCACTTTACTGGGGTGTCGGTCTCCCATAGTGAAAGTGACGAAGATCTTGACAGCACGTTCTCTGACGTTCTCTGACGTAGTCCTGGCTGTTGCTCATTTCTCGTCACAAGCTAGAGGTGAGGACGGCATTCCGCAAAGTGTGGTAGTCAAGGCTCTTCCGTTAGTGGGTCACCATGTTTTTCCGGGGACTTGGAAGGGAGCTCACCTTGTGCCTTTGAAGAAGAAACCAGTTCCATCTTCGGTTTCTGATTTTTGACCCATTGCGCTGTTAAGCTTCCTTTCCAAGGTCCTAGAAAAAATTGTCCATGACCAAATTTTTGACGTTTTAAGGACAAAAAATATTCTTGACCCGATGCAAACAGGTTTTCGACAACATCATAGCACTCAGACAGCACTACTGAAACTCACTGAAAACATCAGATCAGGAATTAATAGTAAAAATAAACTGTTGACAATTTTACTATTATTCGATTTCAGCAAAGCATTCGATACTATTTCACATTCAAAGCTGCTGCGTAAGCTGTTGCGCATGGGATTCTCCAGGAGCGTTCTCCTATGGCTTAAGTCATACATTACAGGTCGTAGGCAAAAAGTCATTACTAATATAAATGGAGAAGCAGATTGGCTAACTACCAATCTTGGCGTGCCGCAGGGCTCGGTCCTGGGTCGCTTGCTCTTCAGCTTATTCATTAACGACCTAAAAGACGCACTTAACGTATGCAACGTCGAACATATACTATACGCTGACGACCTGCAAACCTACACACAGACAACCCTGCGGAATTTTCGTGAGGGTATCAAGCGCATGTCGACAGTAGCGCGGGTGGTATCGAAATGGGCCTCGGCTGCTGATCTGCGACTCAATGTCAACAAGACACAGGCGATCATCTTTGGTTCTGATCACAACATCAAGCAGATCCAGAGCCTTGACTTGCAGGGCATTGAGGTGCAGGACGGCGTATTCGTACCCTTTGTTGACACAGTCACTAACCTCGGTGTGGTAATGGATGGAATACTTACGTGGAAGCCGCAAATAGATGCGGTTAGCAAGAAGGTAAACAGGACTCTTTATAGCCTAAAATTCTTTCGTTCATGCACTACTGAGGCACTGCGTAAGCAGTTGGCATGTGCATTGGTATTACCTCACCTAGATTACTGCTCAGTAGTTTATCTTGATGTGTCAGTCGAGCTTCAGACACGACTGCAACGCTTACAAAATTCATGTGTGAGATATATATGTGGTGTTAGGTGGGATGAGCATGTCACTCCTTACAGGAATGGCCTGGGCTATTTTATGGGGTTGCTGCTTTATAAAGCAGTTGTTATGTGGCAGCCAATGTATCTTACTGCTCTCTTCGAAAAAAATCAGGTAAGGACTTCAAGTAGGGGAGTATTAAAGAGCTCTCAGTTCTGGAGTCGCGCACGGATAAGGGGCCTATATTCTTTTAGGGCCCAAGGTGCACGCCTCTGGAACTTGTTCCCCTGCAATGTAAGGTGTCTGCCATCACTATGTAAGTTTAAAACGGCGTTGGATAGGTACCTCAAAGAATTACACGGCGACAAAACTCCATAAATCCGCAATTAAAATCTCGTCATTGTTTTTCGTTAAATTCTGTTTAGTCTTAACTTATTCTAAGTGTATTATTTATTCTTGTAGTCTTTAATTTATTTAAGTGTTAAGTGTGAAGCGTGAGTGTAATTATTAGCGTGAATGAGTGTATGAACGAAAGAAGAATGTAAGACGTTTTATTTTCCGATGCGATAGATGTATGTGCAATATAAATGTGTATGTGTATATATTACTGTTATCTATTTATTTGTATATTATTAAGTTGACGAAACAATATGTGATACTACTAACTACATCATGATATATTAGACAATAATTGACAACCTGTGATAGCGAACCAAACTTTTTTAACTGTACTGACTGATAATGTGATAACAAATTTTAACAAAATGTACATACAGCTGTAAATTTTTGTCATTAGTGATAAATAAAAAGAATATCTATCTCTCTCTCTCTCGCTCTCTCTCTCTCTTTCTCTCTCTCTCTCTCTCTCTCTCTCTCTCTCTCTCTCTCTCTCTCTCTCTCTCTCTCTCTCTCTCTCTCTCTGTGTGATGCACATTCCGTGCCAACTGCAGGTTATGAGGGCCATATAGTGTGCTCCATAGTTTTTGATAGGTATTTAGATGTGCTTATCATTTGTAGACCCTAAATAGCTACTTATAATAATATTCCAATAAAAAAAACTTTTTAAAAGGTAAAAATGCGGCAAGTATATGTTTTTCAAACTCAATATTATTTCTACGGAACATTAAACTAATAAAATTTACTTATCTTTGAACTTTATAATAATTAAACGTGATTTCAATTGATGAAAATATATAACCATAATATTCGTCAAACAATTATTGCAAATTTGCCTGATTTTTACCTTTTTAAAAGGTTTTTTTATTGGAAGATGTCACATCTTTTGTGGGGATTTTTTATAATATCTCTATGTTTATTGAGAATTTAAAAAACTGAAATATATAATGTCAGATACTCATTGACGCTATTCTAAGTAAATTTTACTCGTTGGACACGGTGTGCACAAATGAACACAGAATTTCAATGATTTACTCTATTAATTATAAATCTGAATTTACGTTAAAATGTTTAGATTTGATAAATATAATAGGGGACAAGGTTACAGAGCATATCGCGGAAGCGGACATTTCAAACAATTTACACCTAGGTTCGAACACTGTTAGAGAAACGAGTAGTGGAGTAGCCGCGAACGGGCGAAGCGACTTTCTCCTCGAACGGAAAGCCCTGTATATGTCGTGTGAACCCCGGATTTATATTAGAAGCGCGATTACATATTCGTTTGAATATTACGGTGGATTCACGTGCCTCTCGCTCTTTCCTAGGAACAGAAGGGATCAAAATAATAAAAGATCTATGCCTGCCTATAAAGCAAATAGAAGAGTGCCGCGTGATTTTAGCCAATGAAAGTATATATCGTATCGAGGGTGAGGTAAATGTACCTGTAGAATTGAAGAATAGAATTTTTAATACAAAATTTAGATTGTTAAAGAGTTTACATATTCCGTGTATTTTAGGATTAGTTATGTTAAGATTTTATAAAATCGCTATTAGTTTCGTTACCGATATATTGGGTTTTATATATCAGCCAGATATATCATAAAACTTCACTACGTTATACCGGAAGGGGATATAAATAAGACGAAGACAGAAAAAGAAGTAGAGTCAGTAGAAAAGATACGGCTCTGCGAAAAATGTTCTTACAATAAAAATCAAAATGATAGTAACTTTAATATCGAGCACAATGAAATATTAAATGGCAGTAAAAGTAAAAATAATTCACAAAATTTTATGAGCTTAGGTAGTTCACAAATTAGTGCACACACAAATTTTCGGAATTATAGATACTTTAAAAGTGGAATAAATATTAATGAACCATTAGGAAACAGTCAAGTAACTAACCATATACACAACATTTGTGTAGAAAAACCAATGCATAATCAGAATAGAAGCGAGTTAGATTGTGTGGAGTTAAGTTCTATAATGCATATTGAGCACTTGAATCAAATTCATCGTTAGAAGTACCGCATGAATTATTGAATGAAGATAGAATTACATGGAAAAAGTATCAAATTGAAAAATATTTTAATACATGTTATGAAATAGAACTACTTACCGATAATCAAAAACAAAGATTAGATAAATTTAAAGAGTATACGTAAACACCACTTTCAATGCTACCGATTTAACAGAACGCGTGATTGATATACTGGGCCATCCTCCTATAAAGAAAAGGTATTATTCCCTTTCACCGTAAGCGCAAGAATCTATGCACGCGGAAGTACGTAAAATGCTCAAAGAGGGAATAATTAAGCCGTCGCGAAGCAAATGATCGAGTTCTGTCGTCATGGTTTGAAAATCAGATGATTCATATCGATTTTATTTAGATTTCGGACAAATTAACAAGGTTACGAAAAGAGATACGTACCCATTACCGTTCATATTGAGTATTTTATCGAAATCACACGGTGCGCGATATATATCAAAGATAGGCCTATGTGAAGTGTTCCACCAAATTCAATTACCTAAGGATACTAAATTTATTACCGCGATTACGTTACAAGATATGGGATTATTTCAGTACACACGTCTTCCAATGGGTTTTTGCAATTCGCGTCTTGTTCTATTTTCATCAGATTCTACCACGCGGATGTTTGCTCTTTTAGTAGTAAAATTGTCCCGACCTTCTGAGTTTCGGTGTAGGTCGCGACTCTGTTTTCCAGGGTGATAGGTTTCTGACCAACCATTAATTGAGTAATTTATTTATTCAATCCAAGTTTAAAACATTCAATTGCGGTATTGGTTGTGCATTCTATAATTCCACGGGCCACTACAGTGTGAAAATTATCATTTATGAGTTCTGTGGCTTTTTGCAAAATCAGCCTGAATTTGAGGAAGATTTTGAGATGGTGCGTAAGTTCTCTTTAACTCATCCAACAACTGTTCAAGAGTGTCGAAAGATTTGAATTGTAATAGGTCTTAGCATTTCCCTTAACCTTAGATTTTATTGATCGGAGACTAATTTTATTAGTCCTTGTCCTTTGGATCAACAAATACTTCGGAATCCTTGCAATCCCGAATAAATTGGCTGCTCGATATTTTCTGACCATCAAATTCGGGTATGATTTTATCTACTTTCGAAGGTTTCGTATAGCAATTAGATATAGAACGGTTGGAACGATGTGAATTATCCATTAAAGAGGTACTATTTTCCGGGTGAAGCAAAAAAACATGCTGATCATTTGCAAGAATCATGGTTCTTGATTTGGGTAAATTAGAAGAAAATTGACGAAGCAAACCCAAATTTCCACCTTGTGTTAAGTTAATACTCGGTAATACCATGGGCGAAAAGTAACGGGATTGATCAAGGTTTGAGACCAGTTCACTACTTCCACATTTTCTAATATTCTTATTACCGGTTGATATTTTAAATTAGATAAAACATGGCACGAATCTCAATTGCGCAATTACAAGCACGGACTTGTAGTACTTACAAGGCAAGTACACACTAGGGTGGTCCAAAATTTCCCGAATCTCAAATTTTCTTCTTGTAACCGCTTCAAAAACTGTTGCAACGCCGTTACCCTAAACGGGTCCTTGGCGTAGTCGTCCAGTGCGGACGGGTGGGTCCCTATCACCACTACATAGCGCGTCCTCAGGTTGCGGATAGAGGAGCGCCCCCTGATAAAGAGGTTAGCTGCGAATAAATTGAATAAGCAGTCGCGGACAGCCGATAGGCCCAGGCGTGGGTGTGATGAACCCGCACTGGCGAACGCATTCATCTAGAAATACTACGCAAGCACCACAACAACTACAAACACTATACAAAATCTCCTATCTTACTTTATTCTTCTACCTTACTCTGTAATCTATCTCTTTTACCACACATTTCAAACAAAAAAAGGGCCAAAAATCCTGCTGTCGTGGAGGATGCGGGAGCGATGACAACTGCCCTGCGAGGGGATGTGTAGAATGATTCGCCACCTGATTTTACATGGCAACAAAGTCAGCGAAGGTGCCCTGCCTTGCAGGGGGGTGTTAGGATGTGAGAATGAAACCTAGTATGTCTGACGACGAGTTGACTATGTCCTCGCCAAAGTCGGAAAGCTCTCATACTTAGTTCTAGGGAGGTATGAGGGTTATCACCTCTAGACGGATGGACTCACCTGCGATCGGAACAGTATCCAAAACGTGCGAGTTTAACTTACTATCATGGCTCAAAATAAACAAAACCAAACCAAAACCAAAACGAACTTAAGGGAGGAAACCTGGAATGTACGCCGTCTAGACAGAGCGGGCGCTTTCCGGGAAATCATAAATGAAACTAAGAGGTACAATTTAGATTTGGTAACAATACAAGAAACCTGATGGAAAGATAACGCGATGCTAAGATCCGGTAACTTTACCTTTTTATATGGGAGCGCGAGCGGGCATTTCCTAGGCACCGGATTTCTTGTTAACAAAAGCATCATACATTCCGTTAAAAGTTCCAATTTCGTGAATGACCGACTCTCGTATATCATCATCGAAGAAGTGTGGTATAATTACGTGGTTATTAACGGCCACTGTCCTACGGAGGACAAAGTGGAAGAAGTCAAAGATCTTCATTATGAAACTTTAGAGCAATTAATAGACCAATTCGCGTCTTACGACACCAAAATAGTAGTGGGAGATTTTAATGCTAAACTAGGAGAGAGGAAATGTTAGGCCCACTATAGGGTAAGAAAGTCTACACGAAACCAGCAACGATAACGGTATTAGAGTCATAAATTTCGCGGCCGCAAAAGATCTTATAGTCAAGACCACGTGCTTCAAGCACAAGGATATACACAAGGTAACGTGTACATCGCCGGACGGGGCCACGCACAATCAAATCGATCATTTTCTTATTGATAAGAGGCGCCACACAATGTACTCGACGTAAGGACCTATAGAAAGCGGATTGCGACTTGGATCATTATCTAGTAGTGGCCAAATTAAGAGCCAGATTAGTAGACGGTCAAAATAGTAAGCGAGCGAACAAAGTAGAAACCTTTGATATTGGAAAACTACGAAGCGGGGTAGAGCGAATCAAGTACCAAGTAGAAGTTAGCAACCGATTTCAGGTGCTCGAGAAAACGGATGCACAGACGGGAGTAGATGATGATCCGAACAGATTATGGGGGTCTATCGAAAAAACTATAAAAGGGGCCGCGAACAAAGTACTGGGTAAGAAAAAAAGGCCGAAGAGCAAACCATGGTTTGACGAAGAGTGCGAACTCTGGTTTGAAAGGCGCAAGACGGCTAAATTAGATAGCGTACACAATGAAATCGGTAGGGCCGTAGAAGAATACCATGAAATAAGAAAGCAAGTGGGTGTGATTTACAGAAACAAGAAGGGCAAGTATGAGATAAATGAAATTAGAAAAATAGAAACTAATAGTAAGGAAAATAATCCGCGCGAGATGTACAGAGGAATAAACGCTATTAGGAAGGCTTTTCATAGTAGATCGCAGTTAATGAAAGATAAGGATGGGAACCTCGTGACAAACGAACATGAACTATTGAAATTATGGAAAGACTATTTCGATAAGTTATTATACGTGCATGAAAACTCCGAGGAAATGGGAGACGAAATCCACACGGCTGAACTCCATATGGACGAACCGACCTACAAAGAAGTAGAAGCCGCGATCAAAAAGCTAAAAAACAATAAGGCCGCAGGAAACGATTATATACCAGCTGAACTACTTAAATATGGGGGCACCGCGCTTATATCTAAAATTTTTGATCTAGTATGTGCTATTTGGAGAAATGAAAAAATACCAGAAAATTGGAAAGAATCCATCATCATACCGATCTTTAAAAAGGGAGATACCACTATAAATGATCGAAATGAAATTAAAGCCGAGATAAATAAGAGACTTCATTCGGGTAATGCCTGCTTCTACGCTGTGAATAGATTACTTAAGTCAAAGTTACTGTCGAAAAATGTCAAAATAAGGATATATAGGACTATAATAATGCCGGTAATCTTGTACGGGTGCGAAACCTGGGCGATCACTAAAGCGGAAGAAAATCGTCTTAGGGTATTTGCAAATAAGGTTCTGCGAAAAATATACGGGCCAAAGAAAGTTGAGGAAACTGTGAAGTTGAGGAAACTGCACAATAACGAGCTACACAATTTGTACGCGTCACCAAATATTAACAGAATAATATAATCACGAAGACTAAGATGGGCAGGGCACGTGGCAAGAATGGGCGATGATCGTACGGCAGCGCGCATAATGAAAGGAAAACCGAAAGCAACGCGACCTCCAGGTAGACCTAGACGCAGATGGGAGGATAACGTAATAGCAAACGTAACTGAAATTGGGCGGGAGGGCACGAAATGGATGGGGTTGGCACATAATAGGGACACGTGGAAGGCTTGCGTAGATATGAGGCAATGAACTTTCAAGTTCGAAATGCCACTTAAAAAAAAAACGCTTCAAAGTGTTGTAATTGGCAAAAAAATGAGATATGTGTCCGCTTGTTGCCTGAAGTTAACATTAAGAGGTCTTTTATTATATAAGACTTTTATTATATAAGCAACTCCTAACCTTCTCGTCAGTAGCCTGAGATACCGATGAAAGGCCTTAGTTCCCGCGCAGCGTATATTTGTTTACTACGACTTTTTTGCGTTCGTCGCAATTTACTTATTGCTAAAAATGGCAGAACGAACCGAACAGCGAATTTGCATAAAATTTTGCTTTAATCTCGGTAAAAGTTGTGCGGAAACTATTGAAATATTGCAAAAGGCCTTTAAAGATGAGTGTATGGGCAAAACACAAATAAAAGAGTGGTATAGGCGGTTCAAAAGTGGCCGCACGTCTGTTGACAGTGATCCTCGATCTGGTCGACCTTCGACGGGAACATCGTCGGATAATGTCCAGCGTGTGCACCACGAATATGCCGCTACAGACCAGACAATCAATAAAGTGTACTACGTTGAAGTTTTGAAAAGATTACGTAATGCAATCAGGAGAAAACGACCGCAACTTTGTGAAACCGGTGACTGACTTCTTCATCACGACAATGCTCCAACGCACGCATCAAACCTTGTGCAGCAGTATTTATTGAAACACAGTGTTGCGCAGCTCCGCCAGCCTCCATACAGTCCTGATATAGCTCCCTGCGACTTTTGGCTGTTTCCTCGATTGAAAATACCGCTTAAAGGACATCGATTCGCAAATAAACAGACTATTGAAACTAATGCGACGAATGCACTAAAGGCGATTCCGAAGTCTGACTTTCAAGAGTGCTTTAATAAGTGGAAACATCGATATGATCGTCTTGTTCAATCAAATGGGCACTAATTTGAAGGATGCGACCCCCCGGATGACGAAGAATAAATGAAGCGCCGAGAAATCGAGGTAGGTCGGATACTTTTGGGACAGACCTCATATACATAGAAAAATTATGGGACAATAGGATATTTTAAGTTTTATATGCCAATCGATTAATTATTTATTAATTTTTATTTATTTGGCCCCTCAATTCTATTTAAACGCATATATTTCAGGAGCCAACTTGATCTTAAATATTTTAGATAATTATAATTATTTTAAATATTTAAAATCAAGTTGGCCCCTGAAATATGTGCATTTAAATAGAATTGAGGGGCCAACTAAATAAGAAATAATAAATAAATAATCTGTTTGCATATAAAACCCAAGATATCCTATTATCCCTTAATTTTTTTATATATAGTACTCGATTTAGTCTTCAAAATGCGATGTCGAACGTGTTAATTTGTTAAAATATACAGACATGAAAATTCGTTGAAATTAGTAGGTGTTTCAGTGAAAAATGAGCAAACTTGAATTTTACTTAGGAGGAAATTTTTTGTCTGTCTTGCCTAATACGGTGAAGCTGTTAATATACTTATAATAAGCGTAAAAAAAATTGGTAGCCATATAAATTAATATACAATTATTTTTAGTTCAGCCTAATATAATAAAAGTGCTCAAAATCAAATGTTAAAAGCTGTTTGCGATGGTAGAGAACTCTTAATGTTAACTGCAGGCAACCGGCGGACACAAATCTCATTTTTTTGCCAATTACAACATTTTGAAGCGGTTACAAGAAGAAAATTTCAGATTCGGGAAATTTTGGACCACCCTAGTGCACACCCTCCGGGGAACGAATTTTTGTCAGACTTCCGGAGGAGGTTTCTAGTACCCAAAAATGAAGCCTATCACCCATAATTCATTCTAATTTGCCCTTGTTATCGAGATATGATATAACTTACTCGAATTATGCGTTATTTTAATGAAAAAAAGGTACCTATTCTTTTAACTATAACTTTACAAGTTTTTATTATGGATAAATGACCTAAAAGGTAGGTGGAAAGAGCTTTAACTTAAGTTCTGTTACGTATAATAATATTAATCTGATGAAAATACAGGGAAAATCAACGAATTTAAGAAAATTAAATTTCTTTGAATATTCATGCAATTTCAGTCTTCATTTTTAATTGTAAGTAACTTTCGATTAGATCAATATTTTTATATGTAACAGAGCTTAAATTAAAGATCTTTTTGCTACTTTATATTATATTTTGATTCATTTATCCATAATAAAAACTTGTGTAGTTATGGCGTATTAAAATGAATTATAGGTACTAGGCTTCATTTTTGGGTACCAGAAATCACCTCCCAAAGTCTGACCAAATGTCGCTTACCGCATGGTGTGCACTCTCCTGTCGTTTGTGAACTCTTTGCATTGATCTTAAGTTGCCCCGAAAGTATTGTGCTCGTAGACGACATTGATGGTCTAGAACGGACAAACGGTCTCTGGAAAATCCGTGCTCCCAGAACTTGGAGCTGCCTTGACGGTGTTGATCTCCGCAACACTAAGATATCTCGACGATGTTGATCTATGCAACACGAACAAACCTTATAGATGACGCTGATTTGGGAGAAGCCTCAACGTTATTTATTGTTGCACTAGATGATGTTTGTTGCGACATATTGCGATCTATTGCACCAGTGATTGTTGCACCAGATGGCGACGGATGGCTGATTACGTCTTATCGCCTTGAAGTCAGATACTTATGTAAAGAGCAGTGATCCCAGTGTCGTTCAACGCCGCCTCCTGGATAATGTTGTCGTAAGCGTCGATGTAAGTGACAATAAAAATAACAACGTTTTCACTGTCAGCGACCAAGTCGTCAAAGAAGGTAAAATCTCCGTATCAAAATTTATTAAATTATAGATTCAATAAGTATAATTTGAATTCTAGCTTGTTAGTTACAGGAATGTGATGGTGGTGATGGCGGCGGTGGCCTTGATGTTGGTACAAGTAGAATTGGGTATCGGTATATATTATACATCAGAAATCTTCACGATTTTATCGGCATTTCCTGCTAAGAGATCAAGAATCGCTCACTTCCATAGTACAACGACCACTCAATGCAAAGATCCAAATCTGGTTGGAGGGCGCTATAGATGAACTCTACAGACGTGTATGTGATAATACTAGTCCTACTGATTATATTGAAATATCGATACACTCGGAACGATTTCGTCAAGGATCCGCGTAAATCTCTTTTAGGTTAGTGCATAATTTGCGACCATGTGACTTACTGGATATACTATCTAGTATTGTACAAAGTATCGACAGTCTTGAAATAGATAATACTTTGAAAATAAATGTTAATATCGCCACAGGACCTGAAGGACGTAGACAGGTAAACATTACATCAAAGACGGTTTTTAAAAGATCAATTTTAAATATTAAAAATATAGATAACCTTTTTCTCCCACGTACTTTAGCATGGGCACACGTACGCGCTATTTTAAATATTAAAAATATAGACAACCTTATTCTTTTACGTACTTTAGTATGGGCACACGTGCGTCTTATTCGAGGCCATATTTGCAGCAGATTTTTGCAAATAATGTAGGATAAAATCAGACATTGCACCAGTAAATATCATAATGAGCAGGCTAAAAAACTCGTTAAATCTGCTAACGTTGTCATACCTACAGCAGGTTGTGGTGTTGAAGAAATTAAAAAATTTTAACAATATTATGCACTTTTTGATGTTGCAATAATTATCTATTCATTTCAAGGTTTTGATCGCGGAGATAAACTACTATATGATGGCACATAATTTGTTCATAATGTTGGTAACGCTGTCAGATATACTGTACGAATATTGTACTAAAACTTACTTTTCTCAAAAGTATAAGCTAAGCAAGTATGTGTTTTTCTATCTTCTTATTAGTTCACGAAACACATTTAAGAAATACTCTACAAAAGGAATTTAGTAATTATAAAATATCTGTGTTAATGTTAAGAAAATCATAGTATCTTAACGAAACAATTTTTTATTTATATAAAATGCCGGGGGCGAGAATCTAACTCGGCCGTCCTATACAGGCCCAGGCCTCGCTGTGCGCAAGGCAGGCAAACCGTACTTGAATTCCTCTTAAATTGTTACATGATAATTTGACGTTAATTGTTATTTAATTAATGTGAGTTCTTACCTTTGACTAGGCGTTGAAGACATAGAAAATAATTTAAACTGACTTTCCTCATTATTATTATTAATTCTATATTTTATATTCCTTGCTCGAATAGTACAATATTATGAGATTCTCTTATTCAAGTTTGTATTTACTAAATCGTTGTGTAATAATGATTTGGTCCTTTTGCGTGTGTTATCTAATCCTATATTCGCTGTGAAAACTATCGTTACAATTGATGCGAGGCTACTCCAATATTGGCCTAAATACAACTGTCAACATAAGGAGAGCAATGCAGCCTACACGGATATTCGGATAATATACTGCAGAAGATCCACGAGCCGCACGTATACACAGATTGCGCGATAGAGGAAGTAAGCCCCGAATCAGCACCATCGCGAAAAGTGATATTCTTTTGACCTCGAAAACTGAGGCTGAAATTAAGCGTCGAAAGCTTCTGGAGTTTGAGATTTTCGTGGATTATATTTTAAATAATCCAGAAACTACCGTCACTTAACTTGAGACCATTTGCCATCCGTGGAGGACGTTGCGCTTGGACATAGGAGAGTATAGTAGTTATGGGTGTGTACTATTACCAGTTTGTAGGTTCGTGGTTCATTCCGGGAGATAGATCTAATGATTGGGCCATAAGTTTTTTCAAGCAGTTTTTACTTGTGCTAAATTTGACTTAGCAACTGAAGAAAGAAAATAAATTTTTCTAAGTATTATTTTAGGTGGATGTTTGAGGTGGAATGTTCGAGAGCCTTCTTAATTGCCATTATTCTTTCGATTGATTTTTCTTTATTCTTGCAAGGTCGCTCTTTACCACCAATGGATTCGGTATAAATTGGTTACGATTTCTCCGAATGATTCGTGCTGACGACTCTTGAACTTGCGACTCGGATAGGACTTGTTTTGTTAGTTAAGTTACTTTTCTTCCAAGACAAGAATTGGTTCGATGATACTTATATTACGTTATTGATTTTATGTTTAGGCGTCATGCACATTGATTTATCATACATAATATTGATTTGGGTTATGGTAAAATTAAAGTGATCCAGGTTTGTAACAATAATTGTGGTCTATGCCTTTTAGAATATGTGCTATATTATAATTTTGTAGTGTAAAAATATATGGATCTAATAATCTTGAAATTGTCTGATTTATTCACATAAACTTGCGGTCTTATGGTTGTGTTATGGGTCTGCGGACATATGGTCACTAGGTCTTCATGATTCTGAGTTTTTGGGTATTCAAATGGCTTTTTAGTATTTTTTGTTCACGTGCTCTTTTTGCTATTAATGTTTTAGGTAGTCCTTTTAGCTTCGTCGCTTATTTAGCTTCTCGTTCAGTTTCGAATTTTGTTGTTATTCTACTGTTATTCGGGTCAATCATATTATCTTTCACTTCTATGGTGGTTGGTGTCCCGACCCTTTCAAAGATGGCGATGATGTCATACAGTAAGATGTTCTTGTTAAAGTATACAGTTACAGCTATTGATCTGGGGTTCATGATACTGTTCTGGTTCGTCCTATAAACTGTATTAATGTATTGGTCGTTGGTTAGTTTGTCCTGATTAGTCGTGTTGTTTTCATGTACAAAGTGTGTATTAATTAAGGTTTTAATTTGATTTATGTCAGTTCGGTTTTTTTGGATATATGATTTCGTTCTTCTAACGTTGAGAATGTCAACGTTCGTGTTGGTGTTTTTAGTTTTGGTGAAATCAGTATTGGTATTGTCACTTATGTTAGGTTCTATGAATAATATTTTGGGGTTCGATCGAGTGCATGTATTAGTGTTTGAGGGTTGGGTTGGGTTTGGGTAATAAGTGTTAATATTGCGGGTTTCTAATATATGAACATCCCGCTCTACTTTTCATGCATGTGATTATTATTGTTATTGCAAAAAAAAATAATTATGAGTTGATGGGTAGATCTTCCGCATATAAGGGCATTAGTCTGATTAATTGCGTAATAAGTCCGTGTTGATACGTGCTTTTGACCTTTAGGCTCTTTAATCAAATATATGAGGTTTAGAAGTTGTGTTTGATGTTTCAAAATTTTTTCTATGCTTGAAATTTCTATGTGCACATGAACTTTGTTTATCATGCTCAGTTAGTTTTGTGAATAGCCTTTTATTTATTTTATTTAGTCAAAATGTATTTAAAATTTGAATTTTTCTGTGTTTGGCATTCAAAAAATTAGAATTCTTCTTGATTCTCATCATCCTTTTATTTATAATTTGACAGATTTTACGTTTTAATGAAACATTGTTCATAATTAGCGTTTTGAACTTGAATTTTTTCCAAATTGCTTCATTCTTATGCATTATATTTTTGTATTTACTTGTTCTTATTCCACTTTTAATTAGTTATAATTAAAATTTTAATTTCCTTCGTAATTATTAAACAATGTTATAAAATAAACAAAAGAGAATGTTATATAGAACTTGTTTATAGATATTAATTTTAATTGTTGTTAAAGAAACTAAAGAAAAGTTTGAATATTTATTATAGAATAAATTATTTAATAAATATTATTAAATTCATCATTAATAAAAATATTTACTTGAAGATTTACAATGAAAAAAATTTAATTAACAGTTATTATTATGTTATTAATAAAATTTTCTTAGTGAGGTAAAAGTACCTATTATGAAACACCCTCTTAACTGTGTTCCTCTTATGAAACAGTATCAAAAATGATAAAATAATAAATAATTATAAAATGCATACGCAAATATAAAAATTTTATTGATAATTATGCATGTTTTCGTCTGGAAATACACGAACATGAGTATTGGTATACAATAAGTGGTATTATAAAAAATCATTCAATTTTGCGTGCCTTCAAACCCGTGCAGATCGGCGGTTTTGGGAGCCGAATCAGCTTATTTATACGACTTTATTTGTGAACTATATTTATATATATAAATGACTTGGCACTATGTGCAATAGCTTAAATTATAGCTTTCGGTCCGTAGATTTGAATTATCTACAAACTGTTTTCGCTACAAAAGTATCGGGACTCGTTCAATCCAATGTACACAAAAGCTCTGTTGTAGAATTCATAGGAAAAGCGTGGAGCGTTTATTGCCTTCTCGTCAAAACGAGAGCCATAGTAAATTCGCAAGGACAACACGTGTGATTCAAAAAAAGATCGTGGGAAAGCAATGGACGAAGAACGAAGATCGAAGAGAGAGAGAGAGAGAGGGAGAGAGAGAACCCACACACAGTTTCTTTCACTAAGCTCACGTACATGCAGCCCTAACGACAAAAGTAAGGAGAGGGAAAGCTCCGATCTGCCCTTTGACTTTCATTGATTGGCTACCACCAGAGAGCGAGGGTGAAGATAAGGAGATCGCCACGACATCTCTGAGCGGAGAAAGAGCGGAAAGGACAACAGGACAGCAGTCAGAGCCGAGACTCCAAACCACCAACTATATGCGCAAATATTCAAATAAAATATTACGCATTTATTTAGAAAATATTCAAAAATATATAAGCATTCGAATCTCGAACAGACTCAGACACAAAATATTCAATTTTACAAACTGCGTCTGAAAAGCAATGAAAACACGCTCACTAAAAAAGAAAGAAGCTCTGTTCTACACGATATCGTTTACACGACAACAATATGTGGCTAGAAACAGCCTCTAGACTGCATATACAAAAGGGACGGGTGCAGGGCAGGGATTCAACAGGGCTACAACGAAATTGTAGACAACGAGTAAAGTCAGTCAGAGTCTAGATGAGCTAAAGGACACACGAGTTTCCTCGCGATATTCAGTTTATTCATTATCCTCGTTATTTTACGTTTTAAACACTATTAATGCGGCCGTAGCTGGTCTCAAGCCCGGATTAGACGCAGAGAGAAAGTGGCGTTGTAAATCAAAACATCCTTATTTCATTCCGTGTTTATTATATGTTATTTAATTCGTTTATTTCTAATTTATTTAAATAAACCACTTTCGGTTCACGCGCTACCAAACCTAACCCCAGCTGGGTCATCACAGTGGTGTAGAGCGGTGTAATATTTTACGACTCACAATTAAATTGCACAAAAAACTAATAATTGTGTATATTTTTAAAATTAACCTCCGAAGTGCCGAAATTATCGTGATTTTAAATTTAACAAAATGTTAAATTCCAAAATTACAAACAAAATGTTATCGGACAGTGAAGTTATAACATTTGGATTGGAAGAGTGAAGTTATTGAAAAGTGGATTTTGAACGCGACACTTCTCTCGTTCGGGTTTTTCATTAAAGACGTCAAGAGGAATGTACTGCAAACATTTTGAATACTGTAAGTCTATAATATAGCTTTTCAAGAGTAATCGAGTGATATATCTTGAATAGTATTTAAAACAGTCAAATTTATAAAGAATCAATAGTTAAATTTAGAGTATTATCGCATCTTTATTTTAAATATTTACCTCAAATTAAATGTATCAAACTGATTTTATTTGATTATATATAAATTCTACACAATACATACTATTTTTCTTTTTTGAATATCACTATGGTATTTAGCTTTTAAAATGTATGTTTATTTTTTTTATATTATTATACTAAAGCACTCTTTCCTCTGAGCTCCAATCTCCTGTGTCCACCAGTATACCGGCTGTTTGTCATTCCGCATATACCGCTTCCGTGGCATCGATGCCTCGCAAGTATTTTACAGGAGCCGCATCGTGGCTTCTGCGTACTCCTGGGCATTCGATGTTTCGTTGTCTGGTCTTTGGCCTGATCTAATAGCTCTTAGTAGTTTCTCCTTGTTGACCTTTGAGAGATTCCACCGTGGTAAGTGTCGTTCTCTCGTTACATATTCTTTTCGGCGGTCAGTTATGCAGAACTGTATGTACAGGTGATCGCTGTTGGTATACAATTCACTGTCCTTGTCATTGTCGATTACTTTCCAATCTTTAAGTCTTCCTGCGATATCTTCTGTGATGAAGGTGATATCCGGCGTCGTTTCATTTTGGTTTGCTCTTCTGTATATCGGGGTTCCGTGGTTGAGGCACACAAAGCCCAGTTGTGCGGTCATGTCCACGATACGATCTCCTCTCGAGTCAACTTCGGTGGATCCCCACTCCAGTGATTTGGAGTTGAAGTCACCACCTACTACAGTGGCGCCGTTTATCTCTCTAAGGGCGTCCTCTAGTTCCTCGAGCTTTTGACAGAAGTCGCCAATAATGTCACTGGGGATGAAGTAGCAGCTCACGTACGTGATACCGCCAGTTCCCACCCATACAAAGGCACTGCCAGATTCGTGTCTGGAGATTGGTGTGCGCGCGGAGTTGGGTATCCACACCGCTGCCCCTTTACCGTGGTTAGAAAACCAGGTGCCTTTTCGTTTCCGAAAGTTACCTTGCTCGCTGATGAGCAGGATATCGATATCTTTTGCGGATGTCGTGTTCAAGTAGACTATCCGCTGTTGAGCTTAAATGTATATTGCCCTGCAGTATTTTTATCATCGTTCCAGTCTTTTCGGTTTTCGCGCTTCTATGGCTCTCTGGTACGCCGCGCATACCCCTGTTCCGGGGATATGATTTAATTTTCCTATATCTACATTTATGTCCTGGCATGCCATGCTTTTTAATGTAGTGGCTTTATAGTCTTTCATGCTGTGGCCAGCTTGATAACATTTAAAGCATTGCTCTGTCCTGTCTGGCCCTTGGCAAGTGTTTGCTCGGTGGCTGAAGCATAAACATCTGAAACAACACTTAGTCATTTCACAATTTTTGAGTAGACACCGGAAGGGCCCTACCTCGAAGTGTCCGGCGCTGAGGAGTGTTGCAGCGTCTTTAGCCGTCACATCGACAGAGGCTATAATCTGTTCTTTGGAGTTTGGGTTCGAAAGGGTGATCTTTGTACCCGCTTCGGGACTAGGAAGCACTTTCCTGACTGCCTCTTATACCAGGCTCTCATCAATACCGCTGTTATGTCTGACATCTCCAATATTCTACACTTGTTCCCGCAGAGCGGTTGTCATAGAGACCTTGCTCGTCGTGTCGCCCCTGAGTGTTATTAGGACTTCCTCTTTCGCAGTCTTGTGCAATCCACAGAGATTAACTACTGTACCGTCTGGCGCCTTCAGGGTGTTGATCTTTTGTAACACCTCGGCAAATGACTTACCAGCTGCCGGGTTTATAGCTATAGCTGCTTGGGGGAGTCGGGTCCGCTTCGGGCCTTTCTAGTATCTCTATCCTCTTTGTCTTCTTTTTTCTTTCTTGTGTCTTCATTCTTCTCTCTTCCTTCTTCGCTCTTTTTTCTTGATTCTTCATTCTTCATTCTCTTCTTGTTCTCCTTAGCCGCTCAATTGGTCGCCTGTGGGGTGGTTGGGAATTAATAGGCTAAGGTTTAGAATATTATTGCAGACATACCCTTATACAATTAAAATCGCGCGGTGCTCTTCATTAGTCTGTGCCGCCATTTTCGAACGATAACGTCTTTTAACATGGTAAATGCTATTATTTCATCCAAAAATGGCGACATATATATGGAAATATCTCTGGGAAATCGAAAACAAAAGAAATTTTTTTTATCTGGTTAAAAATATTTATTTTGTTATGCAGAATACCTGTACGTGTTTTCAGATTTTTTTAAACCCATATATTTAAACATGTTTAAAGCTAAATATGACCATATTGCCAAAATATGAATTTTAATAGATTTTGATTTAATATTTCAACTTATTTTGATCTTTTTCATAGGAATATTGGTCTTTCTCCATTTGGCGACCATGGCAGTCACATTTATACTGAAAAATGCTGTTTTCATGATTTTTGGTGTGATGGTTCGAGTGCTCAAAACCACTTTTTCCAGGATTTTAACGTTTTGAATTGTCCTAATTAATCGGAAAGTCCCTTAAATGGTCGTGTAACCCATTTTATTATAAACTTTTAATAATTTGTTATAAAAACCCTGTTTTTTTTATTTTTTTAAGAGATTTAATTTTGTTGAATAAATAGAGGTCGAAATTTTCTAAAAAATTTTAAAAATGTTTACATGTTCACATTTAGCCTTGAGCAAATTAAAACCTAAAGGTTTAAAATATCTGAAAAAATTCATGAACATTCTACACGCCAATTGTAACATTGTTACCGAAGTTCTAGAAAAAATTTGTTTTTCGCTTTTAATTTTCCAGAGAATCACCCATATATACGTACTCAGATTTATACAAATCACTCTGCCCTTGCCAAATTAAAGTGGATCCACTTCTCAGTTAAAATTGTAAGTCATTGCAGAGATTCTTCACTGTTATACATGAGGTGTCGATTTTATTTTTCATGTGCTTTTACTTTTGCGGTTACCATTATGATACTAAAATAGGATAGGGCTCAAGTTCGAAGAGATTTTCAAGTAAAATTATCAATACCTATATTGCCTTCCTAGTACATATTTGGGATTTATATTGAACAGCTGAAAATGCTAAACAAATATTAATTTATGGATTTTTTGTTTTTATACTTACTATTCATTTTAAACAGACTTAATCCTTTTTATAGGTCGTAACGCAAGGACAATTGATTTCTGATTATCTTTAATAAATTGATTGATGTTAGACAAGCTCCACTTGAACAACCACTATTCAGTATGCAAATCTTAAAAGTAAGATCCATACACGTATATATATATAATCGGACGTTTCATGTCATCGGGCACACTGGGCTGCCCAGAATAAAAAGTCATCAATATTAATGTTCAACGTGTCAAAATCTTCATATCTAAAAACTCTATCGAAAACCGTCTGGTGATTTAAAAAAACATCATGGTGGTTGCAATATAGCGGCCGCAATCATGCACAATTCTATTTGATGATCAATATTGATAGATTAGAAACATAAAAATACTGTTTTGGAGACTGAATAACCGTATATATACGTTTTTGGCGTTGCTGAATTCAAATTCAATGTTCGTCAAATCCCATCTGGTTACTATTCATCCCTACCCATAGAAATACTTCAAATCATTAAAATAACAGTTTTCTACGATGAGTAATACAATTTAACCACCACAACTTCATGTTTTCAGGATCGCAGAAACTATTTCTGATATCCGTATAACTTCAACTAGTCAGAGTTCGTCCCAAACCTTAAAAAATACCCCAAATTGCTAATGTTACCAAAAATCGTTTAAATAGTCTATTACAGCTAAAGAAATTAAACTCGTCAAAAAGCTCTCTGCATTTAACAGAATTGAGACTGCCATTATGTTAAGTACATAATGCCCGCAGTATTTTTCTTTTCTTTTATTTTTATTATTATTATTTTTTTCTACAGTGTCACTTATTAGTCTACAGTCATTATTGGATGTTTATCACCCGAATATCTGAATATATTTAATGTTTTACCTGTTAATAAAAACGCTTGTGCATTCTCAATGGTAGGTACTTGTGGAGCTTCCAAAAATCTCTTCTTAAGATGGCGCTGAATCTTATTATGATCCTTCTCGCTGTAAGAGTGAATCTTGAGATTCTGGAATTTTTTAGAAATCAGTCGTAAGTCTTTGCCAACGTGTTCATTATGACCGAATGGATGCTGCATCTGTCTGATCTAATTGAATTGGTACATATCGGTGTATTCTTAATAGAAGACGTGATGGAACTCACTCAGAGAATTTTAACTTTAATTGTAATAAAAATAAATAATTTACTATTAGCCTTCCACTCAAACGTAATCTGTAACACGGCAACATTTGTAACACGAAAAAGTTCGGTAAAAATCCATGGATTAGTGCATTATTATATGCCTTTCGGAACACTACTCCGCTATATGATGGCGTCGTCGCCTAGCGGCCGAGCGCTGTACTACTGGCGCGGTGATGCGCGCTGCAGCATATGTACGGCGTCTGGCGGTTTGGCAGGGGTTCGTGTGAAAGAGTCTGCGGGTGGGTTATAACAATTTTTTCTCTTTATCTCTAAAAACGGCTTAATTAACAGCAAAACTAAAGTCATATTTGGAATCAGCGTACCAAAATCTCAGCTCTGATAAATCCGCTAATCCTTAAAATGTTGTTACGAATGTTGCCGTGTTAGAGATTACGTTTGAGTGGCAGGCTAACGGTAAATTATTTATTTTTATTACAATTAAAGTTAAAATTCTCTGAGTGAGTTCCATCATGTCTACTATTAAGAATACACCGACATGTACCGATTCAATTAGATCAGACAGATGCAGCAATCCATTCGGTCATAATAGACACGACTTACGACTGATTTCTAAAAAATTCCAGAATCTCAAGATTCACTATTATAGCGAGAAGGATCATAATAAGATTGAGCGTCATCTTAAGAAGAGATTTTTCGAAGCTCCACAAGTACCTACCATTGAGAGTGCACATGCGTTTTTAGTAACCGGTAAAACTTTAAATATATTCAGATATTCGGGTGATAAACATCCAATAATGACTGTAGACTGCTGAGTGACACTATAGAAAAAAATAATAATAATAAAAATAAAAGAAAAGAAAAATAATGCGGGCATTATGTACTTAACATAATGGCAGTCTCAATTCTGTTAAATGCAGAGAGCTTTTTGACGAGTTTAATTTCTTTAGCTGTAATAGACTATTTAAACGATTTTTGGTAACCTTAGCAATTTGGGGTATTTTTTAAGGTTTGGGACGAACTCTGACTAGTTGAAGTTATACGGATATCAGAATTAGTTTCTGCGATCCTGAAAACATGAAGTTGTGGTGGTTAAACTGTATTACTCATCGTAGAAAACTGTTATTTTAATGATATGAAGTATTTCTATGGGTAGGGATGAATAGTAACCAAATGGGATTTGACGAACATTGAATTCGAATTCAGCAACGCCAAAAACGTATAGATACGGTTATTCAGTCTACAAAACAGTATTTTTATGATTCTAATCTATCAATATTGATCATCAAACAGAATTGTCCATGATTGCGGCCGCCATATTGTAACCGCCATGATGTTTTTTAAGTCACCAGACGGTTTTCGATAGAGTTTATAAATATGAAGATTTTGACACGTCGAACATTAATATTGATGACTTTTTATTCTGGGCAGTCCACTGTGCCCGTTGACGTGAAACGTTCGATATATATTTTTATATATATATATATATATATATATATATATATATATATATATATATATATATATATATATATATGTATATATACGAATTGTCACTTTTAAGGAGATTTTGATGCAAAGATTGGTATCTTTAGGGAATTTTTGGTACTTTGAGGAGGTTTTATGAAATTTTAAGTACACCAAATAGATTTCTCCATAGTTTTTGGACCCTGCTTCTTGCTCTTTGCTCTTGGCACTGCACTATCCCGTGTAGAATTTAAATGGGGAACGTCACCGAAAATCAGATTGATTTCATCTGGTTATGCCGGTCAATTTCCAGTGAGCGGGAAATCCAATTGGAATCTAGCCCGATTAAAGACCTAACTTCAAGTGTTAAAATAATTCAGGTTTTCCTGACGGGAATCTTACTGGAGTCCCAATGTGATCAAAGATAGTATTGCAAACTCCTCATAAGCGCAGTGTCTACGTCGTGAGAGCCTTTGGTCGAAGATTACGCGATTCAGGTAGTGTGCCGCGTAGTTTTTAGCGTGCAGATATGAATACAGTTCGTGAGTGGTATCTAAGTGTCCTGGGTCGCGAATGATGAGGTTCGGGTACCGCGCTCCGTAGTTTTTGGCATCTCGATATGTACATAGCTCATGGATGGGATCTAGGTGGATTGAGTTACCGATGCAGGGTCCAGTTGTTGCGCTCCGTACTTTGTGGTATCTCTATATGCATATATATTGACACTTTTTAGAAGATGTCGATGCAAAGATTGGTATCTTTCAGGAATTTTTGGTACTTTTCGGAGCTTTCCCAGAAATCCACGAATTGGTTCTTCTGAGGCACCGTAGTATATGAATTGGTATTTTTGAAGATGCTCTTCAAAAATACCCAGTAAATAAATGGGCAACTATGAGAATTATCCTCAAAGCCCTTATGAAAAAAAGCTGCAGCAAATTCTGCGCCCATAGCTGCAGTCCTATATACATTTTTCTGCATACTTACAAATGATGCAGATTTGCTGCATATTTTTCAACACTCTTGGAACAGACTGAAGATATAAATTCTTATACTATCAAAAACTTTAAAATTTTAAAAATCAGCTCTCGTGTAGGTCCGAGTTTCCGGATGGCTGCACCAAAAATACGGGCAAACGACTAAGAAATATTTATTTTTTTCTTTCGGTAAAATTCATAAAAAATGTTAGTGCTCGACGACGACCAAATAAAGTCGTTCCGTTCTGATTTTAAAATACTCTGATTCCCATGGAGTACATTTTTCCAGAACAGACAGTCATTCTAACCTCAATCCTTACGTTAGAATATTAAGAGCTGTACATAAATTTTACCAGTTACTAACAGAAACCATGATTATATCGTACACTGTTCAAGAAAAATTAGTTTTATATTTATACATTGTAAAGATTTACCTCGCATAGTTCTCTACTCCGGGAAAATACGCTCCATGGGAATCGTGGTATTTTCAAACGGGAACGGAACAATTCTGATTAGTCGTCGTCAAGTAGATTGGCTGTCGTCATTTCGGATTTCCAGTTCCGGATTTTATTTCTGCCATGGGACCGCGGCCTCACAGTCCCGATTTGGTAAACTTAAGAGGTTAAGCCTGAGATACACTGAAAAAGTTATTCTTTTTTTATGAGTCCATAAAACTTCTTATATTTAAAAGTAATCATTCTGAAAATTTTTTTGCTGTAAATACTTAATTATATCTTTAATATCACCATTGTAGAACCTCAAAATTTTCATCATACAGGTCGTGATAAATCACTGTTGTTAACAACAAATTTATTGGAGGAACTTTGCGGCGTATTCAACTCTTCTTGACATGTATTAAAAATTAAGTGAAACACTTTTTCGATAAAAAATTTTATATAATTTTTTTTTGGAGATCTAATTAATTTTTTAAAACATTTTTATTAATCATTTTTATTAATCATTTTTGTAAAATTAGGTATATCTTCGAAAAAAAATTTTAAAAAGATTGTATGCCCATCTGAATGAAAATGACCACTTTTTCCCTGAAAGGCGAGACCAAAATTACACTTTTTGCCCTCAAAAATGATTAGCGGGAAAAAAGTACCTTTTTCCTGCTAATCATTTTTTAGGGTAAAAAGTGTAATTTTGGTCTCGCTTTGCGGGAGAAAAGTGACTTCACTAGAAATTAGTCCAAATTCCTTTATTTCATCAAGTTCTACCAATAACCCTGATTTTCGATTGTCTTTTAACAATATTGTCTTGGAACAGTCCATTAATCCCGCTTTCCAAGTCAAAAAGTAGCCACAGTTTCCCGCATTTGCGGGAAAAAAGTGACTTCACTAGAAACTAGTGCCCTTATTTCATCAAGTTCTACCAATAACCGTGATTTTCGATTGTCTTTTAACAGTCCATTAGTCCCGCTTTCTAAGTCAAAAAGTGGCTACAGTTGAGATGGGCATAAAGTATTGTATGTAACTAGAGAAGAAAGTCAAGTTTTCCCTCGGGTAATTCTGCCCGAGCGAGCGCTGCCAACGCAGTAAACTCGCCCGCGCGAAAAATATTCGACTTTTTGCTCTTGTTACATAATGTACTATTTATCGAAAAAGTGCTTCACTTCATCTTTAATACATGTCAAAAAGAGTCGAATAATCGGCGAAAAAGAATTTTTTGTTCGTCGTATCACCTAGAATCGTGCACGCCGTAAAGTTTCTCCAATAAATTTGGTGTTAGTTAACAACAGTCATTTATCATGACCTGCATGATGACAATTTTGAGGTTCTACAATGGTAGAATTGAAGATATAATAAAGTATTTATAGCAAAAACAATTTCAGAATGATTACTTTTAAATATAAGAAGTTTTAAATTTAGACTCCTAAGAAAAGAATAATTTTTTCGATTTAAACCAGGCTTAACCCCTTAAGCTGTCTTTTTTTTGGATGCAGTAGCGCTACTATCGTGAGAAGCCGGCTGTGCCAAGTCGAAGTATAGAAAACATCAAACTACTAATATGAAGCCGACGGCTATACTATAGTTATACTCTAGCCATCGTACTAGCGATTAGTACGACCATTATCAGCAGTGGTATGGCCTCTGTAGTTTTGCTCTAATATTTTTCATTTATATTTTCTAATCCCTAATAGACTTCGTAGAGACTCTGAATTTTATTGTAAATTTTAATTTACTATTTAATTTGCTCTTTATTTTTATATACAAAATGTTAGATTATACAGATTGGTAAAATATATTGTAAAACTAAAAATAAATATCTTCTTTCGTAGGTTTCTGGTTTATGATTCATCATTTGTAACAGGCTTCGAAGACACTCCAAATTTCATTATGAATTTCAATTCATTATTTAGCTTGGTTTTTATTTTGATCTACAAATTGTAATGGTTAATAAAATATATTTCTGAATTCAAAATTAATGTCTACTTACAGATTTATTCTTCTTTCTGGTTACTATTACAGTGTACATAAACTCAAATATTGTGCCTAAAAATGATAGTGCTACGCCAACTACAAGTACAAGAAAAACCCCGCCTACATTCGGTAACCCTAGTTCTTTTGCTTGATTTCCATTAGAATCTTCCTAAAAATCCAAAACATGTGCATATTAGAATAATTCCGATAGGTTTATTAAAATAGTTAGTAAGAGTAAATAAAGATTGATATGAGGTTACTATCACTGTACAGTGATAATTTTATAAATATTACAAAAATATGAATGAAATTCATTAAATTGTTGGTATTAAGCCGTGAAAAGTAATTTTTGTAACACATTGTTTTTGTCATAGATTATTTATATTTTACAGAACATTCAAAGTGCCTTTTCTCGAAAATATTGAGTATCACAAAAATATATAAATATATTTGAAATTCGGACAGACAGAATCTTTATGTCGGCTTCATGGATAGCACACTAGCTTACATTAATTTATTTAGAAACTATAAATGTTAAGCGCATTACGCGCGCTACTTTTTCACAATCGGCAATCTCATAATTTATTTTAATTATAGGAAATATATATTAATATCTTCTTTGTGTCTAGAAATATTTATATGAATTGCTTATAAAGAAAATGATTGTTAAAGTTACTATCGTACTGTAACTTAAGTAGTATACGATAAATTTACCTAAAAATGTTTAGATAATGATTATGGTTTCATCGGAGAGTACGCTAAAAAAGAGATATTTACGAGAATGGGTTTCTACTAAAAAAAATCACATGTTTTGCAACTGCCAGATGAAGTGAAAAATCAGTTTAGATTTTAAGGAGGGGAGGGAGGGCGTAGTCAGCGACGAACACTGATGGATAGTCAGGGCCCCTTATGTGGTAACGGTCAAAATAAAAAAATGCTAACACGAATAAAAATCTTTTTTTCCGACAGAAGTGCTCATACGAAAACTTACGGAATTGATTCGAGGCGCCATCTGACGGCCAGATAAGTATTTTCAAATGTTTATATGCATTTATTTTCATTTAAAGAAATTACATTTCTTTATATACATATATTATTAGCTATAATTTATACTTTATACAATGTACATTAATATAATACATATGTCCATTTATATAATATTCTGATGAATATTTTGTTTTTTATGTATATATTTTTTAAGTAAATGTATAATATTTTATGCCATTTTACTTAAATGTACATTTATATAATATTCTGACGAATGTTTCTTTTTATGTACATATTTTTTAAATGCATTTGTAATATTTTAAAGTATTTATTTTTATGTATATTTATATAATATTCTAACGAATATTTTGTTTTTTTTGGTGTCCATATTATTTAATGCATTTTTATTTTTATGTCTGCACATTCCTAGGAGAATATGAATTTTTTCCCAAATTATGCCAGTCATTGCCAGTCTGTGCCAGCCGATGCCTAACTATGCTAAAATCGTGTAAATTCGGACACTTGGCACATAATGACACAGACTGACCTAGACTGGCACGGATAGGCACAGAAAAGCACAAATTAGCAAGAACCATTTTTTCTTAAAAGAAAATGTTGAAGAATCTTCTGGCACAGATAGACACACATAGGCACAGATAAGCCCAAACCATTTTTTCTGAAAAATAAGCTTCACAAACTATAGGATATTCTCAAGTCTGATATTCACTGTTCATGCTGAAACTCTGGGATAAGTTTTATAATAAAAAGAATATGAAACAAGCCGCAAAAGCTATAGGTAATATTCCATAGTTTCAATGTTGCAAGACATGATCACAATATTTTAAAATAAATCAATATAATGGTCATTATTCAAATGATATAACATGACTCGTAGGGGTGAAAAAAAATAAAACAATAAAAATAAATTTAAAGTAGACGAAAGGTGCTTTAATTTAACACGATAAACGTTAAAAATTATTAAGTAGGTACAAAGTTATTAATGATCAAATGTAGTGATAAAATATTCAAGACAATTTACGTGTTTTAACTTTTATTTTGTTATCGTAATTTTCATGCATTTGCAGTCATTTTCTTTGATCTTTAATAATTTGGTTCTACTTGAGAACATACATTACAGTCACGAAAAGTAATGGTTTTGTCACAATTCTTCGAATAATAAATTAGGAACGGAATGTTGAATTTTCGTTCTTAAGGGTTTTGCGACTTGATGAGCAACTCCATCAAGCGCAACACACAACTACTCTGTGCGCGCATTTCTTCATACCTCGTCCTCGCATGGAAATCAGCCTTTATCGCCGAGCAGCAGGTACGTGTGTACGCGGAATGTTCAAAATTTTAATTTGTTGGTACACATCAGACAGCGGGCGATGTCAAATTTTTCCATCAGAAGCAGCACACGACAGGGCAGGAAGCTTGCGCCACCTATCGTTAAATTCCGCGCACTGGCAATAACAAGGTAATTAAATGTAGCTCGTGCTGCATGCGTACATGTCATGCAAAATGCATGACTGTCGTCTCAAGGATTCGTGGGAAAACTTCGTTCAGACGCTCCCCATGCACGAATCTCGACAAAAACATGAACTCCAGCCTGAAGTCGAAAAACCCATCCAAAAAGGCAGATAAGCATTGACATTGAAAACTTGACAGCAGAGCACTGAACAATACCTGCAATCCAGACGACATCTTCGATGAGAACAAGTAGGACTCATTAATGCAACGGGCGAGAGCAGCAAGGTCACGTTAAGCAGACTCGAAACGTATGTTAATGGCCTCTCAGCCATCGTAAAACAAGTTACTTCCTTGACGGCTAAAGTGGATGACGGTTTTGATGCATTGAAGTTTTTACCAGCATTCATGTTCGATATCAAAACCTTAAATGATAGGTTATTCGCCCAAGAGGTCAAACTTGCTTATCAGGATGCGAAGCTGGTGCAACTTGAATGTAGCCGCACATCGTTAAGTGAAAAGTATGCGGCTATGGCTGAGCAGGTCCTACTGCTGACAGAGTAGGTACGTAATTTAAATAATATTGTTAGCTATAAGGATAGTAGTAGGACTGTAAATATTAATGTTAATAGCGATTGGTTAGATGCAAATAAAAACAACGAGCGGGCCAACACTGGCGGTAGCGAACATGATCCCCTAATGGGTAGCAGCTCGGCGACTGAACCTGCCCTTGGTGAGTTTCGAACTCAGGTAGGTCGATGGCGTCGAACTCAGGTCCGTCTTGATTGTCGTGACAGTGGCTGTCCTTCCGGTTATGACGAGCGTATTCCTCCCCTGGATAAGGCGAGTAGTGGTGGGATTTCCGCGGAAATATTAGTTCCAAATATTCTGGAAGGTTCTGATAATTAATCAACGCTTGGACGTTGTTTTCGCGATCCGTGACACTATTTCTCATTAAGCCTACGCGCTTGAATCAACCGGATAGACGATCAACTGTTACTACACCAGGCAAGGAATACGCGTCTCGTATGTCACCATTGGTTGTCCGCATCTCTAATCAAGAATTACTACGCGAAGTCATGCGCGCCAAAACTAAATTTACTGGACTAAACACTAGGTCGATCATTATGTCGTCTCTGGATCTGGAAATGAGTAACAGCCTAACACATAGTAAAATTATTATACAGGAATTATTAGGTAAATAATCTTTCCACCAGTTTGATAGTCTGAAGAAAGTTGCTCGCAAATTAGGTTTTAAATATGTTTGGCATACATGCGGTCGTTCCCTAGGCAAGAGACGAGATGGTGAATTATCACATGTTGCATTCTCGGCAGCAGTCCTACACGCGATCACTGCTTCTCTGAGCTGCGTCTTTAATTCCGATGTAGTAACGCAGATGGATAAAAACACCGATAAAGCAGTTGAGGGATCAAAATCATCCGTGGAATCTCAGGGCAAAATTGACTAATCGGCGTTACAGGAGGAGACATAGCTAAATAAACACATAGAGATTTTCGGGCAGTACATTACGAGTGCTCGTCCGTCCTATCATCTCTTCGGCGTGGCAGAGACGCGCTTTGGGCAAAGTGTTGATGATGTTTGCGTTGAAATCGATGGGTACTCAATACTTAGACAATACAGGAACACGAAGGGGGAGGTGTCGCCCTTTATATACACAATTTATATAAAGCGACTAGGTTAGGCTTCCCATAGCAAACTACGATTGACAAAGGGAATCTGGGGATACCTGAGTACCTTATATGTAGGGTTCAAAAGGGTAAAGCGCTTCCAATCTTTGTCGCTGTCATATATAGACCGCCAGGTATTTTCTTTACAGAAAACTCCTACCTCATGGGTAATTTAAGATATTTTTGGGTAGGGTATGACCATAGATTGATCATGGGGGATTTGAAAGCAAATATGCTATCGGCGTCTCAGAAGACAAAATTTATCAGAAAATTAACATCTGAGTTAAATCTTAAATTAGTAGAACATGGCGCGACTCACCATGTCGAAGAGTCTCAAGCTTGGATTGATGCAATCTTTACTAACGACAAATATGTATTGCTGGCTGCGAACAACATGATGGCGACCTTTTCTGGTCAACATAACATCATTGATTTCACAATTGAAATACAGGCATCAAGATCTCTCCCGGTTCTCAACAACTTTTCTTATAGGAACTTTAAATCAATTAGACAAGAGGAGCTTCTACGTGTTATAATATGAGAAAGTTATAATATGATAGAAGGATACTTAAAGCGATAAAAAAACATTTTGTATGCAAATTTCAATATTACAAAATTAGATATCGTGTAAATTAAAGAATGATTTGACAAATGATCCAAATCGGTTTTATTTTTTATCCGATTTTAATTTGGTAGGTCCCATTTTATTCCTTGAAAGATTTCAGGGGGACTTGCCTGTATAAAATTTTCAGAACATCGAATAACCTGCAAAATTACAGTCTATTATTTATAAGTCGATATACATATTTTTGTAAGTTCGTGCGTATACAAGTATAAACTATTGGCTGTAACGTTGCAAGTTATTCGATGGTTTTGAATTTTTATGTGGGCAAGTCCCCATGAAATCTTTTAAGAAATAAAATGGGACCTATCAAATTAAAGTCGGATAAAAAATAAAAAATATTCGGATGATTTGTCTAATAATTTTCTAATTTACGCAATATCTAATTTTGCAATATCGTCATATCCTTCCGTTCTTTTATATTATGACGTTTCTAATATTGTAACATGTAAACAAATTATTGTAAACATTTTTGTTTTTTAAGTCAATTCTCATAAAAGAACTACCTTAATGGTCGTGACTGGTCGTCAATCAGTTTCCCAGGCATGGACGTGGATAGTAAATTAGAACATCTTAGCCAGAACATCATGGCAGCTATCGATGAACTTGCCCCTTTAAAAAAGTTCAAACTCAAAAAGAAAGGCTTTCCGACATGGATCGATGCTGAGCTTAAACACTTATAGTGCGATGCAGTTTGGCGGTGATACAAGCGTACCCGCGACAATGGATTATGGCAGCAGTTCCAATCACTTGTGGCTCAAGCAGAACAAAGCACCGTTGAGACGCGAGAGGCATTTATTCAGAACAGAATTTTTGGAGCTCAGGAAAACAACAAGAATATGTGGAAGAAACTGCGCAATCTTGAGCTCCTGCAAAGGCCAGGGAGGAGTTCCATGCCATTTCTCCAGATGAGTTGAAGATCCATATTGCACGGGTTTCTGACTCCCAGGTGGAGCGTCACGCGGATTTAGATAACAACTTAGCCACGGCTAGTGATGATAGTTTCACATTATGAGAAGTCAGTTTCTCGGATGTTGTCCTAGCTGTCGCCCATGTCTCGTCGCAAGGGAAAAGGGAAGATGGTATATCCCAAATCGCAAAATCTCTTTCGGTCCTAGGGCACCACGTAGCCAACATCTTTAATTCCTCCCTGTAAAGTGGAGTCTTTCCCGAGGCGTGGAAGAGGGCTCATCCGGTCCCTCTTAAAGATATGGCAATACCATTAACTGCCTCGGATTTTCGTCCTATAGCCCTTTTGAGTTTTCTCTCCAATGTTCTCGAAAATAACGTCCATGAGCAGATCTCGAAATACATAGAATTCAAGAAAATCCTTGATTCCCACCAAACAGATTTTCGGCAACATCATAGCACGCAAACAGCACTATTGAGTCTGTAAGGGGACATCTGAGCTGGTATTAACAACGAGAAAAAGTCGCTCTCCATCCTCTTGATGTTCGATTTCAGGAAGGCGATCGACACCATCTCACCCTTTTTGCTCAGCCTATTTATCAATGACTTACGAGAGGTATAAGCTGCTTTTAAGAACTCTGAGGTTGATTTATCAACCGGTGTCGAACATTTGCTTTACGCTGACGATCTACAAACCGATACTCAAGTTTCCAGGGATGGTTTTAGGGAGTGTGTGTATCGGCTGTCACCTGTAACGCGAGCAGTGTCGGAATGGGCATCTGAGAATTCCCTTCGCCTTAATGTAGGAAAGACTATGTTAATAAGATACAGAGTCTGAATCTTCCAGGTATAGAGATGGAGGACAACGTCATTTCCATTGTCAGCACTGTAACTAACCTTAGTATTGTTATGGATTTAAAATTAACGTGGAAACCGCATGTAGATGTAATTAGCTGAAAGGTTAATAGAGTCTTGTATGAACTCAGAACTTTCAGATCCTGCACCACTGAGGCCTTGCGCGCGCAGCTGGTGGGTGCTCTTGTCATTCCCTTCTTGGACTACTGTTTTCTTGTGTGTCTTGATGTATCAGGTGAACTGCAAACCTGGTTTCAGAGACTGCAAGATTCTTGTGTGAGGTACATATGTGGTTCTAGAACGGACGAGCACATTAGTTCCTGCAGGAGTAAGCTTGGCTGGTTGACCGTGGAGGCAAGAAGGGCGTATTTGGCGTCGGTTCTGCTTTATAAAGCAGCCATTATGGAACAGCCTCCGTACCTTGCGGCCCTCTTTAAGAAAAATTAGTCTAGGACTTGATGTAGGGCCCAAGGGAAATTGAGATTCCAGAGTTCCGCACTAACACCCGCCTGAAGTTCTTCAGTGCCCAAGGTGCCGCCTCTGGCATTCTCTACCGCGGAACATTCGACATCTGCCGTCACTAAGTGCGTTCAAAGCTCCGGTATGCAGGCACCAGCAATACGAGGGTGTATCTTGCGACAGCGACTGATAACAATGTGATAATATGATTATTTTAGTGTAATTTATGTAATGTAATTTAGCGTTTACTTAAACTGTTTAAGATATGATGGAAATATGCAATACGAAAAGTGATGACGAAATCATTGACTTATTGATTTGTGCTACTAACTTAACTGTGACTTTGTAAATTATTGACTTTAGATCAAGTAAATCTTTTAAACTGATAACTTTAACTTTAACTTAATCTGGGCCCAAGTGACAGTCTTCATTAAGCTTTGGGATGATCAAGGCTGTAAGGTATTTTCTTGCTCGCGCTACCTCGAAAGGCACCTCGATTTTGCCAATAATGGGTGACAGGCTGCCGTTTGAAATACACACGCTTTTCCCATTGACAGGTGTCACCAGTGTTAGGGTCACAGTTATTTGGCTTTCACACGAAGCAATTAACTTCAAGGCATAGAGTAAAAATAATACGAAGCAACTATGATCACAGTGTTTCAACCATACTTTTCAGCTATGTTCAGCTCACTCCGCGGGCTAATCTCTTTTCTAGTTGAACGTAGCGGTAAAGTGTGATCCAAACGCTCTGAATACAGCTGCATCATATTATTTTTGTTATACGCATTGAAGTTAACTGCTTTGTGTGGAAGCAAAATAATCGTGACCCTAACGCTAGGTGTCACTGGGATTCCACACGCGCTTGCAATTTTTAAACCAACGGTTCCAATAAACGTACGAGTTGCTCCCGGATCGTACCTGGCTGGGATTCGGAACCCGCTGATTCTAACCTGCAACTACCAGCGCGAATCTGCCTCAAGATCGACGTCGCTCGCCGCTGGGCACTCTTGCTTCATCTCAACAAAAGAGGTGCTTTGGTTAAGTTCGGTTTTCTGCGATTCTTTCTAAGCCCTGGATGGTCCTATGGAGCTGGTAGGGGCCTCTACTGCTCGCTCCGTTCTTTTCCCCGCACATTGCGGACATGTAAACCGAGTGTGACTGGGCAGCTTACAGTTAAAACAATATTTTTTTCCTATTATATATCTTTGATATATATATCAAAGATATATAACAAGAAAGAAATATTGTTTTAACTGTATATATATATATATATATATATATATATATATATATATATATATATATATATATATATATATATATATATATATATATATATATATATAAATGAATCAGGCCAACCAAAATTAACAAATCAGTGCGCACCTAGTTCTCAGTTTTCTTTGCCGAGTTTTTAAATGTAAGTACCTATCAGAAGCTGTCAAAATAAGTTTCAGCCCCTAAGTTCCCATGTGTGATCTAGTAGAATTTTTTAAATTTTTGAAAATGGCCGAAAAATAGCGACTCTTACAAAATTCTACAGAATGCCCGTTATTACCATTTTGAACGTACTAAAAGAAGGATTTATTTGTTTTATCATATTTAATGAAACAATTATTAAACCATCAGAGAAGATGAATATATTGATCTCTACGAGCCGAATCATGTGCTTGCAGATTATAGAATGATCAATCTCCTGAAACTGTATACTGTTTTATTTACAGTATTAAAGACGCCACTGTCGAAGATATTGTGAACACTCTAATTTGCAAGTGGAAAAATTGAAACAACTACTAAGATAATTTACACTATAACTTATATCTGGCCTTGTGCCCGAACTAATATGCAACGAAGCACCTAACAAATTTTTGTACATAATATTTTCATCAGAACAATCAGATTTTTCGATATTTAATCCAGTTTCCATTGGTGTATTGTAAAGTTTACTATTTATTATTTCATATTTGTCAACTAGCTTTTCTATATATTTACTTTGACTTGATTTCATTTCATTCTTTTCAATATTATAAATTACCTCGATGCCCAAATATTCTTTAATTTCTCCTATATCTTTAATTTTAAATCTTTTAGCTAGTAATCTTTTGATAATTTTAATTTTTTCTTTATTTTTACAACATATAATTAGACTAGATCCTATACTATGTACATATAAACATAATTCTACATTACTTCTTTTAAATCCTAAACTTTCCACATATTCATTAAAACATTTATACCAGTCTCGTGGGCTTTTACTGAGACCATACATTGACCTTTCCAATTTCAAGACTCTATCCGTTCCGTCACCAAATCCCTTAGGTTGCTCAATATAAACTTCTGAAAGTACATCTCCGTATAAAAAAGCTGAATCTACATCTACTATTTCAATTCTTAAGCCATTTTGACAACAGAAAGATAATAAAAACTTTATGGCCTGATTGCTCGCAACAGGAGCATACACATCATCAATTATATTTTTCTGCTTAAACCCTCTAGCCACTAGCCTAGCTTTAAATCTACCATTTAACTTCTTAGTATATACCCATTTAGTATCAATAATATCTTTACCTTTTTCTCTATTTACTAGAATCCATGTTTTATGTTCGTTTAGCTTTCTAATCTCATCATTCATTGCATTTTTCCATTTTTCATTCTCTTCGCAGTTTAACGCTTCCTTAAATGATTGTGGTACATTTACATCAATATAATTTACTGAGAGACAATGCGTTACTGGGTTTCCATATCTATTTACAGGGCTTTTCTTTCTTTGCGAGAATCTTTTTACATTTAAATTTTGTTCATTTTCTCTTTCTGGAATTTTATTTCTTTCATTTTTAAACTCAATTTTTTTATTATAATTTTCTAATTCAGCATTTTCATTTTCATTTTTATTACTACCCCTACGTTCCCCGAAGGTGTGCGCAGACGTAGAATTATCATTTTCTAGATTTACAAAAATAAATCTTTCACATTCATCATTTTCTTTCATAACATTAATTTCATTTTCACCAGAAATCAGATCATTTTCATTTTCAATTACTTCAACGTGCCTTACATCCATAACTTTATTATTTACAAGAACTCTGTAACCATCATTATTATAACCAACTAAAATTCCTAGATTAGCTTTATTATCCCATTTACTTTTTCTTAAGACTTCTGGCACGCTTACAAAAACTTTACTTCCATATATTTTTAAATTTTTAACATTAGGTTTTTCGCCAAAGAAAATTTCATACGGAGTTTTATTTTCATATGTATTATCTATTGTACGGTTCTTCAAATAAGCTACAGTTTTCATTATTTCTGGCCAATACTTATTATCAATTTTAGCTTCCCTTGCTAAGCATCTACCCATGTCCATTGCCGACGTATTATACCTTTCAGCTACTCCATTAAGTTCATGTACATATGGAGGACAATTTAATATTTCAATACCTTTACTTTTAACAAAATCATAAATTCTTTTATTTAAGTACTCTTTACCATTATCACACCTTAATTTTTGTATGCATTTACCAAACTGGTTCTCTACCAAGTTTACATATTCAATCAAACAATCAGCTGTCTCATCTTTACTTTTAATACAATATATTTTAGTACATTTGCTATAATCATCAATAAAACTTACAAAATATTTTTCTCCTTTATAACCAGGAGTTCTATGCGGCCTATTCAAATCTGTATGGATTAACTCTAATATTTCTTTTGCCCTTGTACGCTTATTTTCGAACGGTACATTAGCCATTTTACTTTGTTTACAATTTGCACATTGCATAAAATCTTTTTCCAATTTATCTGGTAGCCCTTCAATTAATTTGTCTTTAATCAATTTATCTAAATACCTCAAATTTATATGGCCAAGTGATCGGTGCCATTTTTCTTTATCAGTTATTTTAACAGCATTGGTATAAATTTCATTATTATTCTCATTCTCACATACAAGGCTTTTCATATAATACAAACCGTCAATTTTTTCTGCAACTGCCGTTAATTCTCTATTTCCATTATAAATTTTAACAAAATTACCATACGCTACTATTTTATTATTTTCAGTTATCTTTAATATACTTATTAAATTTCGTGTCATACCTTCTACTAAGAAAACATTTTTTAATTCAACATTGGTATCATGATAATAATTTTTAAATACAGTGTTTACGCTTCCTATCTTAGTCGCTTTTAACATTTTGCCGTTAGGGAGAATAACATCGATTGAGTTTCTTAATTCTCTAATATTACAAAGGTATCTTTCGTTGTTTACAATATGATCCGTGCATCCACTATCAAGTAACCACTCAATGACGTTTTTATTTTTGTTTTCACTTCTACTTAAATTATTAAAAATATTGTTCACTTGTACAACTTGTGTTGCCCATGACTCGTGCGATGATTTCTGTTGCTGCTCGCTGTTCTCTGTTTGCTGGCCTTGTTGATATCCATAACCTCTGCCTCGACCTCTGAATGTTCTGCCTCTGCTGTGGCCTCTGCGTAATCCTCTTTGTCCTCTTGATGACTCTCGTTGTCTTTGTTGATTCTGCCAACAATCTTTTATGTGATGCCTAAATTTTCCACACTTGAAGCACTGTCCTTTCGATTTCACATTAAACGTACTAGCATTCGGTTTATTTTCTCTATCATATGTATTTATACTTTTCTCTTGAATTTTAGCTTTTATGAATTCTACTGTTCTTTGTGTTTCTGGCACTAAATCTATGAAATCACCAATATGAGCGTAACTAACTGGTAACGCTTTTAACATATGTCTCATTTTCTCTTCTTCTATTAATTTCCCACCAGCCTTTTTAAACTCATTACATGCTTTTTCGAATTCAATAAAAAATTCTTCTACTGTATTATAATTATTTAATTTAATTTGCTCTAACTTATTTCTATTAATTATCTGCAGTGTCGTTGATTTATTTGAATACAAACTTTCAAATTTATTCATCATTTCCAGTGCCGTCTCACACTCATTAATATATTCTAATTGTTTATCTGACACCGAACTTATTAACACTGTTCTTGCTTTCAAATCTAATTATTTCCAATCTTCTTCCTTTTCTGTTTCTAGCCTTTCTCTTACTACAGGTTTCTCACACATTTTATACTCTAATAATGTCAAAAGTCTAAATTTCCATGCACTATAATTAGTTCCATCAAATATTGGAATTCTAACTTCATCAAGTTTATTATTATCAGCCATTTTCTCCTCTTTTCTTTCTATACTAGCTTTCAAAATTAATACCTTTTTTTAATGTCACGAGAAAAACTTTCCTTACATAATTTCTCGTTTCAATATCGATTTCTTTATCTTCGAAATTTTCCAAATTTTCTCTATTTTCTCTATTTTCACTTAAATTTTCATTATTTTCTTCTTCTTTGGTTAAGCTATTTAACCATTTATTTATCGTGAACATTTAATCATTAGTATTCAATCAAAACTTTTTCAAACTTTGCTGTCACCATGTGCTTTTTTTTTTTAATCTTCTTCCATCGGCTCAATTTTCTATTATTTCTTTCAAATCTTTCTTTAATTATTTATTCAACACTGTTTTGTAAATTATTTGCACTATATTTTTCATTTATTTATATCTTTACTCTTCATATTACTTATGTATAACTTTAATCAATTCTCTCACCACAATTTTCGGAGCACATGTTTTCACTTTCACTTTTTCACTCACTATAACATTTAACTACTCCCCAAAGGTTGCAATTAAATGCCAATTTTTAATAAACCATGCTCTGCTACCATGTTGATGTTAGGTTTAATAAATAAATAAATTATAGTGAGTGAATTTAGAAATATTTAAGTTTATTATAATATGAGAAAGGCTTATATATCAACTTGACCGGCGGACTGCTCTCTAGCAACTGAGAGCACGCAGGCTTTACATATAGAGCCGAGCTCTCTCCTATGCATACACACTCTATACTCTGTAGCACACATGTACACTCTATTCTATAGTAACTGAGAACGGTAGGAACTTGACGAAAGTAGTATAGTATAGAAGTATTATACTCAACAGTATGTGATTAACATTATTTCTCATAGATTTCGTTTCGCTGAATTCGAATCCACTAGTAGAAATGACCAAGAACATAACCTAAAATAGAGAAATCGAACCAATTGCTAAATATGCCCATTTTCATGTTCCACATGAGAATAACTGATTTAACACTGTTTTTATAAGCCCACACACTACAGTAAATATAAGAAAATATTTTAACCTCAAAAATATCGTGTTAGAGTGCAATTTATTGGAGAAAAAAGATTAAGCCCGTAAACTTAAAATATTACGTAAAAGTGTCATTCTTTAGTAAAAACTGTATGTAGTTTATTGCGGTAAAAGAAACAGTTCTCATTATGTATTTGACATAACTCCTTATAGACTCCGTAGCACTGAATTAAAATTCCTCACTTAAATTGACCCAGAACATAACCTAAAACATAACCGTGCTAATTGTTCAATATGCCCATCTCTATTATGTCTCGCAATTATAAATTAGGTGCACATACACTAGCATGTTACGTACAAAAAACGTACACAGAATACTATATTAATATCTCCGTCTTCTGTATTTTATACTAAAGTAATTTTTCTAGTCATGAAATTCGTATTTAATTCTAACTTCTATCACATACTGGCAAAACTTCTGACCTAATATCTTCTTATAAGATAGGCCAAACTTCAGACTCAAACACCAAAAAAGTCTTATACATCTACATGCCAAATTTTCATACAGAGACAAATCAAGCTCATACCCAAATACCTTATACACTTCGTACTCTTATTTGCAGATAGACCTAAACTATAAACTATTAACTATAACCTTATTACCTAAAATCTATAAAATAATATATCCATAACCTAAAATCTCATATTGATAAGCCTTGAATCTATTATATTTTAATAGTTGTAATAAACTAATTGTAATGATCTCAAGCTAAGCAATTCTAGGGTCTTGTTATATTTCAGCCTATTAAAATAAATCGTACCGAGCTAAAAATTTTGTTTATACCATATATTTGCATGACAAATCAGATAGAGAGTCGAAAATTTCGAAAAAAAATAACATTTTTTTTAATAAAGAAAATGACAATTACTTTTTTAATAAATAAAATGACAACTACCTTTTTAATAAAATTAAAATATGCGCTACTATAATTTTTTATATTTTGGGTTAAAAAAATTTCTGTGACATCTTTACATGATTACCAATACACTCCCGTATGAATTTTTGATATTTGAATTTTCAGGATTTTTAGAAAATTATTTAATAGATAGACAAAGATAAAAGATGAAGATAAAAGGTACAATAAAATTAATATATATATGTACATGTATCGTAGATTTGGAGGACATTTGATGGTTGTATTGCAGTTTTCGAGGAACTTTATTGTTTTTGAGGACGCGTCCCCAAATTCACGAACATGTCTCGTAGGTATCGAGGACCGTCCTCAATCTTCTCAGGACTTTAAGCATATAACGAAGGTTATGAGACTATTGGACTGTGAAAACTTACAGTCTGGTGCGCCAGGTCAGTTATTTACGTTCAAGACGTCTTCTTCGTGAAGTTAAACAAGTTTCATGGTTAAACAAGAACCTTAGATTTCGAGGACCGTCCTCAATCTTATCGTTACTCAAAGCATATAACGAAGGTTATGAGCCCATTAATTTATCCAAACTTACAATCCACCAGGCCAGATATTTTTTCGTTCTACACATCTCCTTCAGGAAGAATTTAGTTTGGCCTTGGAAGATTAATTTAGTTCGAAATCAATAAAAAAAGTACATTCTGGTTTGGTGGATCGATTTTAAGACAAGATCTTATAAAATTATGTCCCCCGTTAAAAATATTGTGAATGGAGGACGGATGAGGCTGGATATCCACATGGATTGCCACAAATCTACATGGATTGACGAAAATTCACATGGATTGACGCAAATTCACATGGATTGACGCAAATTCACATGGATTGACGCAAATCCACATGAATTGACGCACATCCACATGGATTGACACCAATCCACATGGATTGAAGCCTTTCCATATCAATTGGTAAAATTCACCTGGATATCGACTTTTCGAAAACTCCGACGATGGAGCCTGGCTACGCACGGCTGCTGAGTACGATGTCTAGGTATTCCGGATCGCCGATGACGGGGTCTAGGAGCTCTGGGGACGATTTAGGGTGGATATTGAGGACGACCGACAAAATTGTTTTTAGATATGATGCTCACATGAGGTCCGCTGCGTAGTTTTTCGCATCTACGTATGAGCCGCGTACCAGGCCGGTTTCTAGGTGACCAGCGTCGTCGATGACGAATTCCAGGTGGTGCGCTCCGTAGTTTTTCACATCTACGTGTGCACCACATACCAGGGTGATTGACCAAGGTGGCCGATAACAGAGTCTAGATGGTCCACTCCGTAGTTTTTTGCATCCACGTATGCACTTCGTACCAGGGCGGTCTAGGTGACCAAGGCAACCGATGACGGAGTCTAGGTAGTGAGCTTCGTAGTCTTTCATATCTGCATATGCGCTACATATAAGGGCATTGTGTAGGTGATCAGGGTGGCCGATGACGGAGTCCAGGTAGTGCGCTCCGTAGTTCTTCGCATCTTTGTGTGCACTACGTACCAGAGTGGAGTCTAGATGACCAGAGTGACCGATAACGCAGTCCTGGTGGTGCACTCCCTAGTTTTTAGCATTTATATGCACCACACACCAGGACGTTTCTAGATGGTATCACATGGACTCTGTCTTTGGCCACCTTGCTTACCTATATACAGCCTTGTTACGTAGAGCACACGTAGATGCGAAAAACTGCGGAGAGCACTACCTGGACTTCGTCATCGGCCACCCTAGTCACCTACGCGCTGCCCTGGTACGTGGTGCACACGTATATGCGAAAAACTTCGGAGCGCATCACATGGGTTTCGTCTTTGGCCATCTTGGTTACCTAGATACCGCCCCGGTACATGGTGGACACGCAGATGCGATAAACTACCGACGCTCCATGTGGACGCTGAAATCACGCATTATTTTATTTACGTCCTATTAATTCCACGTAATATTCTGTGTACACAGTATTCGACCCACGTTCCTAATTCTATTTCAAATTTATAATTATACCAGTGCTGGTTAAAAATACAGTGGATATTTATGCTGCGGTAATTTAGAATTATTTGGTTATATTTTAATAACAACATCATTTAATAATCATTTTGAGAAATACGATTACAAACACGAACGTATATTACATACCATACATAAAAAATTATTGTAAACATGAAAAGTGATTGCAAATATGATAAAGCATTAACATACAATCGGCGCGCATGACGGCTTAACATAACCCTAGTATGTGCTTAAAAATGTATAGATCGAGTATATAATCAACTAGAAATTTTATCTAATGATATTTAAAGATCCGATAGAACTCATAAATTTCCATTTCGATACGAAGAAAATAAGTTTTGAGATGAGTGAATATGATTTTTAAATAATAGATATTGTAATATACGTAGTTTACATATGTAACTTTTTCGACTTGTTCTGATTGGGCGCTTCGAGCGAAATGATAACTAAGTTCACAATACACAGTAGTAATAAATTGCAATCCATTTTCTATATCCAAATATCTTAGATTTTGCCATGACAACTTTCTTCAATAAATATTTAAAACAAAGCATAATGTATTACTTCGATTTCTTTATTCATACATGTCGTTAATCTAAACCTTAAACAAATAAAAAAATACAAGCACTTGAACGTTCAGCGATGGAAGTTATGAAAGAATATTTAGTAGGTACAAACATTCCATTTGTAGATCCGAATATCTTAGACTTTGCCACTATGACTATTTGGTCAGCTTTATTCATTGCTGCCTCTAGATACGTGTCAAAGAATTTCTCGGATCGTGTATATCAGCGAGTATAAATTTTATCAACAATTCGTCAATAGGTCAATGAGAACTCATACATTTCCATTTGAAAGCTAGAAAAAAGTAAGTTTTAACATCTGTTTACATGATTTTGATGAGTCAAAGTAAGTAAGAGTGAAATTTTGTATGTACTAAGGTTAGAGGAAACGGAAAGAAGGAAGAAATGAAGGTAAAATAGGGAAAAATCCAAAGGGGCAGGAAGAAACAGGAGAGCTGGAAGTTCCAAAATCTAGAGTACTTGGAAGAAGAAAGAGAAAAGAGAAAAAACAATATACTGATAACGGGGCTAAACAAAGAAAAGAAATATAGTAAGGAAGATAGAGAGAGTTGGCTACAGGCAGCCCTAGAAAAGTCAGTAAAAATCAAAGGAACATGGAAAGTAAAAACAAAGAAAGACAATTTGATAATTGAAACGCAATGCGAAAGCCATGAAGCAAAGGAAAAGGTGATAAACAACAAGAAAAAATTAGGAAGGAAAGAGGTATGCATAGAGAATGACTTAACGTGGACTGAAATAAGGAGCAGAGGAGAGATGTTGAAAAAGAGAAGGCAACTTGAAGAGGAAGGGAAATAAGTAAAGGTTTCGCAAAACAAAATAAAGACAAACGTGGGAACGTGGGTATGGAGTGAGACAAAGGAGATATAGTTTCTGGACAAAGTTTACAAACTGTAAAGGGAATTGAGAAGATAAGAAGAACAAGGGGAAGAGTAAGAGAAAGAACAGGGTCAAGGACAAGAAAGAGATAGGGAGGTATGAAAAGATTCGAAAGTATAAAAATAAAGGTAGACAAGACAAGGAAATAATTAAAACTGTATTTTGAAATGTTTCAGGGACAGAAAGCATGAAGTAAGGTGATTGGACATATTTCAGAGAAATGAACGTTTTAGGTCTCGCAGAAACGTGGGAAGAGAAAGAGAATCAGCTAATGTCGGATAGGGAATTGGAGGGATACATGATAAGAAGAAAGACAGCGAGAAAAGAAGTAAGAGAAAAGAAAAGGAAAGAGCTAAGAGGGACTCATACTGGCAATAAAAAAGGGATTGGGATTAAAGGTGACATTGTAGGAAAAAGAAACAGAGGAGGCTATATTCGAGAAATGGACGATAGGTAAGAACAAATGGACTTGGGGAATTGTGTACATGAGACACAAGAGAAATGAAAACTATGAGGTAGTGCAAGAATGGGTTGAAAGAACAAAGAAATTAAGATAATAATAAACGGAGATTTCAACACGAAGACAGCAGGAGAATAAGGATTATGGGACCTACAAGGTGAAAGAGAAGAAAGAAAAAGCAAAGATTTGGCGATGAACCAAGATCGGAAAGAATGGATCAAATCGCTGGCAGAAACAGGACTAGGGTTAGAAAACGGAGGGATAGAAGGAGATTAAGAAGTACAATGTGCCTACATAGGACCGAGGGGATGCTCGATTATGGCCTACGTAATTAGAAACTGGAAAGGAAACGAACGGATAAAAAGGATGAGGATAGGAAATAGCATAAAATCAGATCACCTACCGATAGTGATGGGCATAATATGAAAGGAAGAAGAGGATAGAACAATGAAAAGATGGATGGAATGGATGGGAACAAGGAGAGAAAGTCAATTGGAAAGAACTCAAGGAGAAGCTGAGGAGGGCAATACCAAATGAAAAAATAAAATAAAGGTTTGAAGAGAGGGGATAGGAAAAGTGGTGAGATAAGGAATTCCATAATGGAATACAAGAAGTTAAGAGAGAGCTAGAGAGGTTAAAGAAGGGAGAAACAGCAGGAGAAGTGTGGAGAAAAAAGAGAAGAGAGTGCAGAAACTTCATCAGAACTTCAGGCTGCACTTATAAATTTCTAAGTATACAATTTCCGGAAAGTAAGAATTGAAATCTGACTATTTCTTTATACAGTAATAGATGCTATAATTAACGTAGTTTCCATAGGTGATGTTTTAGACCTTTTTTAAGTATGCAAAACGAAGCAAAATGTATTACTTCGACTTGTCTGTTCCTAATAAGAAATATTAATACATTTCGTCAAGCTGAACCTTAAGAAAATATAAAAATACAAGCACTTCAACGCTGACCGACGGAAGTTACGAACTAACATTTATTAGGTACAAATATTCCATTTTTTAGATCCGTATATCTTAGACTATACCACGACGATTATTTGGTGTACTTTACACACTGCTACCTCAAGATATTTGTCAAAGATATTTTTTATCGTGTATATATTCGAGTAGAAATCTTATTAAAAGTTCGGTTATAACTTTTAAATATCTTTTTAAAATGCATATAATACGAATTTTTTACCGGGATCAATGTGTTCTGTATATTACGCCTTAGATATGCTTGATGTTTTGAAAAATGATTATCAATACGATAGAGTCATTTTTGTACTACGGTTGGTCACCAATAAACTGTAGTTAATTTTTAAGGAAAATTGGAAAAAATTTAATTTCCGGAGTTCGGACTCTTTTCTTCATAGGCTCCTAAACAATCTTTTTAACGAAATAAACGTTACGGTGAATATAAAGTTAGGACTGTCATACATATGCTACTTCCTCTCAAAAGCAAGATTTTTAACTAAATGTAATGCATAGTACGTGGATTATGGAGTGTTAAGACTTGAAGTTATACCCAGGACAAGAAGATTGTGCACCAAGCTAGTTATCGAAACAGGCATCACAGTTAACAATTAGTCAGGACTTGTAATCATTCATCGGCCAATGTGTCTCTATAAACTGCTTTTTATCTAATTAGACGGGGTAGTACATTGTTTGCTGAGAGTTAAAACTTGTAGTCATACTCTGGACAGTGAGTCTGAACAACAAGCTCCCTATCGAAATAAACGTTAATTCAAAAATAAATCTAACGTATTCAAAATGACTTTTTAAATATTGAAATTTCAATATACATTCAATGTAAAATTCATAGAATTATTATTTTTTACTGCAATAAATATATTCTGTATATTAAGCCATAGACAAGCTTCGTCCTTTGAAAAATAATTATCATTACAATAGTCATTTTTGCATTACACTTGTACCAATAAGCGGTAGATAAATATCCAAGTCGATTGGACATAATTAAATTCGGACTCTCTTTTTATTAGTCTATAAAATAAGTTTTCTTTCTAATATTCAAGATAAATACCGTTTGCTCTATCTATGGGATCGAAACGTCATCAAAGGAGAAACACTTATTTCTCTATTGTTATACCTTTATCCCTCTATCTTCTTCTCTATCTCATTGGAAAGTAGAATGCATGAATAATGAGATAAGTGGATAATAGGGTGCTTGGCTAGTTGTGCGAGTGGATAGTAGGATGCCTGGTAGAACGGTTGATGCGAGAATTATGCTTTAAAAATCATCTCTCTATCGCTATCCCCTCATTTTTCTCTTTCACCCGCTCCTTTTCTTGATCGCTATCTCCTGCTCTCTTCCCCACTCTGCCTTTCTCCCTCCCGCTCTTTCTCTCTCTCTTTTTCCCGCTCTCTATCTCTACCGCCCTCTCTCTCTTTCTCCCGCTTTCTCTTCCACTATATTCTGCTCTTTCTCCCGCTCTCGTTCTTCTTGTCGCTCTCTCTCTCTCTCTTTCTCTGTCTTGCTCACAACTCCTCTCTCTCCATTTATCTTTCACACTATACCTCTCGCTCCCTCTTTCACTTCCTCTCAATATCCTTCTACCTCTCTTTCTATTTCGCTCTAACGCTTCCTCTTTCTCACTATCTTACTCCGGCGCTACCTTTCTCTCTCACTCTCCTTCTCACTCATCACTTCCTCCCTATTCTCACCATTCTATATATCCCCGTCTTGTTCCTTCTCGTCACTCCCTCTCTCTCTACCTATCCTACGCTCACTCACTCTCTCTCTCTCTCTGCCTCGCTCTCCACGCAACTTCTAATGTAAAATGATACAGTATCACATTGTTTCACGCTTTTCTCAAAACCCGCCAAATTAATCTTTTAGTATTCATTGCTCTATTCCACGATCTATATATTATATTTAAATATATTAAAATAGTTAAAGCATTCAGATAATAGCATGATGAATTAAACTGAACACTGTATAAATCAGGTCTCTATCTGCTGGCAGGTTTCTAGTGATGTCGGAAGTTATTGTAAGTAGTAGATTTTCTAGAAAAAGTCCTGAAAGGCCTAATGGGATGGTGTATGAATCCCGTCCGAAAAACCAATCACATAGTTTCACGCTTTTCTCAAAAACCATCCCATTAATGTTTTAGTAACCATTGCTCTATTTTACAATCTCAATATTTTATTTAAATATGTTAAAGTAGTTACAACATGATGCTAAATACGTGATGAATTAAACTGAGCACTGTATGCAACAGGTCTCTATCTCTTGGCAGGTTTCTAGGGATGTCCGAAGTTATTGTAAGTAGTAGAATTTTGTACAAAAAGTCCTAATAGGCCTAATGGAACGGTGTATGAACCCGTCCGAAAAGCCAATCACATAGTGTCACGCTTTTCTCAAAAACTATCCCATTAATGTTTCAGTATCCATTGATCTATTTTATGATCTCAATATTTTATTTAAATATGTTGCAATAGTTACAGCATGCAGATAATCGCGTGATGAATTAAATTGAACACTGTATGAATCAGGTCACTATTATCTCTTGGCAGGTTCTTAGGGATGTCCGAAGTTATTGTAAGTAGTAGAATTTTTTAGAAAAAGTAACAATAAGTCTGATGGAACGGTCTAAGCAGCCCTGCCGAAAATCGTATCAGAAAGTTTTCCGCATTTTCTCAAACGCAACGGCATTAATGTTTTAGTAACGATTGCTCTATTTTATGATCTCAATATTTTATTTAAATATATTAAAATAGTTTATGATGTTGTATTTTAACCGATATGGATACTGTCCGTACAACTCATTAATTATTTTATTATTCGGCCAATACTGCACTTTATTACTCGACAATTACCCTCTGGTTGACTCCTCGGATCTCGAGAGGAGGTTCGCTGAGCGGACGCCTGGACAAACGGCGCAACCCACGGAGATCCAATCTCGAGTTATTTAAATAAATAATTATCAACAATTTAAATTATTATGGTTCATCCAGGTTCTATCTACCTAAATGATCTATATATATATATATATATATATATATATATATATATATATATATATATATATATATATATATATATATATATATATATATATATATATATATATGTGTGTGTGTGTGTGTGCATATAATCTTTTCTAACGTTTATTTCTCGATAATAATAGCTATACATCAATTTGCATTTATAAATCATATCTATAAGAAATTCTATGCCAGCTCGTTAACAGTTAATATGCCGCCGTCACTTTACTCCATTCATTAATTGTAACATTTAATTTCTGAAATCTTTATTTATAAAACCTCGAAATTTACTACGTTAAATTTTTATAACCACCACGACTCTACTTATCGCCCGAATTCAACTACTTCGCTACTGAATTATGATCGCACGTGCGCAGTCCAATGGCCGCTCCCCGCCTCTACTCGCACACACCAAGTACCGACCGCGTTGCCGGTATTACCTACAACCTGTAATAAAAATGCCTCGAACTCGGGAACTCTCTCGACCTAAAAACACACAAAAATATTCGGAGGCGAACACACACAGCAACTCCGACTCTCCACCAAGCCTCGAACGTCGATTGCACTGAAACAGAGAAAATAATGGACTGCTCTCACCAAGTAATTTTCAAGTCAAATTACAAAACTCTCTTGAATAACTAGTAGACCGGGCGCTTTGTGAGCAAATACTCGCCGACCGAAAGTATATCGACTCAAGTTGAATTGAATACAAATTATTGACTCCTTCTCTGCTAACAAGTTAATGCATTCAGATAATCGCGTAATGAATTAAACTGAACACTGTATGAATCGGGTCTCTATCTGCTGGCAGGTTTCTAGTGATGTCCGATACAATTGTAAGTAGTAAAATTTTGTAGAAAAAGTCCCAATATACTTAATAGTTGTATGAAGCTCTTCTGTGAACCCTACCACATTGTTTCACGCTTTTCTCAAAACCCGCCACATTAATTTTTTAGTATTCATTGCTCTATTCCATGATGTATATATTTTATTAAAATAGTTAAATCATTCAGATAATCGCGTGATGAACTAAACTGAACGCTGTATGAATCAGGTCTCTATATCTTGGCAGGTTTCTAGGGATGTCCGAAGTTATTGAAAGTAGTAGAATTTTCTAGAGAAAGTTCTAATAGGCCTAAAGAACGGAGTATGAATCCCGTCCGAAAAACCAATCACATAGTCACGCTTTTCTCATAAACCATCCCATTAATGCTTTAATATCCATCGCTCTATTTCATAATCTCAATATTTTCTTCGGCCATGTACAAATTGTTAAAGCGTGTAGATAATCGCGTAACGAATTAAACTGAATACTGTAGAACCAAGTCTCTATCTCCCGGCAGGTTTTTAGAGATGTCCAATATAATTGTAAATTGTAGAATTTTAAAGGAAAAGTCCCAATAAACTAATAGAACAGTGTATGGATCTCTTCCGTGAACCCTATCACATTATATCACGCTTTTCTCAAAAACAACACATTAATCTTTAAGTATTCGTTGCTCTATTTCATGATATATGTATTTTATTTAAAAATATTAAATTAATTAAAGCATGTAGATAATCGCGTAACGATTTAAACTGAATACTGTATTAATCAAGTTTCTATCTCCCGGCAGATTTTAGTGATGTCCGATATAATTGTCACGCTCATCTCAAAAACCATCCCATTAATGTTTTAGTATCCATTGCTCTATTTTATGATATCAATATTTAATGTACATATGTTAAAATAGTTATAGCATGCAAATTTTCGCGTGATGAATTAAACTGAACACTGTATGAGTCAGGTCTCTATCTTCTGGCAAGTTTCTAGTGATGTCCGCAGTTATTGTAAGTAGTAAAATTTTATTAAAAAAGTCCTAATAAGCCTAATGCAGAGGTGTATGATTCCCGTCCGAAAAACCAATCACATTGTGTCACGCTTTTCTCAAAAACCATCATATTAATGTTTTAGTATACATTGCTTTAATTTATGAATTCAATATTTAATTTAAAAATGGTACAATAGTTACAGCATGCAGATAATAGCGAAACGATTTAAACTGAATACTGTATGAATTACGTTTCTATCTCCGTGTAGGTTTTGAGTGATGTCCGAAGTTATTGTAAGTAGTAGAATTCTGTAGAAAAAGTCCTAATTAACCTAATGGAACGGTGTATGAAGCCGTCCGAATAACCAATCACATAGTGTCACGATTTTCTCAACAACCACCACATTGATGTTTAGGTATCCATTGCTCTATTTTATGATCTCAATATTTTATTTAAATATGTTACAATAGTTACAGCATACAGATAATCGAGTGATGAATTAAAGTGAACACTGTATAAATCAGGTCTGTATCTTCTGGCAGGTTTTTCGTGATGTCGTCAAAAGTTATTGTAAGTAGTAGAGTTTCGTAGAAAAAGTCCTAATAAGCATAATGGAACGGTGTATGAAGCCCTTCCGAAAATCGTATCAGAAAGTGTTTCGCTTTTCTCTAAAACGACGACATTAAGGTTTTAGTATCCATTGCTCTATTTTATGATCTATATATTCTATATAAATATGTTAAAACAATTAAAGCATGCAGATAATCGCATAACGATTTAAACTGAATACTGTATGAATCAAGTCTCCATCTCCCGACAGGTTTTGAGTGATGTCCGATATAATTATAAGTAATAGAATTTTGTATCATTCATTCGTCTTGAAACTTTCAGGAGATCTTCAAAACATGTTTGATTGTATAGAAAACTTTTTGAAAATTTAAAAATTTTAGTTTTTAACAAAGTCTATTTTTTAGGATTAAAAGAAGAAAGTTAAATAAATATTTGATTTCTAAGCATAAATTAAGTATGAACGTTGTCTGAGTAGGTACTGTATTTTATTATTGAGACACTCTGGTACAATGTTATCTTTCAGAATTCCAACATATTATTGCACAATTTGTAATTCATATATTTTGATAGTAAATTACAGAAAATTATATAACTATCCCATAAAAACACAAAAGGAATCATAAATAATTATGAATTAATTTTTATTTAATTATTACTACTATTTCACTTTAAAGTCATTTTTCTCAATACTTTATTTTCATAAATTTTAGTTGCGTTTTGTGTAATAGATTTTCTTTTTATGTTTTAAATGTACGGTAATCTACCTTTTAAACACATATTTTTATAAATCTATGTCGCGACCTATTGATAAAAGTTTAAGTACAAAATTTGGCTCAGCAAAGATTATAATAAAATACATGATCTATGTGAAACTAAAAAATTGAAAATTTAATTTAGGCATAGAATTTTATTAGAAGAAAAAAAAATAATTTTGCCACATAGATTTATAAGTTTTACTTTGAAGAATACATAAATTCAAACTGATCAAAATTCACCGATGCCCGTTGCGTAAAATGATAAACAAAATAATGTTCTTATTTGAAGGTTTTCTAGCTACAGGAATATTTTTAGAGCGGTTTAGGGGAATACAAAAAAAAAACGAAAATGATTATAAATACATGCCCTGGCAAAATTACAATTTTTTATTTCATTATTAGTGTAAAAGTAATAAGATTTTCTTTAATCTAGTTTTAAGATGAGTGATAGTCTGAAATGAAGATCACTTTTGCCCATTCTGACTTTCAGTCGAGGCTAATCTTAAATTTGTTGCATAAACATTTCAGATCACTGTTGAACTTAAACTGAGATTTCTTTTTTGTAGTGTAGGTTTGATGAGTTATAACATATAGTTGGTGAATCAACCTTCAGGATGGTTTATTCTAGCAAACTACTGTGCTTTTTGGTATAGATACTGTCGTCATCAATATTTTATTACAAACGACAAAATGTATGAACCTTGCTTTAATGATACTTAGCGAATTTTTAGTTTAAAACCTATACAATTGTATAGTATTAACTCTATAGTTTACTATGTACACGGATGAATTTTTTTACCAACCTTATTTCTTCGTAGAGTGCCGTTTTATTTCGAAATTCGAGTTTTGGACCTGTTACAGAACTGACATATAAGACCTAATTTATTGATTTGTTTTAAAAGATAGCACTTATTTACGCATTTGGCTTTAATAATTATAGTTTTTTTATTATATTTTTTTCCACATGTATAAGTGTCGGAGGCCCGGACGCAAAGTGGGCAAGTAACGGCGGAATTACCCAGTTATTAATCAACCCACAGTAATTTATACATTTACTCTAAAACCTAATAAGTAAATATTTTTTAATATATAAAAATATATTACCTTGCATTATTACTGCTTACACAGACTTTCGAACAGTAAAAATTCAATGAGATTATAGCAGATAACACACAGCTCGTACACACAAAATCAATGCGTTTATACCATGAAAGAAACAAACTATAAGGTTCAAAATATGTATATAAAGGCCTCTACACAATCTTTTATATTTAGGGGTCTTGCACAAATAAATGAATAACGAGGAACGTCGCCGGACAGCCAATCACAATCAAGCTTTAGGAACATTCCACATTATGTGATGTGACTGTTTCGTGTTATTCGGCACACGCCAGAACATGTAGCTTGCACACCATCTACCTATGTTATTACACAGATTATTGTTATCATATTTGTTGACAATTAACATTTTTTAAATATTCTCTCACTTATATGTACTCTTATTTCCATCTTTACGAGCTCTTAAAGCTGTAATTATGCAGCATAGTTATATGGTGAACCAGATACATGTTCTGGCGTGTGCCGCATCACACGAAATAGTCGAGTCACAGTCACATCACACACATATATATATATATATATATTAATTTGGGAAATTTATATATATATTTTTTTTTCCCAAATTAATTTTTTTTCTAATGTTTGGTGTGATATCGGTTCTACTTCACAAAAAAAAGTTTGCAGCTGGGTAGGGCTCTGTATTTTAAAATCCCGCTTGCCGTAAGCCATCTACATTTTTCCATGTTATTTGAATGGAAAAAACACGAATATGAAGGAAAAGAACTAAGAAGAATTCTACTTGTTAACAAACATGATACTTAAACAGTGCTAAAATTTTAAGTCATTTAGAAAGCTCGTTAACGAGAAAAAAATTTGTGAAATTTTTGATTTTTGGTTTATATGAATATATGAATTTTTTGTTAACTACCATATCTTTTGGAAAACATGGTTACACATATTAAATTTTTACAGCGACTTTAGATAATAACTATTTATATTGCAAAAATCGTCAATTTATTTTCATGGTTATTGTTTTGTTTTGCGCATAAAATACATTTTTTTCTTTAAACTACCATACCTTTATGAAAATCTTCCTAACTTAATTAAAATTTGTACAGTGAGCTTAAAAAACATTTCTTTATGTAGTAAAAAAATGTTCTCTATTTTTGCAAAAATTGATTTTTTTGTTAATAATAAATCAAAAAATTAATTATTTTTTTTATAAATATGTTTGCAGTACTAGCTGTAGTATAACAAAACATAATTATTTTAAATATTAGACATTAATCTGCTACGTATTTACCAAAATGTTATTTTTTATCAGACCACGCCGCTCAAACCTCCTTAACTGGTGATTTGTATAGAGTTTCAGATTATAGGGTCTAATACCTCTAACTTCGTTCATTATATAAAGACCTTCAAATTTTTTTTTTTAGATCGTTCAATTTTATTGTTTCTAGCTCGAGGTTCATGCGTTTGTAATTAGCTCATTCTTCATTATATATAGTAATCAAATGAGAGTAAACGTCAAGACCATCAATTTCAGTACTCGTGAAACTTTTTTGATTTATCCTGTCAAAAGTTATGCCTGGCTGAATATTTTAAAATGATTTCGATAACAAATCTATGAACGTAAATTATTGCCAATATTGCAATCGCAATCAAATAAGTTTCCTAAACGTTTTTGAATTGTAAATACAATTGCATAAGTATTTAATTCGGTTTGTTTACTTCTTTTTGGTTCGAAGTTGGTCTGCTTAGCGATTTCTGAAGTTACTGCCAATCTGATCGTTCTTACTAGTTTACTTGTTCAAAAAGAACTCCCTCAATCGAGTCTGATTCTTCTGTAGTGGTAACCTCTCTTCGTAACCCATCGATGTATTATCTTTTTCTCCAGAGGTAGTTACGTGCATGGCCGGTAGATATGTAATTTGAAGTTCTGATTCCCAAGACAGTTACAATAAATTATCTATTAAGGTATTCCAAAGTATGCTGGATGTAATCGTTCCTCCCGAATTAATCTTTGACGTCGGCAGATGCTCTTGTGTATCATAACATGTCTTTTTGTAACCATTTGTTCGCATATTTCATGTTTTGTTTCTTCTCTTTAAAATGTAGTCTTCCAGAAGTCTTTGGATAACTTCTGAGCTCTGATCATCTATATCAAACTTATTGTCAGACTTAAATAATGCTTCCAGTGCATCTTTGGCATTAAGGAAACGAAAATAAGCATACCGCCCTGTACCCTTTTGACTTGTGGTGACATATATATAGACTAAACATCTAAATTTTTCAAATTCTTTAAAGAATACTTCGTGCTCAACTTCATGACGCAGTGGGAAAAATAGGCGTTGGCTGCCTCTCACCTCAGTATACCATTTATTTTTATTTAGATGTAATAGTTCCAAATGATTTCTTTTTAATATATTTTTATTTTTAACAACGGTTGTATCTAGAGGTGTTGAACTGTTATTATTGCTTTTTTTGGTCTTGATATTTCGATCTGTGTTTACAAGCTTAATCTGGTCTGAGTTATTGAGGAATTTTATTTTAATAGCGTCTTTTTAATCTTGGTCATTTATGATTATTTTTTTGATGATCAATATTGGTCCAATGGTTTCTAGATATTGTATCACCTGCCAGAATTAATATAGCGGTCCTCCTGAATACTAATTCGAACGGAGTAAATTTAGTCGAGGAATGCACACTGGTATTGTATAGGTGGCGGAAGGAACTAACTTGTCCAAATCATCATACTTCTGGGAGTATAATTTAACAAATTCCATGAACACAGCGTAAGTCCGTTCTTGGAATCCATTGGTTTAAGGTTGATAGCCTGAAGTGGTTAGATGATCAATATTTAAATTTCTAAACAATTTATCAAATATTTCAGACAGGAAACTGGTCTCTCGATCTGATAGGATTGCTTTAGGTGCACCATACTGACATATTAAATGTCGAGCTAGGACGTCTGCAATTGTTATCGCTTTTATGTCCTTAATTGGACCATCGATTAGGTATTTAGTTAAGTTATACTGTAGGGTCAACAGATGATTATTTCCGTTGGGAGTTGTTCTTAATTTTCCTACTGTATCGATGCTAACTTTATCAAAAGCGTCGATCGGGGCATCTGTAATTACACTGTAATGGTTCTCTGGTCTATATTCTATCGAATTTCTTTTCTTGACAATTTGAGTATGTTCGAATATAGTCAAGAATATCGTTTCGCATCTCTAGCCAGTAATATCTCTCTCTGATTTTTTCTTAGGTTTGGTTTACTCCTTTGTGTCCTCCTACTGAACTGTCATGAAGAGTGGATATTATTTTTAATGTTTCGTCTTCGGTAGGTAGTTCTTTGTTACCGTAACATACTGCGACCTTAATAGGTGAATTATTGAAGATATTAAATAACATATCTGTAAGGAGTCCTGATTTTAAAGAATCTGAAAATTCCCTGTTTCGTGTGACTCGCATTGAAAGTAGATTTTTTTGTAAAAGGACTGTTTTTAAGTCCTGAAAGATATTTATCAAATCCTTTATATCAAGAGGGTCATAATATTTGTTCTTCACTATTATTGAGAAAATATTATGATTCTTATATGGTGTTATTAAAATCTGTCCTAATTTGGGACAAATTAATTTTTTGTATCTTTATCTAAGCAATGTTATTAATGAAAAAATCACCAAAAGAAGCTAGTATCGTTATTGAATCCGGTCCTTCAATTATGCAACGGCATGTGTGAAAGTTCGCGTAAATTGCATTTACAGTCACGAATTTTCGTCGTATTTTAAATGGTCTTGTGACGGTCCTATGCCCGTATCACGACTGTCTTGTGACTTCGGTAACAGCCACGTCGCATACTTGGGTATGATTTTAGATATTCTTAAGTTATTAGTTATAATTAATTCACAAATAGACAATTTTGCAATGACAATTCTTGAATTCAGATAATAATAGTATATATAATTTAGATTAAGTATAACGAGGTCATTAATAATTTAAATAATCACTAGGATTATCAGTTAAATAATGACGATTTTTAAGGTCTAATAAAAAAGTATTGCAGGACCGAAGGTTATTAATCTACTTGTATTCAAGGCTGAATATTTACTTTCCAGGTTGTAGTATAATGATTATGGATAACAGCGTATCTAATTTTTACCTTATTTCTTATAATCAAAATTTAGTCTATATAGATGTTGACAATAAGTTTCTTTTATAAATAACTCATAATAATTAATCACTGTACCACAAATAATGATTCAGCAGGAAACTAAGGCTTTTATAAATAATAAGCTATTATTGTTGAATATTTCTTATTAATCTCTGATTAATAAAATTTATTACAATTTTTATACTTTATTATGTATACAAATATTTTTCTCTACTTTGAATAATCTTAATGTATTGTATTAATGCATTGCTTTGTAACTCTTATTTTTAAAGAGGTTTGGACAGAATTCCCTTCCAATCTCTTATATTATTGACGTTATATTCCCGTTAATTTATTTATAATTTGTATGTGGATTCACTATTCTATATAAAAGAAGCACTGATAACAGCCGTAGCAGAATGCTTTATCAAAGCGAGGTCCTGATTAATCGATATAAGGAATCTTAAGCAATAATTGAACGGTCGTTTAACCCATTTCTTCCCAAGCGGCCATTTTATAGTCAATTGGTTTTTTGCCTAAAAAATTGTCGAAAAAAAAAATTATAATAACCAATAGCACTTTTCTGAAGTAAAATTGTCCGCTCTTTCCGATTCTGAAGTCAGGATTTTGAAATTTCCGTTGGAAAATTTCAAAATGGCGGTTTTAGACAAAAAACCAATCGACTATAAAATGGCCGCTTGGAAAGAAATGGGTTAAGAATGGAAATAAAGAGATTTTAGCTCTACATATCACGTTAAGATACATTTTTGTAAAGTGCCCGACTAAGTATCTTGCCAGAGAGAGATTCCAATAGACGTATCTTACATTGAGTGACAGCAGTCCTGAGTCCGAACAAAGAATAAGTTCAAGGAAACAGAAGGTAAATCAGAATATACACTTTAAAAAAATAATATCAGAGATTCATTTACCGCACGCGTGCCCTATCCATTTATAAACGTTTCTATAATCTTAATATAAAGGTGAACCTCTGCAGGACGCTGGGGAAAAATCCAGGAAAATTTATAAATAATCTTAAGTAAAAACTTAACAATAAGTCGGGGCGCCTCCGGGATCTTATTTCTTCATTATAGAGACGTTGGTTTAAAGGTATATGACATATTTTTGACAGGGACTATACCGCTGAGCAGTCGCATTCCTTTGACACGATAAGAGCACATGTACATTTACGAGCCCAAAAGCGACTATATATACGTACATATGAAGCTATAGTAATTTTTCTTAAAGCTTGTAAAATAATAAATGGTTGTAAAATAAAGTTACATTGAATATTCTAAATTTTATACATTAATCGTAACCACTTTAATTTTGAAAAACATTAGTACTTTAAATCATTGTAAATTACTGTTAAACCATGCTAAATTTGGTAACGTAACATTTTATTAATAGGGTTATTTTTGATCAAGTGTATTAATTGTTTTCCATTATATATAGTTTTAATTCTCAGGTTTGATTTTACCGCAGTTAACGATTTAGTTAATGGAAAGCTAACAATATTGGGTAAAATTTGTTGTACCTTATACTTTCATTTAATATTATTTTCAAGAAAAGAGATTGATCCTGACTCAAATTAACACATTTTTAAAATTTGACATGCAGATATAGGTATATCCTAAGTGTTAGTTTATTACCACTCCTATCGCACTCCCTTCTTTAAACACACACTCTTATTGCACTTTGTGTTATTTTTCAGGTTTAGATATAAGTAGGGATCCGATCTTCTTTCCCCGCAGTAATAGTTTGAGAGATAATGACCAGGATCGATCGCTCAATTTACGAATAAGGAACTGTACGGTTTGTCGAGACAACTGTATATCTAGACCCTAACGCGGTGTAGCAACAATATTAGCCCAACAATTATATCACCCGGATTTGTCTATTTATAGTCCAGTTACGATTCAAGTTCAGGTCCATAATCTATATTTTTTAAAGTGAATTGATTACGGTAGCCTGATTAATCTTTTTACTTTAGTTATATCTAGAATACTGGATAAATATTACTGTTATTATTTTATTTACTGTATACAGTAAATAAATTAACTGTAATTTTAAACTTATAAGTTTAAAAATTTGATCGAAACAAAGCATACTATATTAATCTTTGTGCCACAAGCACGATTTTCGCGATTTTCTGTACCTATTATTAACCCTTTGCGGGGCGAATTTAATCTAAAAAATCGAAGTTTTTTCATCTTAAATTGTTTATAACTAATTATATAAACAAACATTTGTAAATTTAAGCTCAGGATTTTATTTCTTAGGTATCTAGGATTATATAGAAAAATATTTGAGCAAGGGGTTAAGCGGGCCTAAAGGACCATTTTTCAGACCGGCGGGCGCTGATACGCATAAGCGGGTGCAAAAGTAAATAAGCGGGCGCAAACATAAATAAGTGGGCGCAAAAGTAAATAAGCTAGCGCAAAAGTAATAAAATTTTTCGGAAAATTGCTATTATATATTATAACGGGGTGCTCAATCATTAATAACAATTGATTAATTGACTGAGTTAGCGTCCTGCAGGCGTGCGTGTGCGCCGCTTATCGCAGCTCCTACCTTTGAGACGGCCCGCGGCGACTCGCCATTGTAACCTTACCCCGATGTAGTTGTGCAGGCTTTTCCCACGTATACACCGAATCCACGAGGATTCGGTTTCGTGCTGAATTTCCTCGACGCACTGGTTTTCGCGACCTGGAAGGAGCTTTTTTCGGCCTAACTCGATGCGCTTAGCAGGCGGGTTCGGGTTAATTAAAGGCACACTGATTTAAGAAAAACAATAGACGAGTTTATTACAATTACTTTGACATGTAAAAAACCGAGTTGATAATAATAATAAAATCGCGTAGGTCGAGCGTCGATTGCGTGTTCAGTACGATCGTCGCTGAACATGCCGCCGGAATAGGAGAGGGTTGCGATCGCGCGCGTTCCCTCTTCACCGTGGGTTGTACGGAGCACTTTTATCTTTCGGGCACGGCACACTATTCGTAGTGTAGCCCTATAAACGTCCGCGGTTGCCGCGGGATAGCCCTTACATTTACTATCTAGAGTGCGACGGTACGAGGTGGTGACACGCCGCTGACGATGTCGCTCGATGCTTCTCTTCAGCGAGGCTCTCGGTACAGCTACTCTTTGCGGCGCGCGGGCATGAGATGGCGTCTCATGCCCCTTTCGCGCCTTCTCGTTCGCAAATTATATGCGACTCGTTACAATGTGTATATATATATAAGTTAAAAAAATACCTAATCACTCTTTTTTCTATCTTGTAACAAATAAAAATAATTAATGAGTTTTAAAACAACTCTTCTAAATGTATGGTTGCCGCATCAGAAAAAAGTTGCTTTAGCCCCGCTTAATATGTCAGAAAAACGCAGAAATGAATACATCCGTGCATACATACATTGCAGTACGAGTCAAAGGCGAGTTACCACGAGCCGAAAGCGAATTTTGCAATATACTATTTGAGTTATGTTGCGTTTTTTTATGATTTAAAATTTCGCTTAATTTATACACTAGTTATTTTGATTAAAATCTGTATCTATTACTATACGTTAAAAAAAAAGGTTATAATTTAATGTCATAATTGTTACGCATTTATTTATTACAAAATTAGAATCATCTTTCTTTTTATTCTAATCTAATAATTGATGTTTCTAGTTCATTATTTTATTCATTTTTGCATTGTTTTTTTTATATAATTTTCAATTTATAAATTTTCATAACACTATCCTATTATTTAAATTAGTAAATATATCAGAAAATCACTGAATACATTTTAAACATAGCTAGTAGAAAGAAAAATTACTTGTTATCCTAGATACTAAATATTCACTTACATGCACTTTTCACAAACAGCGGGCCAGTAGATTCCGGTACTTTCAGGATTTTAGTGCGGGATAAAAGCCTTTGACGGTAGAATTTCTCCGTAAAATTAAGCCATATCGATCCAATGAGATGACAGGCAATTGATAAATCTCTCAGTGGATAAATATGACCATTGAATCACACAGTATTATGTAAACCAAAGGTGCAAGCCATCCTCGACAACACGTTTTGTCCCCCTTGACGCATGAGTAGTCTGAAAGAAATATATATTTTGATAGATATATGTTTTGAATGAGGTAGAATAAGAGATAGGGTTGCTCACTAATTAGATTATATAAATAAATCATCGTTATTACCTTAATAGAAGCAAGTTTAATCGCAAAAGAAATAGGCTTGGCGAGTCGACAGTGCATTATATGCCAAGTCACAGGCTTCTGGTAGTGGAAAATTCTGAAAGAAAAAGATCCAAAATTTTATCACAAAACAACAGGTCCTGCAACATTAGTTTTTATTTCACATACATACTTGTAGGCCTTAAAACTTCTCACGCGTGTTCCTTGGACTTATCAGTAGTTTACTGATGTAGTTTTACCCACTTGTATTCTATTTTAAATAAACAAATTTAATAGTAAATTTCACTACTTTCGCCACGGATCAAAACATTGCAGAGAGCACGTTAGGCTATGTCAGCAGCAACAAGCATAGACTAGGAAGATACTCTTAAGAGAGAAACTCCACTGAGGCTACAACACCCATTCTTTCGTTCCGTGCATCTAAGCTTGACACTCGCGCATGCGGAGTTCAGTAGAGTCCTTTGAAACCATTTATAGGAAAGAATATAGTAATCTACACAACTCTATTAGTACGGAGATGAATTGCGCCGGTTCAAATACGCGTATAAATGAGACGGGTTAGATCTGACGGTCCCTCGGGGGATTTAAAATTATAAATTTTTAAATTTGCTTCAGGTTAAGGCAGCAGCGATTATTGAGACGATACTAGAATGGCACCACCCTGTGGTAATGTGATAAGCGGTATCAGGATGGGTTCCACTAAATGAGTAAAAGGAGGTACGTTTTAGTGGGTCGGTTTGCGATGCAACGGTTGTGTAGTTTTTCCGCGTTTTTGTTTATTTTATTTTTCATCCTATTTTATACACACGGTGGATGCATCCCCAATCCAGCCCACACTATCCGGCTGTGCGGACCCAGTCCGGTGTCCCTTAGATGGCATTTCCTACACCCCTCGAAAAATAGAACCTTTATTAGTAGATTAAATTGCGCTAATAAGCCTATGAAATTAACGATTCAGAGTATCATATACACAAATCTATTAATAAATTTAAATATTAATATATACAGGTTGAATTAATAGTCCGAACAACTATTTATGTAAATTTATTAATAACATTTTTATTACAATAATTTACCCTTCCTCAAAAGTTAAATTAAACATTTATATTCACAATTTATCAACAACAGTTTGTTAGTTTTTTTATATTTCAATCATTTTTAAACACTTGAAACAAGCGATTTGAACTTGTAAAATCAAGACATTTATTGGGATTCGAACGTCTGACCAACGCTCATTAAAATTATACTGTGAACCTTTTATTTATATTTCTTGTAGAGGAGCCGTTGGAATCTTATATTTACGCGAGATGAAGAATTTTTAATTGGACATTCGAACGGGGTTTTGCAAATGTATACATGACAGGATTTGAACAAACTAAAGTTGATTAAATACAGTAGTTATCATTACTATCAATATTATTATCTAGGCATTTGAACGTAAATTTTTTTAATTAGTGTTAGAAATAGGATCTGAAAGCGAAGTTTGTTAAACATTCAGGATTCGCACGCAAGTTCTTTGAAGGGAAATCGATCTCATTCAAAGTAATCAATTATATATATATATATATATATATATATATACTGCCTACAATATTACTGCCATTTAAAAAATAAAAGGAGATCTTAATATATATATATATATATATATATATATATATATATATATATATATATATATATATTAAGATCTCCTTTTATTTTTTAAATGGCAGTAATATTGTTGTTCTTTAAATTAAAAGCAATTTGTTAAAAAAATCCGTTTACATAAGGAATACAGATTTTTGAAGTATTTCTGGCTTGGTGGATATTTATGTGTCTATTATTCGATTTTATTGAAGCCATGCGCTTGTTTGTATATTTTCTTATAAAGTGGTCAGGATAATTATTTTCTTTCAATATTTTGTGAACTGTTTTTACATTTTGATTGTGAACGTTTGCTTTAGATAATTTTATTGCTCTGTCTATTATATTGAACACCATCACTATTTTCTGTGAACAAAATAATTCCATAAGTTTTTTAGATAAATTATTAATCAAAGACAATAAAAATATAATAACTAATAGATACTCAAAACAGACTTTCTCTGGATGTTGTTTATATTATAACACCCAACACCCCATGTCACAGAAAATAGCGATGGTGTTCAATCTAATAGACAGAGCAATAAAAATATCAAATGAAAAATTTCACAATCAAAGTGTAAAAACAGTTGACAAAATATTGAAAGAAAAAAATTATCCTGACCACTTTATAAGAAAATATACAAACAATTGCTTTTAATTGAAAAACAACAATATTACTGACATTCCAAAAATAAAAAAAGATATGAGTAGTATAATTATAAAAGGTAAAGACAAACGGAACAAAAATATTGAGAATCACGTTGTTTACAAATTAAAATGCAAAGATTGCCCCGCAAGATACGTAGGACAAACAAAAAGAACTGTCATCACGCGCATATATGAGCATAAAATATCGAAAGATAATGTTATAGCTCTGCATAGAAATAAACTGAATCACGATTTTGACTATACTGATTTCAAAATTTTAGATAAAGACCCAATAAGCAACAAAAGTTTAACTTCTGAAATTATCTACATACATTTACAAAGTAAGCCCATAAACAAAAAAGACGATATACAAAACGCCAACTTCATAATAAATACGCACACATACTATAAAACAACAAACAAAAACTCACGCACGTGTTTAATACGCGAACTATATTTCGTCTGGCGATGTTTAAGAAGTTTACGCTCGCAATGACTCATCCGCAGGTAAGATTATGCCTATATAAGGAAGTTGCATAGCTGTGTCTAACTGTCAGTCGTAAACACACCTCGGACCAAGCAAGACCTTACATACTTGGACTCCCTTCCTCCCTGCATTTTCGCGGAAGAGGAAGCTTCTGTTTATTGACGTTGCACTTTTGACTAATGTAATACGCCGCCTAAATAGGTAAATATTTATATCATGTAAAATATCGATATATGTGCAAAATTTTCTATGTAAAATACGATTCCATATTAATGTATTTATTTGTATAATTGTGTGTAAAATAAATTGTTTTCAGATTTCTGATGAGGGTGACAGTGTTCGCCGAAACGTTAAAGAAAACTTGTTTTTTTCTTCAAACAAACTTTACCTCGGGAAGATCAATAACTTTTCTCCTTTCCATATATATATATATATATATATATATATATATATATATATATATATATATATATATATATATATATATATATATATATATATATAAATAATATAGCCATGAAGTCAGGATTCGAACACGCCTATTAATCTGTTTAACTATAACAATAACAATCGTTATTATAATTATTACCATAAAACGATTTGATCATACGTTATTTTAAAATAAACTTTTTCCATAGGATTTAAACGCGCATTTATTAATATTCTTTATTTATTAACAAGGATTCGAACTTCAATTTCTTTTTAGTTTTTAATCTAACTATACGCACGCGAAGATAGTAATACTGTCGGAATTCGAACGCACAACCAATGTTGATTATAATCAAATTATTCACCTTTTAGCCGATTTTCGTGCAACATAGCGTTAATATTCTATATATTTAAAATTTCCTTACATGTTTTGAATGCAGGATTCGAAATTGTACCCATCATTCGAAGATTCTTTTTTATTTTATATAGGGTATATTTTAATTATTAGCATTATTTTCTTTTTAACTCAATTTTATTAATGTATTTAAGATTCTATTTTTAGAAAATTTTGATTTTGTTTTATTAAAATTAGTTATTGATTTCAACTATTTTAAATAATAGTTTCCATTTGTTTTTATAATAATCATACACGGACCTTACAATGAGACATATACAATTTTCTTAAGATCATCACATTAGCTTCACCCGACTGGACCAAACAATATATATATATATATATATATATATATATATATATATATATATATATATATATATATATATATATATATATATACTGTACAGGTAAACCAAAGACACGTGAAATTAGGACCAATATAATTATTATTATACACGATTACGCTTTGACATACCTTAAAACTTATCAACCTATCCTAAGTTACCCAAGGTGCAGAACATTTGTGACTGGTAATACTGAATCTCCATCGCAAGATGCAGAAGATTTGTCACTCGATGTAATCCTTAAATCTCATAGGTGCAGAACATTTGTCACTGAGACATGTCATGTCAACCTACCTAACCTTTTACTTAAGCCAAAATAAAAATGTAGCGGTAGGAAATACCAATTAAGAAAACTATTTGCTCAATTGCACCTACTAGAGACCGAACAATTGCATTATTACCAGAAAATTAAATTGTTAAACGGGCAGTCGACTCCATCTACCAAAACAGTATTATGAACATGAAATCCTGAGGACCAAAATAAAGTATCAATAAACGACACCCAAAGCCAAGACCCTAATAATCAGCCAGAATGTACCGAAAATAAGTGGAGATTAATTAGTTTAAATTGATATTACCATGTGCAGTGCCAGGACCGAATAATTATTTTTACAGGATTACTTCAAATACTTTAAATTTAAATAAGGGTACATTATAGGATTTGAATCCTTATTCGTTGGTCAACATATTAGGAAATATTTAAAAATAATATTAATTGAATAGGAATATCGAAAATATATAAATTTGAATGTAAAACCATTGATTGTCAGTAGGATTTAAATTTAGGATAGACGATTATTTATTTGATTTTCAATCATAAATACTCGCGAATAAAACAAATTATAATCATTCAAAATATTTTCTAGTGAATATTAATTGATGAGAATTTGGATACCATCTTGATATCAAATCTTTGATATATTACAATACCTTAAAATTAAGAATTTACCGAATTTATAGTCTAGAGCAAAAAGATAAGAGGAAGTTGGTTTATCATATGCTTATCATATACCAAATGATACGTATACATATTATTGGGCTAATAAGTGAATTATTTGAAGGACTAATAATACAAATTTGTAACGATTAATTTCATCTGTATTGAGGACTGCAATTAAAAATAATTTCGAAGTTAATAATTTAAGAATTCGTAGTTAGACCCAAAGAGACATAAAACTAAAAGCAAGAAATAACCTAAAATCCAATACGATTATAAAACAATAAACTTTTTATTTGCTCATTTATTTACGTTTTTTATAAGCAAACTATACTGGAAGATTATTTTGGAGATTTTCGTATAAATTTCGAAATAAACATGAATAATCAAGTGAATAATAATCAGGAGGCTAACTGAGGTAATAACCAGGACCTGCCGGGAATTCAGGGTGGAGTCGTAGTTGGAAATGCGGGAGTTAATCAACCCGATTTGGTAACTGTCATGACTGGCAGCTTTAATTTCCAGAATTTCATAAATACAATACCTATCTTTGATGGTAAAAATATGCCATTGTCTGATTTTATACAGGACGTTTGCAATGGAGTTGTATATTCTACAGCTGCCAATGCGAATTATTATCTAAAGGCAGTAATAGGAAAACTATTCGGACCCGCGCGAAAATGTATTAATAATCGAGAATTTGATTCTTCTTTAAACTCGAACATGGCTCGTCATAATTTCGAGATGACAAGCCAGCGATACCCCAACCAGAGATCTTCCAACGAGAGATACTCGGACCGAAACCAGAACCAACGAGGAATAATTCAATTACCCCAGCTGAACCTATCACTCCCGAACCAATCACAAGAACCACCGACAATGTTGAATCAAGTAATGATGATCACGAACAAGACAGAAAAGCGCGAATCACCCCGTGAAAAGGATATGCGAGCACTGAATCGATTGACGATAACCCAACAGAAGTAAGACTTACTGTAGAAGTAAGAGTAACTGAAACCCTAACTCCATGGCTCATATTCATATTAGATAATGGTGCGTCAGTTGATGTAGTTAAAATAGGATCTATAGACCCCGAATTGAAAATAGATGACAATAAATGTACCAAACTAACAGGAATTACTGAAGAGACCATAGAAAGTTACAGGACTGTTAATTTAATATTAAAAGGACACTTTAACGAATATCATGTAGTGGACGATTGTTTTCTAATAATCGGGGATGGTATGCTTAGTAGAAAATACTTTAAAGAAACTGAAGTCATAACTAGCTATTACACAAACGCAATGGTAATAAATACAAACGTTATGCATCCTATATCATTCCTAGGGACTGAAGACAGTAAAAACAAAAAATTAAAATTAGCAAACAGATTTGAATTAGATATGGGTGGTGACCAAATAATGGTGATGGTTGAACAAAATAATAGAGATGATTCTGACGAAATTGATAATAAGACAGATATTAAGATACTAGAAACAAACGAAAATACACCGACAGAAAAGTTTACAAGACCAGATAACCAACAAATACTCATCCTTGATAAGACTACAGATGACATCACGGAAAATATTACACAAACAGATACCCACCAATCTATAGAGGACGGGAAGGTAAAATATACTTTAGGAAAACGGTTTAAATAAATTATACGTATAATCTTGTTAAAAACAAAATAACAACACTTGCAAAATTATAGCGATTAATACTTCGAACGAAGACATGACAATTCAAGTAGACCTAAAAGAACTTATCCCTTTCGAGTTTAGTAACCCTTCATTTATAACGGACTCTGAAAGTGATGCTGGGACTATTATACTAGTTCGAATGAAACTAATTGAGAGAATGAAAGCCATGATAAAGCGAGAACAAATGGGTGATGAAGAGAGAAAAAGTGTAGATAGGATTATATCGGACTATTATGACACCTTTTTATTACCTAGAGAGCCTTTGGCTTATACCAATAAAGTAGAACATGATATTCCAACTGAAAATAGTATTCCCATTGACAGTAAACAGTATCAACATCCACTCGCTCACAAACATGTAGTAAAAGAACAAATTGAGAAAAAAATTAAAGAAATATAATAGAGCTCTGAAGTTATCCCTTTAATTATCCAGCCTGGATAATTTCAAAAAAGCCAGACAGAAAGCGAAATCCTACATGGCACGTCGTTAACGACTTTAGGGAATTAAATAAGAGAACTATTGGTGACGCATACCCCTTACAAAACATATCCGAAATAGTGGACCAACTTAGATACCCTTAGATACCCCGTGGATACCCTTACATCCCAACATTGTATTTTGTAGAACATAAACAGTCATTATGGTGGATACCGAACATGAAACTAAAGGACCTAATGAAGTACACGTAGATTTCAATCAGAAGATCACACTAATAAGCATAATTGAAATTTTTGAACAAATTGATACTCCTATCATAATTGAAATAAAAAGAGATACAGACAAAAGAAACAAATACATCATTTTGACATTTGAGACTCAGCAAACAGTACAACAAGCTCAAGAACTTATACAATTACTCAACGGATCAGATATGATTGCGATCAAAAACCAAACACCAACAGTCAAATCGGAAATATACGTATCACCCACTAGCAAACAATAAAATAGAAAGTTAGATAAAAAAGATTAATTTTTTCTAATACCGTAGATCGGAACTGATAGAGAAAAATATGAAACATTCTTCTGGCATTCTTACAATTTCGAAAATTAAACTATTATGAATCAGTTAGAGATAAGAGGGGAAAATTATCATTCGGTTACCGACAATATTATCGGGAAGAAGATGCCATGATAGTTATAGAAAAAAGCAACCCAATTTTTAAGGCACAATTTGCGAAATACAGAACGAAATCTCAATTACCTAGTCCATAATCATCCAATGTCAAAAAGACTACACTGGGCATGTGGCCAATTAATAGAAGCACACATATATCATTTACATGACCGTACCTGCCAAAAGTAATTCAGAAATAAGCTACGTACTTTTACTAAAGTCTACACTAACAAACTTCAGACAATAAATACACCCACGATAACATCTAATACACCAGTTACGAAGAACAACTACCATCAGTACAAGAATTATTAGTTGCTGTTAGTTATATCAAAACTATTAAACAGAACCAACAACACAATGAAATTAGATAAATAATCCAGGAACATACCGTAAACAGGGACCGATTACTATCTCAATCAACTGACAATAAAATAAATTAAGTAATTCTGAACCAATCAGCATGTACCACTAAAACCACCAAGGACCGATGCCTAGACGTAGAGCCAATATATAAATATTTAGAAATGGATACACCTATGGACCAATTTATGGAAACTGAACATTAACACTGTACAATACAATATTTACACATATCTTTAAATTGGGGAACTATTTTTGTAAAATGTAACAATTAATAAATTTCATATAGTCAAAATAACAACGATATTTTTTTTGTTATTAAAGAACAAAGACAATTTCACACATGTATATCTACTAAAAAGAAAAATATTAATGCTGACAATTCTACGATCAATCATGATCAATTCATTATGAATCTTGTCTTTGTTCATTAATAATTAACGGGACATCAAATATTATCTTTCTTTTAAACTTAAGCTCTATCTCACAAATTTTTCACTTCATATGCAGCAATAACCATAAAAAATTGATCACTCCCTTGATCTACATTGCAATAGAGTAAGGTTAAAGGATTTCCAACCTTGCATTCGAATTCCAAATCAAAGGTTATGAAACAAATTAGAATTTTACCAAAAATAATATATGTAAGATGTAAAATAACAATAAAAAGAAAAAAATTTGTTAAAATGATAAGTATTAATAAATTAGCATAAATAATTAACAAAATATTTAATCAATCCGCATATATTAATATCGAATAAAAAATAAACGATTTGGTAATATTATAGTCATATATATATATATATATATATATATATATATATATATATATATATATATATATATATATATATATATATATATATATATATATGTTGCGTCAATCTTTAACCCTAAAAAGTTGTGCATATAATTTCCATTTTCCTTTACTGCAATATCTTTTATATTGTATTATATTAATATTTTCCAGTTCCATCAACAAGTTCGCTTTTAATACTTCCATCAAATCACAACTTTTATAACTATTTATATATGGATCAATACTACATGAATATTCAAGACATCCAAGGAGTACATATCTTTTATTATCTATTGTTTGTTGTTTATTGTTTAATATTTATTGTATATTGTTATACAACAGTATATGGTCATACTTCTAATTAATTTTAAAAGTTAATTTTTGCCTCCATCCTATGGAGCATCATCTAATGCTGAATAATGTGGCCAAAACGGAACTGCAAGGTTCACAGAGAACTTCTGGTGAAATTCCACTTAATAACCTATACGCATTGGCATTTTTTTTAAGAGAAATAACATGCGACATATTTTTGGAAGAGTAAAAAATCGGTCCAAACTTCTGACAGACTAATCATCCATTAATATTTGCACCGGTCTCCAATATTTTAAAAGAGCAACGGCTCACTAGTTGATATTGCTGTGGATCCTTCAAAGAAAAGATCTATCTATCTATATTTAGTACAACTATAACACTTGTAACACCACATTTTGTGGGTGTTACATAAACTTCCAGTCCGTCGAACGAGCTGCTCAGTGCAAGTCTGATGCTCGACAGAACTGGCCTATACAACATTTAAGTGCACACTACTCACCCATTACACTCACTAAACACATACCCACACACACTATTCTACTCGAGGACACAGAGAAAGCGAGCTCTCCAACACCCTGAAGCAGCTGAAGATGACGCACAGAGCCTCTAGAGCCTATAGAGCCTCGCATAGGTTGGAGCTGGCTGGTCTCGGCTGGGGTGCGCTGAGCGTATCCTGGTGTCTTCTCTCCTTGCTTCCGTTCTTTCGAACCAACCTAAGAACACATGCATAACGATTAAAACTTAAGAAAATAAGCAAAATGGTATTAGAATAATACCCACCTGATTTTATGCCTTGAAAGGCATTAATGGGTCGACCTTGGACGGAGCAGCTGCTTCTCTAGGTACTCTGGTGGCCTGCAGTATACACCCTAGAAAATATAAAGCTGAGTTAGCCTACAGCAGATACGCACATCAAACTGGAACTCTCTTACCTGATTTGGAGGGTTTGTAGAGGCAGTGTGGTCTCTCAAATGCAGCAACCCATCTCAGCTCATGGCCCGCTCCTCCATAACAGCAGCAGTAGCAGTCTCCGAAGCACTCGCCAGTCACCTAGAAGCAACCTAGCATTAGCAAGGGGAGATTACAGTGGTATACAAAACACTAATATCACCTGATAGCAGTGGCAGTTGAAGAATGCAGTGTAGTAAGCTGCATGTAAATATAACCTCTTCGAGGTTAACCGTGTCCACTGCTCCTGCTGCAAATACGCAGTTCTGGGCCTTGCAGCTCTCTTCTTCGTGACCCTTCGTCGGCACCGTTGTCCAGATATACCTCCTGCTGCATCCCTCGTCGTACTTCCTCGTCCTGGCCACTCGTCCTTCCCCGCCCCTCCATATAGCGTGACGTCACCGCGAGCAGACGCTCCCCTTTCCTCCTTCTTACTTCTCTTTCTTCCTCACCAGACGCATGCGCTGCACCCTCAACCGGGCTCGCTTCACACTACCGAAATCCGAGTGTAGCGCCGCGGGGACGAAGCGACAACTCGCTCACTTCGTACTGAGCCGCGTTCGTAGACACTTCGCTTTTTCTACCTGCTCCGTGCGAAAACATCGGAATTAACTTTCTCAACTTCGCGAATCTATGACCCTTTCGTGTCTCGACATTTTCGTCGATCTCGTACCGTGTGTGTCGATCAACTTGTATCTTCGAAGGAGGCCACACCGGATTTGAAAAGATTAAATTGCACAGAATATTATTGTGCTGAACAAGTATATATCTATTGTAAAACTAGCGCCGCGCGCGTGTCGAGCATCGCGTGTAATTTATTTAAAGTCTCGCATGAAAATAATGTTAAAGCCTGCATGTGCGGTGCAATAATCTTGGCTAGTATAGCTAAAATTATTGTCATACACTACTATATAAATACTGAACTAATTCACCTCAGAACCACGAATATTTGTAATATTCTGACTAATTATTTCAGGATTAGAAATACTCTAACGATTATATAAATAAGGTAATAGGTATAATTTGCCTTATCTTGATCTATATTACAATAAAAAGATAGTCTTGAAGATTCGGCCCGTCAATTAAAGTTGTTTTAGATCCTCCATATTATATTCTTTCTGTATCCCTATACTATCCTATGTTATTCAATCGAAGTTCTAATGACCTATTAAGTATGATAATTTGTGTTAATCCTATTTAAACAAACCGTAATTTTCTTCCAAAAAAAACGGATGAAACCTAATCTATTCTAACCTTTCCCAGAAGAAATAAGTGATGAGAAGTGTACCAACAGTACCATTGCTAAATGCACACTACCTGATATTTCTCCTTTCTAACCTAAAATCCTCATAACCTTATCACTGATAAAGTTTACTGAGGACGGCAAACATTCTTAAGGTGGAGGGGAATCCTTTAGATTTAAAAAATTATGATGAAATTGAAAATACACACTTAGCTTCGAATCTCATCGTTATCATATACACGTTAACTTTAAAGGATTTTAGAATCATAATGAAATGAGCAATACTTATGACATCAAGAATGAATGTGACTGTGTGGGTTTTGTTTAGCGAAATACACCAATACATATATTTAATTTAATTTTACGTCTAATAAGCTTTATTCCAGCGTACCTTAATATTTTAATTATAATATAACATTATTATAATGGTAGTAGAATTTTATTTTTCAAATTTCTATTCAGCCATGGAACTGCATGACCTTCATTTATCTGTTACCTCTGTACCCAATGTAGAAGATACCTTAGTGAAATTATCATGTAACAAAACCATTTCCCCCAACCTTCATTGTTCCCACCAAGTACCATTTACCACGAACAAATCAGTAATCGACACACCCAAAACCTTAACATTCCCTAAAGAGTGAAGGACTCATCCCTTAAAATCCTTTTGTTACAGAACCATAGACCTCACTTCAAGCGCCGACGACGCTATGAAACTTCTGAATCAATTGGATATTATATTACGATATCTTTATCGGTCTGAAAAAAAATCTAAAGAATTAAATATACTTTATGAAGGACCCATAGAAAATGCTATCGCACTATTTCAACAAATTGGCCCCATGACGCATTACCCACCATGTTTCAACATCACTAAACAGATACGCACCGGTTATAGAACCTTTGACGGACCCAGCCAGAAACTCAAGAGAAGAAACAACCGAATAACAACCCCTCGATTTAACAATAAACAATAGCGCTCACGGACTAAATGAAGAAGATGATTTAGGTAGTGAAGAGCCTGAACCAGCAGTGGTGGAAGAAAACCAAATAAGAAGAGAATCAGATTTATCAAAAGCAAATAATATGCGACCTCGATCTACACAGAACCAAACATATGACCCATGACGTTTATTTGTTCAAATCCCTCGAGGCACCACTTTTGAATATTACCATGGAAACTTCATGTTCTACGGACCCATTGATTATACTATATATGTAACTGAAAATGAAAAGAAAGAAAAGCCCAGAGGTTATGAAATCCAGTATTTGGGTTTTATTCGGAATTGTTATATACAAGATGAAGCTCTCTCTCTCTCTCTCTCTCTCTCTCTCTCTCTCTCAATGCCCAAAATGATATAAACCACTCTATATACCACCAAGTAGGCTATGACCATGGGCCGACCTTAGTCAAGTGACATGATACCATGAAAATGTTAGAAAGCATGTGTGTCGAAAGGAATTCAGCTCTCATGTCATGATATGCCAAAAACAGCGTTATGCCCGTATATGGACCACAATTCAACCACGAATAAACCTATTGACCAAAGAGTATCCTGACCGGAAGTTTGTATATTATTTGTGTCAAAACCGTATCTTAAGACGTGAATGGACCGCACATATACACACGTGTAATTATGGTTATTATGAAAGCGCAACTAGAAACAACCCTGTTGTCGAGGACCTAAATGATGCAAATGAATTACCGTAGAATTACCGTAGAGGTGGAAACCACTCCATCCGTGAAAACAATCAAGGGACCCTACCCGAAAGGATCCCCACTCCGTGCCAGGAACTTGAGACCATCGCAAGTTGTTCGGAGACACCAAATGAGAACTCCTAGCGATCCAATACACCAAGCGATGTAAGAGTAGAAAGATTAGTTCAAATAAGACCCCAAATAGAGGATCAGAATAATCTTATCCAATTGGATGAGTCAAGGACACCAATACCACAACTAAATTATTTGGACGACCTCAAAGATCTTCAACTATAGAAGGATTACCATCGTTAATTTGAAGATCGTTTATAGTTTTTGTATGGACTCAATATATTTAAATTTTTGTAATATGCTTTAAATCATGTGTATTTGAACTCCTGGACCCATATTTATAAGTTAGTTAGTTAGCATTCGAGCATAGTTAGATATGGGTTAAAATAAGATTGTATGCTAATTTCAGAATAACTTAATTTCGGAATACGCAGTATCAAGGCAAAATCAATAAGGTAAACATTACACCAGACTTTAAGTACCCACAGACATGACATTATCTTTAGTACCAAGGTAAGATCGCAGGGCATTTACATACGATCCTCAAGCATAATCCTAACCTACTTATAAAAATCCATATATGATCCTATCCCAAGTTACTTTTATTCAATTCCCCAACCCCAAATTAATTCAAAAGATTAATCCAGCATGAAGTTAGCACTATATTATCAAGACAACCCCATCCTTAAACCCAACGATAGTGTATTTCAATGTGGACAGTCAACTGTATGTACAACTATCATTAGGATAAGAATAATGCTCAGTTAGGGAGATCCAAAGGCAAACATCTCCATCTAGCCTTCACTTGTTAGGAATACCCATAGCAAAATATTGCTGGTAATAATCCTATAAAGTAGATGAAGGACTCCCGTAAGTATAATTCAAAAAGCTCGATGTCAACAAAACGAGTGCGGCAGTAAATGAAAAACAAATCATCAGATCATCAAAATCCATCAATGGAAGAAACAAAGTCACTACCTAACACCACTGTTCTTTTACCAAAGAACTGAAGAAAACTGAAAAGAAAATACCAACCTCCCAGTTCAAAGAACATCCACTAGTATGGAGTATTCCCGATATTCCTCCGTTTCTTAATATATATATATATATATATATATATATATATCATTCCTAATCTATTCCCTAATATAGCAAAGACCCAGTCATGACAATTGTGATTGAGACTAGCACCAAAATGGGACCATTTTTTGACTGTGTAGGACCCCAAACAGGCCTATAATCATCAGATCTAGCCGCAACCGTCCAGATTGAAGAAAAATTGCGATTCTATAAGCAGATAATATTGTGTATTTGATAAGCTAAATAAGTTGTTTTATTAGTTGTAAACTAGATTAGTTAGGTGCGAATTTACCGACGATGGCAAATGTTTTAAGGGGGGGGGGGGGCGGTGTAGGTCAAGTGACAAGCGTTTCAGAACCAATTTTTTTTAGCTGTCAGAAAAAATAACACCTTTTAATTGACTAGAATTATAATTAGAGTACCTAAAATAATGTGTTTTTAAAACTGTTAGCATATCAAAGCACTTTCCTCAATATAATAAGTAGAAAAGGCAGAAGTCAGAAAGTCACCAACGACTCAAAATTCAGTCACGCGGGTAGAAAAGATTAGTTTGCATCTTGCGCGATGCAGTTGCTAGATCCGGTCTCTTCTAATATGTGCGACACGGCACAACAACAAGCGTCGCACGATCAGTGGGAGAGATAGTAGCGGTGGCGTAAGCAAGGCAGATTAGCGGAACCAGTCACTCAGATAGGTCAGTCGACAGTGTCGGCAGGTCCAAGCACAGTTATGGTCATTCAGGTTTTTGGTTTCATACACACATGTACACACACAAACACACAGAGGCACACAGACACACACATACACACACAAGCGCACAAACACACACATACACACACAGTATTACACACTCGAGTCGCGGGTGGAAGGAGCGCGATCCTAGCGCAAGGAAGTCATGAAACTTCGAGTACGCGCCACGCGCGAGAAGGAGAAGAGACGGCCATAAGAGGATAGATAGACATAGATAGATATACTATTTATTCATCAATGGCGAAATTCTTACAATTGCATGTACATGTATAATTAAAATAATTAAAATATCAGTCAGTTTATACATTTGTTATCTCACATTTAATATTCAATTATTGCGTTTCTTATATAAAAAATAAGATTATTCGCTGTAACAGTTCGCCAGTTCATAAAATCTAAATATAATGAACTAAGTCAAAATGGCACATCACAGAATATGCTTCATCAATACATAATAAAATAAATATAATAAAGATAACAAAATACGATAAAAATAAAAGGAATACATACACACACTTTACAAAAAATTGTACGTAAATCTATCAGGTCAAAAAAATAAAAACGCACTCATTCATATGACACTCTTACAATTCACGCTAATAAATACATTTATACTTAACATTTAACACGTAAAATAAATTAAATAAATAAATTTAGTCTGTTAAGTCGGAGCCCTGTAAAAACGGTACGTGTGGTGGTCTGTATATCAAAGCAACAAGGACGGGGGGGAATGCTGCCCTGATGAATACTGCACATTATGTATTCAGGTATAAATGGCCTGCCCTCCTGTGTGGTTGGAGAGCTGCATATTAAATTGGACTTAAATGGGTTATGAATGTGCATGACCAGCCCGCCCCCTAGTTTGTTTCGATCTAGTCTAATTAGTGAATAGTCGTCGATCTGAACGCGATCACTCCCAACAGCAGGGTCAAGGTGCGACTCAGCAACTTCAAAGAGATGGTAGGTAGGACCAGCTGAAAGATGTTCTTTAATCATGTCAATGTGCCCTATAAGAGAGGTAACATTGGCAAAACCTGCTCTCAGTCCCCAACAGCGAACCCTCCCAGCAATGTCTGCAGATAGTCAATTTTTTGCGACAGTTTCTTTTTGAACTGTTGACGGAATAACAGTCTTGTCAATTGCGATCACATTTTCAACATTTTTTGTTGTCTTATCTATGGTTGGTGGTGGTTGAGCAGTAGCATATGATGCCACTATTGTCTGAAGATCTGCCGCAGACGAAAATGCATGAGATGTCGCCATCACGCCTCTTCACCAGGAAACGGCCCCCTCTATGCCAAACGTATTTAAAATTAAGTCTCATCGCAAGGACCTTGAGACTTCTATATTTAATAAAAGAGTCCTTTGTTAATAATTCATTTATAAAAATGTTCCCACTAATAATCCCATCCCTTGTGTCCTGGTCAAGAGCTGCAGTGTCGACGTCTCTAGCATGAACGCCAGTAATAAATTTTTGGTTCGCATTATTTTCTCACCTAACGCACTGCTGGACAGGGTAACAACCCATGGTGACCGTCTGCGTTCGCTGCTTACATCTGCTAATGATGCTGCAGCTATCGGTTCCTCTGACCGAAGCAGGCGTGTGCTTATTATTTCAGATTTCTGTGTTGATGGAACGACACGGCACAGTATTGCGTGTGCAACGTCTACACGCTTGGAGACATCACCGTCAAATATATTGGAAATTATTAACTCCGTGTTATCGTTTTTACTGTTTTTACTGTGCATTGTCCCTCCATCAACTGTTTTCACCCGCATGCTTCGTGCAGGTGATCCACCATCATTGTCCATATTATTATTATTTATTTGACTAGGTAATTTTTTGTTCTTTACAACTATGTTGAAGCCGTCATTATTGTTGTTACAATTGTAATTAGTATCGCCTATATTGCTATAGTTGTCACTTAAATTACTATTGGTTATAAACGTATTAATATTTTTACATTTGTTTGTACTAGTCTGTGAAACGGTAATGTTTTGTATACTGGGGAGCACTGCGATTCGATGGTTTTCAATTTTGTTTAGTATAAGTTGATTATTTTTTTGGATAGTTTCTGCGTTACTCTCAATTTTATTAATAGTAGTTTCATATGTAGTGGTAAAGTTCTCTTTCGTTATTATTTTTTTGATATTCTTTATTATTTCTGTATCGTCACTTTCAATTCTATTAATTTTCTTAGTTATAGTTTGGAGATTAGTTTCAAATGTATTTATTATAAAATTATCAATTTTGGTTTGTGACTCAATGTTAGTCTGCTCTAAATTATCTATTTTTTCTAATAAAATATTGTAATCTAACTCGATTTTGTTCAACAAATTGTTTGTTGTGGCGGTACTGTCATGTAATAATTTATTAGTAATTTTTAAATTGTCTATTTCTTGGCAAAGCACTTGCTTTTCTTTTTTCATCTTCTCCAGCTGTGAGTGTTGTTTCGACAGTTTTTGCTCAATTTTTTGCAGCTTGGATTCAATTGAGAGTGCTAAAATATGTACTGCTGGTAACGCATTTAGCCTATTAACAATTGCTTCCAAGCTGCCTTCAATAGAGGTGCAATGTCTATCAAGTGCATTGTCAATGTATTTTGAAGTTGAATTGGCGTACTCTACCAAGCAGGAGACCGTTGTTCCCTTTTTTAAAGCTGTGCTATCTAACATTTGTATAACGGACGCATTCACGTCATTAACGCTGCTGTTGTTTCTAGAAGTAAATGACTGCGATGTATCGTTTGCACGGTTTGTTTCTATACTCTTGGCCATGACGTCGCTCGGGGATTCCCCGCTGTGCTCAGCTCCCATGCTGGAAGTAGGCGGACTCAGTGACGTCACAGGAGAGTGCGTGGCCAACCGGAGTTGGCTGCTGGTGGGGGCGGTGCGTAGCCCCGGCAACGGAGAGAGTGAGGAGTTGATGAACGCGGCCTTGCTCGCCTGATTGGCATGCGCAGCTGTTACTGGCTTTTTATTGGCTCGGGTGGACGTGGCTATTTCTTTCTCTTTCCCACTCATTTTGTTAGTATTCGCATTCGTCGCGCGCATGACTGCCGAGTCGAACAACGACCTCTTCGATTCGATGCATGCCTGGCACGCTACAGCTTTGTTTTGAAGATGGAGCGCACCACGTTGTACGCGGGTAAGTACTGCAAGAGGCTTGCACGCCGGATGAGAGGTTATATTACATATGCAGTTCTTACGTAGAGAGTTGATGCTCCTAGGGCCCTCCCCGCAGATGGCGCAGCTGTCGACCATGATGTTGGTGGCGACAAAGATGAGTCGTTCTGCTAGGGAAAGTAATGCTGTTGTGGCTAGGATGCAGCAGGTGTCGCCTCAGTAGTCGCGTAGTTGCAGTTCGAGTAGGCAGGTGGCGCCTTGGTAGTATTGGCGCTGCGTGCAGAGTGTCCAGATAGAGGTGGCATCTCTGAGTTGATTATGCTTCGTGCTTGGCTCCCGCTACTTTGCCGTTTTCACCTCACTTAACCTCAAAAAGCTGGCCGCGTGTTGTTGCTTCTTAGATGTTGAAAGCCGTGCAGATTGACCAGTGGAAGCTGTGATTTATTATCACAGCGATAACTTGTACGCACCACTGTGCAGGTACTACAACAGACCGGCTCACAGTCACAGGAGGCGGCAGAGTGGGGCGTAAATGCAGGAGACAAAACACGAGCAGGTGCACCTAGCAGGATAGCAGACGACGAGAGAGAGGATAGAGTGAGAGGCGACCGAAGAGGGAGCCGCAAGGTAAGTTTGCGCTGCGGAAGAGGGGGAGCGGACGAGTCTGTATCGGTGACGCCACACGCAGTCAAGCGCGCGATCTGGTCTACCTGCATGAGTGGCCTGGACCGAGCGGATGCACGCACGAACGAACGCACGCACACATACACGCACATATGTACACACACACACACACACACACACACACACACACACACACACACACACACACACATACACACATAAATACAGACAGACATTTTCTTAAAAACTAATGGGAAATCTTTTTTTATGACTCAGAAATCTTGGAAATATCGAGATCCTTCGAATCTCTGAAACAAAATGTTATCATTGTTACAAAGCTTTCTCTTTGGGAAAGCAAAATGGTGTAATAAGGGTGTCCGGAAGTAATTTCCCTGATTTACGGACTGAAGCATACATTATTTACTTAAGTTTATTTAGCTAAAACACAAACTCACTAGCTCTCTATTGAGTAATTATGGACCTATATATGAAGTTTGAGACTTTAAAAACAAGAACACCCTAAGAGTGTATTGAAATAAAAATGTTATAAAATTTCATTCCAATAATTTTTTACTGTGTCGTTGTATTTAACGTCTGAAACTTCGCATATAAGTTCATTATTGCTTAATGATTGGCTAGTGAGTTTGGGTTTTGCATAAATATAAGTATTTTTATAATTATAGATCATTATTCACTACTCAGTTGGTAAAAATCGAAGCTGGAAAACTGAATTCTCAATTGACTTTTGGACTTCCTTAAAAAATGAAAAAAATGAGCTTCAGATGGCAAAAAATGATTGCGCCGTGCTCGAGATATAAGCGATCTAAAAAAAGTTTTAAATGAAACAGAACCTCAGATATCTTGAAAAATAAATGTCCTCATGGTCTGGGTAAATAACTCAACCCAGAGATAGTTAAAAGCTACCTTTCTGCAAATTTTCAAAAAGAATATTACCATTTTTCTCGGCGAAAGAAAAATAAAAAGGCTAAAAAATTTTACTAAATATTGTACTCTATGGTACTGATCACCTTAATTTTTTTCAATATATTTCCACGATATCTTTCCGAGATATAACAGTTGAAAAAAAACATGACCTTACCGTGTATAATAGAGAAAGGGAAATAGATTATAAAAAAATTCGGGTTGGAAAAGGCAGGTAATGTTAAGCTCTTTCAATTGCATTATCGCTAAATCGATGACATTATTTCTAAGGTACTAATAAAAACCGAAAAACTAAAACTCAAAAATCGAAAAACCACTAATACAACAAAAACGAATTGAAAAATAAAAATAAATATATTTGAACCGCCTTCCTTTAAAAAAAAACAGAAATAATGAGCCCTGAAACACTAAATATAACCACGTATTGCTCGAGATATGGTGTTACTTCAATAGTTTAAATATATTCGGTTTTTAACATAACTATTTGAAAATATAGTTAGGTTTTTAAAAACGATTTTAATTTTAAGATCATTACATCACATTTGGAGCTAACAAGTCCAAAATCTTATAATTCAATACATAACCTGACGATTTGCAGACCCCTTTATTGCATAGACTCACAGAATTGAGGAAATTTTACACAATCGAATTTTTCAGTCAATTGCATTATTCAAGATTTTTAATCATATCTCTTTTGATTACATAACATTTCACAACAATGTTTTCTATGTCTGTTATATAAAGAGAATATTAACGTTAAAAGTGTTATGTAACTAACCTGACAACGACCACCACCATCTTTTTCTTTCCACCATTTATTTTTTAATGCTGTTAAGATACCCATTTCTTGCAATTTTAAGACCGCTCCGCTTAGTTCATTTCTGAACGAAGCATCTGAAATCAAATTATATTTACATAAATAATATATTATATTTTATTTAAAATATTCAGTTTACATAAATTCGATGGTGTAAACCCGCCTCTATAATTATTTTCTTATCTAATCTCTCCATTCCCTATCTTCCCTTCCTCACCTTCTGCATAATATTGTTTCAGGTAGAAATTTCGTCGAAATCAGGGAAATTCTGAAATAGTATATGGGTATTTTTCATCTAACACGTAAATTCGTATCAGTACTCAATATTTTTTTTTACAGAGCTAAAATTACAGAAAAATTATTTTTATTCAAGAATATGTACCTCTATTAGCCGCAACTGCGAAATTAAAAAAATTATTTTTATTTGGAACAGGGAATTAATAAAAGTACGAAATGTAATGTCCCCGGGCTGTATTTCGGCAATCATTGCAGACTTTATTCAAAACCTGTAAAAGGTACAAACACAATAAATCAGAAATCTGTGGATTCTCTATGTCTAAGGTTACTCAATTAAGTGATTTTTCCTCTTACTTTTCATTTAAGAAAATACCTAATTTTCTGTTTAATAGAGATGTATGAACAGTTGAATGCATGGATAGTGGAATGCACAAGTATTTGGGATTAAGATTAAATAACATTTATAATGGTACTATAACTCAAATACGAGAACAGAATAAAAGAAATTGGCATATTTTACCAAATTAAGGCTATTGTGGGATTTGACATGTAATTCTGTTTCAGATAAAATCAGTCAATTTATCTTATTTCTTTCTCGTAACTGAGTTATAGTACCATTCTAAATATTATTTTATCTTAAAATATAGATTTAATACTTAATTAACATTTCATTCAACAAAATTGCTTGTAGCGCACAGCTTGAAATTTCATCGGTATCTGGGCAGAAATTTGGACCAATCAAAATAATCAAAGAACGGTGCCCATGATATATAGGCAATCGGTCCCCTAAGTACAACCTATAAAATCTATGTGTTGCGGCCGCCGAGATTCCGTAACTCTACTTCTCTGCAAGAGCCGCTCGCGGCACATCTTTCGCAATTAGACCCCAAGGAAAACTCCACTGGTGGTTGTTGCGAAAGGATTGGCACTAGTGGTTCTCCCCTTTCACTATTACCTCCGCGAAGGCGTCGCACGTGCAAAAAACTGCCCGTGACGTCCTTTTTCGCTCTCTTTCGGCTCAACCGCGACTTTGGTGAGTTCGGCTATTATGCGAGTAATCGACGCAGTTTCGTGACCTTGTGTTCCTTACGTCTTTCTCTTTCTATAGTTCATTATAATTAATTACACGACACCAATTTAAAATAAATTATTCAGACGAATTTTAATGCTTAATCCAGTAAATAAAGCTCATTTTGTTATACAGGTTTTTAAGAAAGAAAAATGTAATTATTGAACTCTACATCTCCTTTCCGCAACCCCCACGTGATCGGCAAATTTAAGTATCGCGCCTCGCGATAGTTTCCTCGCGTTTAAATTAAATAATTAGCTTTCATTTGGCAAATGCGGGAACACTATGCCATCGTTTAGAGTATCAAAAAACATGAATTTAAAAAAAATCCCTAGACTCAAGGGAACTTGAGATATTAAGGATCATACCCACTTGGCACAAACTTCAGCAATCGAATAAGGACTCAAATGATAAAATTAGTCAATTTCTTTAATTTTTTTCTCGTAACTGAGCTATAGTACCATTCCAAATCTTATTTTATCGTAAAATATATATCTAAAACTAAAAATGAAATTGTTTTCAGCAAAATTGCTCGTAGCGCACAGCTTACAATTTTATCGGTGTCTGAGTAGAAATTTAGACTAATCAAAATCATGAAAGAACGGTGCCCACGATACATAGGCAAACGGCTTCATAAGTATAACATACAAAACCTATGTCAACGTTCAAAATCAGCACCCGAAACTCAAGGGAACTTCAGATATTGAGGATCAAAGTTTTCAACCCCTATAAAACAGAAAACAACAGTAAACCATAAAACAGCCACTTGGCACGAATTTAATCAATCGAAAAGGAACACAAATGAAATCTATCATTAAGAAATGACTAAAAATGGTGGCTGCTTTATTTTCACTCTTTTACAGGGAGTAAACGGTTTAGAAAAAAAAATGCCACTAAGGATTTTGGTTAAATAGGGTGCGTTGACATAATTATTTTTAACGAACAAGACGACAAATTAAACTACCGTAAAAAGCTATGGATTTGAAACATCGCCTTTTGGGGAACGTGCTTCCTTAGAAGTATTTTAAGACTATTCGTAAAATACCAGAATCAGCCTTTAAATCGTCCTTATTGAATTCCCCCGCTTGGCACGCTTTTCAGCAATCGATTGAGGGCTCAAATGATATATTTCATAGGAAACTATAGTTATAAAATTACTCCAAATGGGGGCAGCTGCATTTTCACCCAATTACAGGGGGTTTAGAAAAAAAACTACCCCTAAAGATATTGGTTACGTAGGGTGCGATGGTACAATTTTCTTTTCACGAATGAGACGACAAATTAAATGAGCATAAAAAGCTATCGATTTGAGCGATTACCCTTTGTGGACGTGCTCCGTTAGTAGTATTTTAAGGCTATTCTTAAAATATCATAATCAACCCTTTAATCATCCTTATCCAATTCCCTCACTTTGCACATTTTTCAGCAATCGAATATGGGCTCAAGTGAAAGATTTCATAAAATTCAATACTTATACAATAACGACAAATGATGACTGCTGCATCTTCACAGTTTTACAGGAGGTTAACGGTTTAAAAAAAACTACCGCTAAAGATTGTTTTTTAAATAGGTTGCGTACGGCATAATTTATTTTTCACGAACGAGACAACAAATGAAATCTGACTTAAAAAACTATCGATTCGATAGAAGTATTTTAGGGCTATTCTTAAAATACCAGAAGCAACCCTTAAATCGTCCTTTACGAATTCTCCCACTTGGCACACTTTTCAGCAATCGAATGAAGGCTTAAGTGGTAGATTTCATGATAAACTATTATTATAAAATGACTCCAAATGGGGATTGCTGAATTTTCACCCGTATACACTGGGTTTAGAAAAAAACTACCACTAAAGATGTCGGTCATATACGGTGCATTGGCAAATTTTTTTCTTCGAACAAGGTTGCAAATGAACGCTGATGAAAAAAGTTACCGATTCGAGCCATCGCAGTTTGGGGGACGACCTGCCTTAGTAGTATTTTAAGACCATCCTTAAAATACGAGAATCAACCGTTAAATCGTCCATATCAAATTCACCCAATTGGTACACTTTTCAGCAATCGAATGATGACACAAATGAAAGATTCCATCGGAATTTATAATTATAAAATTACTCTAAATGGAGGTTGCTGCATTTTCAACATTTAACATGGAGATAGCGATTCAGAAAAAGCTATCCTTTCAAATTTTAGAGGAATATACTTTATTTGTGTGTGTATATATATATATATATATATATATATATATATATATATATATATATATATATATATATATAAATTTTGGCTTTTAATGCGGGTGTGCGACTCTTTGAATTAGTTTTCTGACTTTTGCGGGCATTGCTTTCTAGTACTGTTGACAAATACATTTTAATACCAATTTTTTATAAGTTTTGGTAATTATGTAGTTCATTAATATATATCGAGAAATATACCGTTAACCCCCTGTAAAATTGTGAAAATGGAGCAGCCCCCATTTGGAGTAATTTTATAATTATAGATTTCGATGAAATCTTTCATTTGAGCCCTCATTCGATTACTGAAAAGTATGCCAGGTGGGACATTTCGATATGGACGATCGAAGGGTTGATTCTGATATTTTAAAGATGGTCTTAAAATACTACTAAGGGAGCACGTCCCCCAAAGAGCGATGACTCGAATCGGCTGTTTTTTCGTTACATTTAATTTGCCACCTTGTTAGTCAAATATAAATTGCTCCAGCGCACCCTATATGACCAAAAACCTCAGAGATAGTTTTGTTTTAAACAGTTAACCCCCTTCAATAGGGTGATAATGCAACAGACCCCGTTTAAAGTCATTTTATGAGTATACATTTGCATGAAATCTTTCATTTGATCCCTCATTCGATTTGTGAAGAGTATGATGAGTGGAACAATTCGATAAGTACAATGTATGGGTCGACTCTGGTATTTTAAGAATAGTCTCACAATACTACTAAGGGAGCACGTCCCCGAAAGAGCGATGGCTCGAATCGATAGCTTTTTACATCAACTTTCATTTGCCGTCTTGTTCGGGAAATAAAATTTGTGCCAACTCACCCAATTTGACAAAAATTCTTATGGGTAGTTTTTTCTAAACCATTAACTTCCTGTATAAGTGTGAAAATGCAGCAGCCCTCATTCGGAATCATTTTATAATTATAGATATCGATGAAATCTATCATTTGAGCCCTTATTCATTTGCTGAAAGTTGTGCCAAGTGACTGTTTTATGTTTTTTTTATTGTTTTCTATCGTGTAAGGGTTGAAAACTTTGATCCTTAATATCTCAAGTTCCCTTGAGTTTAAGGTGCTGATTTTTTTTAAGTTCATGTTTATTGATGCTCTAAACGATTGCATAGGTTAATGGGTTTTACTTAAAGGACCGATTGCCTATGTATCGTGGGTATCGTTCTCTGGCTCGCTGTACACACTCGCCGACAGCTCGTGCTAGCTCGCCTACGACTCGTACTGCAAACTCACACTAGTTCAAAACATGCTCAAAGGGCGTAAAGTAAAAAAGAGGAGCCGTTATTACTCACTTTACGCCCTAGGTCGTTACATATTCCCTTTATGCCCGCCTAAAATGAGCAACTGGTTGGATAACGGTCATTTTAGGCCCGGTTTTGTGGGCGGACAAATGTAAAAATCGCACATGTCTTACAAAAAATTGTTTTTAATGTTTGATTGGTCAAAATTTACCGCGTAATAAAATAAATACCTAAGAAATGAATGATAAAAAATTTCTTGAAAACAAAAACGATTTGATGAATCTTGAAACTTCTTTTGGATTTGAAATCTTCATCAAAAAGCGAAGAAAAGTAAGCTTTTATTTGTCAACAATTGCAGTGCAATGTCGTGTCAATATATATTTTCTCTTCCCCCAGTATACTTTTTTTTCTCATTATCTGTTCTTTTTCTTCCAACGTCTTCATCTTTAACCATATCATTTTCCTTTCTCTGCCTACTTGGTCTCTACATATATTGGTCTCTTATACGTTTACTTCAATTATGAACTTCTCTCTGAAAAACTTCTGCATTTCATTTTGCAAGGCTTCGCTCCCTTTCCGTATCCCTTTTATTACGATACATATTCTTCTTTCTTTTACTTCAATGCTTGTTTCTTCCATTTTTTGCCCTTCTCAATTTGCAATGGTATATCCTTTGCCATTTTTTCTATCATCGAAACTACTTCCTTTTTTTCCATCATTCCTTTATAAAGTGTAATTTTGTATGCATTGTATCTTGGTCTTGGTGAAGTAAGCTTTTCTTTACCCTCTACTATTGCTTGTTCATCCGATAATCTGAATTCTCCACTTTTGCCTTTCTTTTATACTTATACATTTCTTCCATGTTTGATTTCATTATGCCTTATGATTCTCTATCTTCTTTATTTTTCTGTCTCTGTCCTGCTTTATCGATGCTATCTTCCTTCTGCTCCTCAATCATGTGCCTCTTCGAGCTTTAGTTCATTATCAGCTCCTGAGATGTTATTCTGTACAAATTCCATGTCTGCCTTTCTTTTCTCTGTCCTTTTATCACTTTCTCTTCCCTAACCTCACTTTTTCTTAGAGAGATCACTTCACCTTATTCCTTTCCTCACTTCTTTACACTTCACTTTCGCTTTGCCCCTTTGTTCAATGCACTTAACTGTGTATTTTTCGTCACGTTTTTATCTCCTTCCATTCTTATTTTTCTTAATCAAATGCTCTTTCTGGCCACACATTTATGACACGTGCGTCCAGATTGAGCGATCAACGCGACCCCAAGAAAACATATTTAAATGCTTACAAACTGTAATTAATGTAAAATATTATATTTTAGGAAGATAGTATGTATATGGCAGTGAAGTAATTATTTACAAAAATAATAAAGTTAATGTAAACATTGGGATTCTCCCGTAAAATATCATGCGGTCCAGTTAACGCAAAATATTTGACGCACCATGAAAATACATCTTTATGGGAGACGTGGAGGGGTATATTTATCAACAAAATAATCGTATAATTAACACCTAATTTTCTATGATATGGTGGATCAGGGACTCAAGTGAAGTGTTCCTGAAACACCAAGAGCATAAAAAAATGACGATAGCTGGGTGAAGTGTGGAAGGCGATGGTGGACATAGAGGGGATGGGAATAAAAATTAGATATATCTATAAAGATATATCAATATATTCGCAGAGAAAGAAAGAGAGAGAGTGGAAGGATTCTGGAAAGAGGACAAGATGTACCGTGAGCATAGGAGGAAAAAGGTAGATGAACGACGTATGTGGAAGGGGGAGAAGAAGGGAGGAGAAATAGAAAACGTGTGGAATTGCATACGTCTTGGCGTAGACATTAAGGAGACTAAAATGAAGTGCCTATGAAGTGCGGAAGAAAGGTAAGACTCAGTTTTGTCCACATGCACAACTGCATGCGCAGTTGTATCCACGTGCACTTAAGAATGTGCAGTTGTGATCGTGCAGTTAAGTATGCGTACTTGTGTACACGTGCACTTAAATATTGTCAGGCTTGTTCGCGTGGATTTAAGGGAAGAAGATGCAGGTTTTTGTTCATAACACAGATTTTATTTTTATTTTTTTATACTAATTCTTGACCTTTTTTCTTGATAATGAAAGAGGTTCAAAAGAAAATTTAACTTCTTTAAGCTGTTTTAATTTTTTTAAATATTTTCGTTTTTATCTAAAATTAATGTTTCTCAACATTTGCGTGACAAAAAAGTTAATAAGTGCGTCTTAAGCAAGGCTAAACGTCAGTAAAAGTCAAAACACTATGTCAGTGGTGGACAAAAAAAATTGACCCATAAAACAAAAAAGAAATCATAAATAATTACGAATTTACTTTTATTTAATTATCACTACTATTTTACTTTAAAGTCATGTTTCTCAATTGCTTATTTTCTTAACTTTCAGTTACGTTTTGCGCACCAGATTTTATTTTTGTGTTTTAAATGTATGGTAATCTACTTTTTAAATACATTTTTTATAAATCTATGTTGATAAAAAATTAATACAAATTTTGTCTCTGCAATAATTATAATAAAATACATGATTTTTTGGAAATAAAAAATTAAAAATTTAATTTAGCTATAGAATTTTCTTACAAACAAAAATAAAATAATATTGCAACATTGATTGCTAAGTTTTATTTAAAAGAATACATACATTCGAGCTGATCAAAATTCACCGATGCCTGTTGCGCAAAAACATAATCAAAATAATGTCCTTTTTGAAGATTTTCTGACTGTTCTGATATTTTAAAGGTGGTTTAGGGGGATTTTAACTAGTGCAAATATGTTCGTTTTACAGATTATTAAATACAAAAATGAAAATATATATTTGTCAAAGCTTAACAGATATTGGTTTTCCCAGTAGCTTCTTCCCTCAAATATTTGCGGCAATGACTACATGCAGACAGGCATGCGCAGTATTAACTACGCGCAGACTAGGGTTGTCCAAAATTTTCAAAATTTCGATTTTCCTTCTTGCAACCCTTTCAAAAGTTGAAAATGTGAAAAAAATAACTCTCCTGCAAGGCAGGCGCTGGATGTTGAGATTTAAAGGTTTCTCGATTTCAAAGTTTTTTAAGTGCATTTATCCATTTTTTTAAATAAATTTAGTAAAAAAAATTATTAAAACTTTATAAATCAAGACAACAAAATTTTAATAACGTACCATATCGCTAAACTGGAAAGTCAACCACATCTACTTCATCAAAAAAATTAAAGTTTCTAAGTGAAGAGCCATATTTGTCAAATTTTAACAAAAAACAAACTATCTTTGAACATTATTCAAAACTACAATTTTCGATGGTTTTTCAAGACCTAACATTTTTTTAAATCATTGTTTCGAATAGAATCTACATAAACATTTGTAAACGTAAATATATCTAAATATAGAAACTGTTCCCGTCTCAATATTGTGCAATTTTTCTAGCATCTTAAATGGTTTATGTCATAGTTTGATGTAATTTACTTCCGGTAGTTTACCTCATGGAGAATTATATATAATTTTATGTGAAAGCTGATAATAATACCTTTAATTTGATTGTCCGAAAGTTATGTCCGCTTTAATACTATGAAAGATTTTCAATTTTCAATGCAAAATACGGTCCTACAATGTGATCCCCAATTTACCACCTGAGAATTTTAACTATAATTAACTTTTAACTAAAATTATGTACAAATCTCCATGACGTAAACTACTGGAAGCAAATTACATCAAACTATGACATAAACCATTTAGATGCTAGAAATATTGCATTTTATTGAGACTGGTACAGTTTCTATATTTAGATATATTTACGTTTGACAATTTTTATGTATATTCTATTCAGAACAAGGATTCCAAATAGTATTGAGTTTTGAAAATCATCGAAAATAAGAGTCTTGTAAAATGTTCAAAGATAGCCTGCTTATTGTTGAAATTTGAGGCACATGGCTTTTCACTTAGAAAAAAAATATTTTTTGATGAAGCGAATGAGGTTGACTTTCCATTTTAGCAATATGGTAAGTTACTAAAATTTATTTGCCTGGATTCATAAAGTTTTAATTATTTTTTTACCAAATTTATTAAACAAAGTCAATAAAGAAAAACTCAATTTTTTTAATTTCATTTTCTGATAAATTGTACATTTTTAGAACAGAAAATGATTTTGTAATTGTAATATTGGCCATAAAAATAATTTTAATAAGCTTAATAGTTATTTATACGTATATCTCTTCTGATCTTTATTGCACACAACCCAGCCCAGCGTGTTCCTACACTAACTGAATCCAAACCCGTGTCCAAATCTACTCCATACTATGCAGACAAACTTAGAAAAACATAGAAATTATTAAAAAAAAAATTTAGATCGATAATCTGCGTTAGAAATTTTTTTTTTAAATAATCAGAAAATTATTTCTTCTTCTTACAAAAGTGCGGTTTTCTTCATTTATGGTTTTCCAATGCTCATCAAGTCTTATGCGCATAGAGTTACAATTAATTAATCTGAAACTTTAAGGATATCTCATTTGACTTATTCGCATTACAACCATGAGCTCCGATTTTTCAAAAAAAGATTATTAACAAAGTGTTACCCATGAATAGAATTAAGAATATCGTTTTATTAGGTTATTTTTACAATGAAAATTCATTATAATTTTATTTTGCTTTATAATTGTGTTTTTAAAAATTTGGAGTTCACAGTTCTATGTGGTACAGGTGTTAGATATTACATAATATTTTTTAAATGCTATACTTGCATTCCTATGCGCAAGGATAGTTTTGAAAAAACATCCATTCCCATTGAAAATAGCCAGTTTTTCTTACATACCTATGGGTAATCTGTCTAAAAATTTACAAAAAACTTTCTTTTTAGGTTAAAAATATAACCACTAATTTAAAGAAATGTTATCATGTAACTAGCAAATTTTTAAAAATTTACTGTTGGACCACCTTCAAAAAACTTAGAAATCGAGGTAGAAACCTTTAAATCTCAATGTTTAGCACCACCCTTGCAGGAAAGTTATTTTTTTCACATTTGTCAACTTTTAAAAGGGTTACAAGAAGGAAAATCGAAACTTTGAAAATTTGGGACTACCCTAGTGCAGACAGGCAGCGCAGTAGTGACTACTTGCAGGCAGGCATGCGCATTAGTGACTACATATACACCGGCATGTGCAGTAGTGACTACGTGAATACAGACATGTGTAGTAGTGACTATGTACACACTGACATGCGCAGTAGTGACTACGTGAATACAGACATGCACAGTTTTCAATTATAAAAAGTAATTCTTTTTATAAAAGAATGATTTTAATCGTTTGTCGTAAAGCCGAGATGCTTACATTCGCGTACATTTAATAAACATACTGCTTGGAGGATCAATATGAAAGTGGTGGAAATCTGGGAGTAGATGGATAAGAAAGGAAATGAGGTTAAGAAAATAGGAGAGGTAATGGGAGGATTCGAAGGTGATATTTTTAAAAATAAAATCATGACATGCTGAAGAGCAATTTTGAGGATTAAAAATCAATTTTATAAAATTTTACGAATTAAAAAGTGTTTTTATAATTAAACACGGCTAAATTGACTTGATAGAAATATCTTACGAATTTTGCTCCTTATTCTGACAAAAGTACACCTTGATGTCACTAAATAGAAAAACTCGATGGATCCTAAGAGAAAAGAGTTATCTTTCGCGTTACGATTTGAAAAGACCTATCTCACGCGTTGCGATTAAAAAAGATCTATCTTGCGCGTTGCGATTAGAAACGTACGATCTTTGTTGAGGTTGTTTTGTAAGCTCTATTCGATGCTGAAAATTTATTATAAAACGATTTAACACCTCATTTTTAATGACCTGAAGATGATAATATTACATCAGTAGTATTAAAAAGGTAATAAAAGTTATAATTTAAATTATCTTATAATAATTATATGACCTCGAAGTTAGTGTAAGAAATAACCTCAAAAAAGACAGTACATTTCTAATCGCGCAAGATAGGTCTTTTCTAATCGTAACACGTGAGATAGATCTTTTTTAATCGTAACGCGTAAGATAAGTCTTTTGTGTTAGGACCCATCGAACTAGTATAATTTCTTAGGTTGGTTACTTGTGAATATTCTATCTTATTCATATAGGGCACTAAATGCACAAGTAAAAATTACCACTGATATATTTATATCTCCTCTAGTGAAATCTTGAATATATGAATTTGCGTATTCGATTCTTATGATTCTGGATTTTTTTTTATCTCTGTTAATTTTTCAGAGGTTTTCTTCCAACCGTTTTTGGTGGGGATACTATTCAAAACTTTAGTTCAGGGCTACACTTTACAGTTCTTTCTAGGGCTACTCTCAACAGTTCTTTTCAGGACTCCTCTCGCAACAGTCTTTTGCAGGACTTTTCTTTTTAACAAGTTGTTTTAGATCGATTTACCGTCTGTACTATTTTCCATCGTGAATCTTCGAATTTGATTCTAAATATGTCTAGATATTTATACACTGTGATAGATGTTGCAATCCCTACGATGTGGAAGGCCAGGAATATTCCCAAATTTTCCAGATAATACTAAAAATTGTACTGCATGTAGGAAAATCAAACATTCTCGAAAGATACGCACTAGGATAGATAAAAAATGCTCACACTAACGCTTTTATAAACGCGAAAAACTGTTCTTCTTGGTTCAAACACCTTTCTCAAAATTTTTTAGACGTTTTAAAAAATATTTAGAGGTCGCTAATTCATTCTGAAGGTCAACATGCAAGATTTTTTTACTAATTGATTTTTTAAGGACGGACAAATTTTTTTAATTTTCATATGAAGTGCCTACCTTTTCTACGTTCTATAAGGAATGTATACAATTTATTTGAAAAATTTCAAGTTTTTCACATGGTTTTATAATTACGTAAACTTAGCCAAAACGTTATTTGCTATTCTTTTTAACAAAGTGGCATTCCTCATACCACCAAACATAAATATGTTTTAAGCAAACTAATTTTACATGATTTACTTTGCAGAAGAGTACATGCTACATATTTTTTCGAATTTTTAGAAGTGCTTTTTAACGGTTTTTAGGCATTTGAAATTGTGATATAAACGTTTTATTTGATTGAAATGTTAAATATTGCCTGTATTATCGACGATTCTTAACAAAATATACTTTTGTGTAAGAAGACATGTTGAAACAATTGAATATTAAACCTTAAACCAATCTACCCCAGTGAAAAGAATGTTTAACATCTTATGCACAAAATATCATTAAATATACAGGGTGTAGTTAGGGTGGTCCAAAACTTCCCGCATTTCAAATTTTCTTCTTGTAACCCCTTCTAAATGTTGTAATTGAAAAAAAAATGAGATATGTGTCCGTCGGTTGCCTGAAGTTAACATTAAGAGGTCTCTACAATCGCAAACAGCTTTTAATACTTGATTTTAAGCACTTTTGTTATATTAGGCTGAACTAAAAATAATTGTATATTAATTTCTTATTGCTAAAAATTGTTTTAACGCTTATTATAAGTTTATTAACAACTTCACCGTATTATGCAAGACAATACAAAATGTTCCTCCTAAATAAATTCTAGTTTGCTCATTTTCCATTAAAATCCTGCTAATTTCAACGAATTTTCATGGCAGTATATTTTAATCAATTGACATAGGGACGTCGCATTTTGAAGAGTAAACCGAGTACTATATATATAAAAGATTAAGGGATAATAGGATATATTAGGTTTCATATTGCAACCGATTATTTATTTTTTTTTTTTATTTAATTGGCCCCTCAATTCTATTTAAACGCACATATTTCAGGGCCCAACTTGATGTTAAATATTATATATAATTATAATTATTTAAAATAATTATAATTATGCGTTTAAATAGAATTGAGGGGCTAACTAAAGAAAAAACAATAAATAAATAATCGGTTGGCATATAAAACCCAAAACATCCTATTGTTCCTTAATTTTCTTATATATAGTACTTGGTTTACTCTTCAAAATGCAATGTCGAATGTGTCAATTCGTTAAAACGTACTGCCATGAAAATTCGTTGAAATTAGCAGGTTTTTTAGTGAAAAATCAGCAAACTAGAATTTTATTTAGGACGAATATTTTTTTTCTTGTCTAATATGGTGTTAATAAACTTATAATAAACGTAAAATAAATTGATAGTCATATAAATTAATATACAATTATTTTTAGTTCAGCTTAATATAATAAAAGTTCTCAATATCAAATGTTGAAAGCTGTTTGCGATGGTAGAGACCTCTTAATATTGACTTCAGGCAACCGGCGGACACATCTCATTTTTTTGCCAATTACAACACTTTGAAGGGGTTACAAGAAGAAAATGTGAGATACGGGAAATTTTGGACCACCCTAATATACATATATATATATATATATATATATATATATATATATATACAAAGTATGATATATTCAAAATATATCATACTTTAAGAAACATATGTATCAAATATTAGTAGGTCGTGGTTGGCTGATTAAAAGTATGCAGTGTATGTAATAAAATTATTTAAATATTTATTTTTAACAAAGAATCGCTTTTCCAGGGGTAGATAAGTTTAAGGTATAATATTCAATTATTTTAACATGTATTGTTACTACAAAATTATTGCTTCTGCTATTTTCCTAGCAACAAAAAATTATGAACATAAGTATACTTAAAACGTTCTTAATCAAACTTTCTAGTTGTTAAAACTCGTTCAACTATGCAACGAAATTACTATATGTGTCAAAACTATTTTAAAATCAATATTAAATACACTAAAGTATAGTTTGTTAATAATCATTATTACTAAGGAAAACATATAAAATATTAATTAAAAAAATAGTTATATCGCAATTACAGATGTGTGTAGAACCGTTAAAATGCACTGCTAAAAATTCGAAAATGTATGTAGCCCATGCCTCATTCGTTCATTGCAAAATAATAATCTAGATTCTCTCAGGAAAGAAAAGAGAATTTGAAAAGAGGTGAAGTTCTTATAGTATCCAATTTTTTTCAGAGTTACAGGTATATTGTGCAAGATGCATGGTAAGCATTCCACTTTAATAATTAACAGTATACCTTCTTTCCTATCGTGTGCTACTATAAAAAAGAGTTACAAATTGAACACAAAATTTATATTTTTCTGTCGAATAGTACACTTTATGACACAGCTGCTGCACATACTGTACAGCAGATGCTGGTTCCTGAATTGAAAAAGATCAATCCTGAGCTGAGAAGAGTTTTCTACTTTAGTGTAAATGTAGATTGTGGTATTCAAGCGGAATGACACGTTCGTGCCACTGCATATTGTAAAGGTGCTTCAGACAGTGTAGATGCTGTATTCAAAAGAGAAGCTGTAAGAGCTAGCCTCCTCTGTAAACTGATCGATGTCATCCTATCGTTTGAGAAACGTTCGAGAAAAGAAAATTGGGCTCATAAAAATACCAAAAGTATTCAAATACTGTTTTATAATTACAAAAAGCAGCAAAGGACTAAGAGATTTTTTAACAGAAGATTTGATGTTGCTCCACGAGTTCTAGATATTCTCAAAAATCACTGTTTCGTACCAATCAACAAAGAAGAAATGCCGATTAAGAGATAATTCAATGATTGTGATGGATCGACTTTTTCATACAGAGATTTAAGGAAGGTGGGTGGTAAGAGCTCGAGTGATATCAGGATCGTATCATTGTATTAGAGAAAAAAATTGATATTGGGGTACTCGAGAGTGCTCTAGGTGAATATCGTGACCTCGCGGACCGTTTTCAATCCCCAAACGTATTGCTTTCTCGAAGAGAAAGTTTTGTAACAATGATTTTTTCGAAAACTAAGATTTTGATGAATTTCAATGTTTTTGAGGTCACTAAATCAGAATACGTAGGTTTCTCAATATGTCTGTCTGTATGTATGTATGTATGTGTGTGTGCGTGTGCGTGTACGTGTGCGTTTGTGTTCGTGCGCAAGCGTATGTGTGTGTGTGTGTGTGTGTGTATGTTTGTGTGTATGTGCGTATGTGGTCCAATTTTGTGGTCACCATAACTTTATAAGTCCACGATATTTTGGTATTTCTCAACATAGAACTGATTAGATTTTGTAGCTAAATTATCGAAACTTACAGATTATTTTTAAAAAAATTTTAAAAATTAAAAAAATTAATTTTTTATTCTTGTTATGGGTTAGATATATAAAGACATATGCATAGATTCGTAAAGTAGACGTAATTTACTTTCAAATTGTATATCTTACAATACCTTTAAAGTTTGTGTTTGTTAGAGAATAGTGAGTTTAAATTTTTTAAATTTGTGAAAATTGAAAAAAATTATTTTTGTTATTTTATACGTTTGATATGTCAAAAATATGCAAAAAATCCATAACACTCATGAAATTACCTTTCGATTGATGTATCTTACAGTTACTTTAAAGTTGTTTTTGTTAAAATAATGCAATGTTGAAATTCTAAAAGTTTTCAATATTGATAAAAATTTATTATAAATGTATACATTAGATAAGTAAAAAATGTGCATTTATTCATAAACAAGGCGTAATTTCCTTACAATTTATATATCTAACAAATACTTTAAATTATTTTTGTGAACAAAATACGATTTTAAATTTTTAATATGCATTTTATGCGATCACATATTGTGGTCACCATCGCTTTTGAACGCATTTGTATTTTTAATTAAAATTTTGTAGTTTGATTGGAAATAACTCCACTTACAACTTATTAAGTTTGTGAGCCAACAATGCACCATTTTAATCTAGCTAAACACCGTAGTCGATAACGTTGTGTATAGCATTGTCGATTGCTCATAAAGTCACTTGTATCAATGTAAATATTTAATAAATAATTGTGCATTAAATCTCTTTGAAAAAGCATTGTACTAAAGCAGTTAGCAGCGGTTTTTACAGGGGTTGGGGGTGAAAATGTGTGCGATATGGCAATCACAACCTCTCATCGGAGAAAATATTGATACAAGGGTGCTCTCTACGAAAATCAAAGACCCATCGCTTCATTTCAACCCCTAAGCGTACTTTCTTTAGAATATTGATCGAAAATTCGTAAGATATTACTATCGCGTCAATTTAGTCGTGTCTAATTGTAGAAACATTTCTTAAATCGATATATTTTTATAAAATTTATTTTTACTCTCAAAATTGCTCTTCAAGGTGTCTTACACTACAAAGGAGGTCTTATTCGTTAGATTACACTCAAATGACGATACGCAGATGAATAGAGTACTATTACGTGTTGATTCGATGAGAAAAAGTCGAATGAATTATCGCTACACTTGAAAAATTACCGTTTTCATACTTTGAGGATGATCCGATTTAATTTAAAATTTTTGCCACGCACCATTCAAAAGCATACATTTTTCAATAAATTAAAATTTTTTTTTTGGAAATTCTTAGATTAAATAAACAATGGGCTGCATAAGTGTAACGTTCATAAATAATTGCGTGTGTATATATATATATATATATATATACATATATGTGATTCTATCGTAACTGTCCCGGTTTAGCTTTAAAAGAATCTGAAAATTTATCAGACAAAACATTTTTATTTCTTTATAAGTATATTTTTCTTAGAATTTGAGGATTATTTGCACTCATAATAATATTTAAAACAAAATACTTCAATAGGGTACATTAAAAACTATTCCTATCAAAATGTACAAAATATTACATAATGTTAGCGGGGGACGGAACTGACAGGGACAGTCAAAAAAGCATGTTTTTCAAAGCGATTAATGCTATTATCAAAATTTTGGTGCAAATAGCTGGATAAAAAGTATGCATCTGGATTTAACAGTAGTTAGTTGACTTTGCCTTTAAAACTAATGAGAATATATGTAATGAACCCTACAATTTGCAACCTGTATGTGGAGATTCGACATATTCTCTTTTGTTTCACGTGGTATAAGTTTTCATATTGAAATTTATGTTTTGGACGCGGGATGGAACTGATATTTTGACTATATTTTATTGATTTATTCTAAAAAATAATGAACCAATCGGTTCTTGCAGTTTATCCAAGAAAGTTGACAACATTATACAAACATTAGAGCTGACAAAATATTTTTTTCAATTCATACACTCTTATCCGAGCTCTGGACGCCATCTTGACAGTTATGACAGAACCACGCATATATTTCAACATATGAAAAAGTAGACTTGTCATTTTTATTTTTCACCACAGAATAAAATAGAATAAATAATTTCATATTGGAACAATTTATAAGGTTTTAGGAAGCTAGGTGCCAATGAATTGGCAGAGGTTTTTTAATTTACACATATTTGGAAATTTTATATTAATTTGATGTAAGCTTAAATGCTTTAACATTCCCTGAATATATGTCGCAGCGATGACAGAAACTTGCTCTGGCTAGGGCGATACAACGTTCGCTACCTGCTGGACCAGTCCACTGTTCCTTTGCTGCTGGGTCGGTAAGTCGTTCACTAATTGCGGTCTTTGTGCTTGCAGCTCATTTACAAAACGTTGTATATCTGCCCACTGTGTATTCAGTTCATTTCGTAATGCTTAGTCTTCCCTTTATAGTCTTAAATTCTCTTGATCTGCGGAAACTTGCTGCCTTTGTGCGTCAAAGTCATCTTGACCTCCCGTTCCGTCATTTTGTTCTCGGGGCACTAACATCGTGCTTTGACCCGCAATACCACACGTTCTAAAATATTTATATTTAAAATTAGTTTGTTTCGCATGCCGACCGTAATGCGTAATAACAGTTTATTTCAAAGATCTTTCCAAAAGAAAATTTATTCATACAAAAATAAACCTACAAATTATTTACGAAAAATGGGTTCACGATTTGTAAAATCATGTTAAAGGAGCCAGAATAACTATAATAGTTATATATATATATAGGTTTATTTTTGTATGAATAAATTTTCTTTTGGAAAGATCTTTGAAATAAACTGTTATTACGCGTTACCGTAGGCATGCGAAACAAACTAATTGTAAATATAAAAATTTTAGAACGTGTGGTATTGCGGGCCAAAGCACGATGTTAGTGCGCCGTTGAATATATATGAGGCATTCTTTGTGAACGAATGGCCCCCCCTTGCCCAAAATTTGAAGAGGCGTAGGAGAACATCAATAGCTTAAAATGTTCGTATTGACAAGAGCTACAAAAAGTCGAGTGGCGTTTTTGTCCATTTTGAAAATGGCGGCTTCAAAATGGCGTTAAGCATCCCTAAAACGTGAAGAGTACAGATAAAAATGCCCGTAAAAATTAAAAAAAATAATCACGTTGAACTTTTTTTGACTCAAATTTTAGCTACCACTCATACTTCAAAAAATCACGTGGTAGGTTACCGAAATCCAACATGGCGGATCCAATATGGCGGCTAATATGTCGATATTTTTAAAAATCAACCGAATTGGCCCAAATTTGGTATATGGGGGTTTTTCTGGTTGCTGATGATGAATTTAAGGTCAAATCTGCAGAATTTAAAATGGCGGATCCAATATGGCGACTAATATGCCGATAAGATATGGTTTTTACTCCCGCCGTTTATTTATGTATCCATGATTTCTTCACGATGACATTCTTCATTTTTTTAAATTTGTATACCTTATCAGCACATTAGTTGCTATTTTTAGTGGCATTTTTAGTTCCAATGTGACCGCTAGAAGCTCGTGACCCATACTTTTTTTTACTATAACGATTATAAAACCAGCTACATGAAACCGATTGAGATCTATGGTGTTCGATTACAAATAACTTTTTTAGACATGCTCACGTCTCGAAAACGCTTGAATCAATGATTTCGAGATGCTCTTCCTAAGCTTATTATTTTTTTAAAAATATTGGTGCCCTTGGTCGCGTGACGAAACTGATTTTTCAATAAAATAGCCAAAAAAGGCACTTTTTCGAGTTCTACAGCTCTCTCAAAGATCCTGAATGGTAAATATTGAAAGTTTCTACAAGCGCCGTATATTATCTTTGTTATTACTCAGGGGTTGGAATCCGTCATTTTGGATTTGGAAAATCAAGATTCTGATGGCATATTCTTAATCAGCGACCTCAAAAACCCCCAAATAACGTTTTTAGATAAAAATATACTTAATTTCCAAAAATTTGTGTCCGCCATCTTGAAATCGCCATCTTGGATTTAGAAAATCAAAATTTGTATAGCATATTCTTTATCAGCGACCCCAAAAACCTCTAAGAACTAACTTTCATAAAAATCGAACAGCAAATAAGCTCAAAAATGATTTTTTTTGTAAAAAAACACACTTTTTGCAAATTGTTTATTTATAACAATTTAATAACAAGTAAAATAACAAATTACATTCGGTAGAATTGTAGAGAATCGTCTTACCTATCAGTAAAGACCATTCATCACCTTGAATAAATATACGTAAATACGTTTTTTATAAATAAAAATAGAAAGCTATTTTGGTAGTCCCTATAAGGGGCCACTATGCTTCTAAGGCTTAAGGTTTGATTTGTAAATAAACAAAGTAATATTGTTTTTTAATCCAAAACCGGTAAAATACAAATTTTATCCTCATAGCGCAAATCAATTTATTTAAATCTAATGCAGCATGTGGCGGATTTTGGTATATCAGCTGAATGGCATAATTTTCCAACGGCACATGGTAAAGGTCCATCGGACGGTCTTGGAGCTGTATTCAAGAGAGAAGCGGCACGATATAGCCTGATTTGCAGTCCAAAAGATGCCATTTTAACCTGCGAAAAACTCGATGAATGGTCTAAAAATAAATTTGCCGATACAATTACTACATTCTATTTCAGTATCAAAGATTATCAGAAGATGGTTAGGCATTTAAATAGAAGATTTGAAAATGCTGTAGCTGTACCTGAGATATCAAAAAATCATTGCTTTCTTGTTGAAAATAAAAAGTTGATAATTAAAAAGTATTCGAATGCGAATAAACATACCGAACTATTGTATCAATAAAATATAATATTCTTACTTCTTCACTCAATTACTAATTAATTTATCAATTCTTACTTATTTACTTTATTCAATATTAAACATGACGTTAAGTTTTTTCTTTTTTTTTAATATTTTATCAAACTGATACATAAATATGAAGTATATCCGAAAATAAAAATAATTATTGGGTCTGACGAGACATGTATCACCCGTATTGTTTGATATTGGCCGCTATTTTGTTCAAAAAAGATTTAAATACTTACAAGGAGATGATCAGGGATCCGGATCACCGATTTCGCTCAAATTTGGAGGAAAGTTTCCAAATGCAGAAATATGCAGAAACCCAAAACTTTAGACGCCAACGAAAAAACCACAAGAAGTTAGAGCTCCTTAAGAATCATATTTAACGTATAACTGTATATCTATATTAGGGTGCGCCTTATTTCCCAAACTGCATAATTTAATGAGTGCCGGTCCGAAAAGCTCCTCATTTTACTCAAAAGTAATGGTACTATCACCAGAATTCGTCTAGGTGGTCGCCAACTAGTGCCTGTAGAGTTAGCTTTTATCACGATTTGAAATACCCGACAAAAATCTTTCTTATCATCTATAGCAATTATTTACGAGCTTGCTAAATCATCTTGGCCATTTAAAAAATATTCTGTAATGCTGTCTGATGTAAAAAAAATCACATACGACTTTTTTTCTAACTTTATTAAAAATTCTCATATCAAAAAACATATATAATGGCATAAAACTGAAGAATATTATTGAGATGATAATTAAATCTGTTTAGTCTTAGCTTAGCTATGGTAATATTTCATATTAGTTCATGAATTTGAGTGGTTCCAAAGTTCGCATGCTGATCTTAGGAGGGCGCTTGCAACCATGTTCTGTACATAGACGTGTGCAGTTGGCTCTGGTGCTCTGGATTAGTATTAATGAAAAAACTCCCATGATTGGATTTAAACCCTTATTCATGCCTTACTCTTTACTCTTCTAGTTCGACACTACCACTTAAGGATCTGTTTTCACGGTAACGCGGGCACTGAGTTCAGTTACCGTGGAAATGGAACGGAACGGGATGGAATAAGCAGACCGCCAGTGGCGCCAGTGCTCGGTACTCGAACACTCTGTACTCGATGTCCGCGCCACCGGGAGGACCCTAAACGAACTAACTTATTTTTTTTTTTTCATAATACCAAAACAATCATTGAATAACGAAACTTTGATGAGCAGCTATCACAGTTAGGTTAGAGTTGTCTATGTAGTACTTTTATTATTGAATATACCATTGATTTTCAAAATTGCGTTAAAGTAAATTAAGAGTTATAATGCATCTGTTCCTTGGATCAGTATTATATATGACATAAGTAGATACAACAAATTTACGCATTATAATGTCCGATTCACGAGAAAGTTTACCATTTATTAATTTTGCTAGTCAACAAATAACTGGAGAAAAGCTTCCAAATAACCTACAAGTTCTGCAAGTTTTATTTTTCAATATTCGGAGCATGAATTTCTCTCTTGATGATGCATGTCGATTGTTAAATAATGAAATAAAAATATTTTGGAGCAAAGTGAATATTCCAACACAAGAAGATCACAAATGCACTAAAAAAATTAAACATCTGTATAAACAATACAGAGACATACAAAAAAATTTAGGAAAATCTTTTAATAAAGACAAAGAACAGAATTTCTCCAAATATTTAAATGAAATATTCGATATTTCTCATGGGAGTTTCAGAAATTCTATGACTGAAAAGGAACGTAATGAGTTATTTGCATTAAATTTGGAAAAAATTTCAAACAGAGAAAGAAACTCAAGAACAAATAAAAACACATCAATCAATGGTTAGAAAAATATACAGTTTAAATTAATAACAAACATACCTAGTAGAAATAGATAATGTAATTCATGTAATTTACTTAAAGGGACCTAACCAAGTTAAAATAATGGTAACGCTCGCATGACTTGGAAATAGCGATAGAACCCTTCAGATCATAAATTTTTTATTTTAAGGTGGTTAGATCTTCACAAGTATAATAAATTTTTATTGGGCTGTTTCACGTCAACCCGTGGAAAACATTTTCAAACGCTGGGTGATTTAATATATGATATTCAATGTATAACTGTTTTTTACATCAAAACAAGATAGTACGTTATAATTTTAAGCATTTTTAATTGTTTGGATTGGTTTTGACCTGCAGTTAAATAATTTTCATATTAATTATCCAACTTGGATTAAATTGCCACCCGAGGAAAATATTCATTTTAGGTTATACTTGATCTTCTATAAAAAAAACCTTTCTAAAAGGTAAAATGTTGGCGAGTAAAAGTTTCTTTACAAAAGTAGTGAAATACCCAATATATAACTGTCAACTAATTGTATTTTATCTTTTGGGTACACGCATGTGGATATCTTATTTCAGAAAATAAAATTTTCCACTGGAATCTTAGTCGATACAACAGTTTCTATATATTTAACAATAATAAATTCACTGTGCACCAGTCAGACCATTAAAATTGACTTGCGAATGACTATATATAAAAATTTCTAAATTTTCCTTTTGTCCGTCCCAGGTAAAATATGATCTCAGCTAATTCAAATTATGAAAGGATGAGTCTAATTTTAAATTGCTCATCAACTTTTGGCATTTCCAAAAACATATTATATCATATACTTTTAATGCATAGTACAGAAGCTATTGAAAAAATTCAAACTAAATAATATTAAAAAGTACGGTTCAAGACTTGAAGTGTTTTAGAAGTTTTGCAATAGCTTTTGGACTATGCATTAAAAGTATATGATATAATATGTTTTTGGAAATGCCAAAAGTTGATGAGCAATTTAAAATTAGACTCATCCTTTCATAATTTGAATTAGCTGAGATCATATTTTACCTGGGACGGACAAAAGGAAAATTTAGAAATTTTTATATATAGTCATTCGCAAGTCAATTTTAATGGTCTGACTGGTGCACAGTGAATTTATTATTGTTAAATATATAGAAACTGTTGTATCGACTAAGATTCCAGTGGAAAATTTTATTTTCTGAAATAATATATCCACATGCGTGTACCCAAAAGATAAAATACAATTAGTTGTCAGTTATATATTGGGGATTTCACTACTTTTGTAAAGAAACTTTTACTCGCCAACATTTTACCTTTTAGAAACGTTTTTTATAAAAGATCAAGTATAACCTAAAATGAATATTTTCCTCGGGTGGCAATTTAATCCAAGTTGGATAATTAATATGAAAAATATTTAACTGCAGGTCAAAACCTATCCAAACAATTAAAAATGCTTAAAATTATAACGTACTATGATGTAAAAAACAGTTATACATTGAATATCATATACTAAATCACCCAGCGTTACCAAACCGGGTATATAGCTGCAATCACGAATAATGGGTTTTAAGTACTAAAAAGTGTATTACTCATTGTAGAAAGCTCGACCCACTTCCCACCACCTAAAATGCTTCTATCATGCCTTAAAAGATCATTAAAGTTGGCTAGATAAGCAAGAATTCAGAAAATCTTAAATTTTGATATGGCCATAACTTTGCAATGGAGGGACTTAGAGGTCTGAAATTTTTTGTTTGTTCACTTGGGGGTATATTGGACTTGGAAAACAATTTTGGCCGAGATTTGAAATTTTTTCCACGAGTTGACGTGAAACAGCCCTTTACATATTTGTCGTTTCACAATTACATGATACCCATTTATTTCTACTAGGGTTACAATTTTCAAGTAGCAATCAATATTTTATCATCTTTTTTTGATTTGATTTAGATCAGATTTCTGATGAGAACAAAGAGCTCAACATTTCTGATGAAGTGATGCCTCTTTACAAATCAACAAATCAACGTCAATCAACAAATACTGTAGGTGAAGGGTGGGATTTTGTTGGTATTGATAACAATTCTCAAGTAACTATAAATGAAGGATTGAATCAAACATTAGGTACTGATGATTCAGGAAATATCCAAACATTATTTGACGATGAAATGCAACGTATCAAACTCATGTCAGAACAAGAAATACAGGCAATTATTCTTGGAGACGAGAAAACCAACAACACAGGAGCGATGGAAGAAACTAAAGCTACGAGTGATATAACGACCCATGAAAATATACTAGATAATTTATCTGGTAAGTAAAAATTGTAATTATATAATGAAATAATAAATGCAAGGAAAGATATAAACATATGGGTGATTCTGTCGTAACTTGCACAAAACACATGCCTGCTTCCCAGATGCTTATGTATTTGAAAAAAGAACACTCAAGAGGTTTTCGATATTTCAAAAACAAATTTCTACTAAAGTGTCAGTTCCGTAACCTCAAAATACTGTCAGTTCTGTAACACGTTTGTCATTTATGCATGGACTAATATGATTACTTTTTATAGAAGTAATTTCTTGTGGTTTGGCTTTAGGTACTTGTTTCATATGTAATTTGAGTTAGGATAAGCGCCCCATAAGTTAAAAATAGTTCATTTTACTATGGGGTCATTTTGAACGCTGTTTTGTCCAAGTTATATGGCAGAATCGCCCATATCTGATTAAGATAAAAATAGTACTTACACATTTCTTTTTCTCGCATATTAAATGACTAATCATAATTATATAACTAAGAATTAATATTTCACTTTATTTTTACAAATTCAAAAAGATTTCTAAATTATTACATTTCGATACGGGTATGGAACAGAGATGTGCGAGTCAAAAGTCGAGTTTTATATTTGGTTACGACATTATGGTGGATGTAATTAAACCAAAGATATAATAATACATTATAAGTGTTTAGATTTTAAGTTAACATATTAATTGAACAGATTTAATAAATTCAGAAGCAAAAAAATTGTGAGAGGTTGAAAAATTGGTACAAATAACCAATCGAGTTATTTTTCAGGCAAAAATTTGAAAAAAAACTCGAAAAAGTATTCGAAGCTTTAAGTAACATATCACTGTTTTGTAACAAGGAATAAACCATTGTATTCGTTAGATATGTGTAAAAACTCAACAATCGTGGTGTTTAAGTAGATTTTTATCATCCCACACTTATTTTGCAATCAAAATTAAAAAAGTTCGAGTTTGACTCGAACATCTCTAGTGTGGAAGGTGATTATTTACCTCTGTGACGTTTTTCGCACAAGCGAAGCAAGTGCGAAAAGTCACATGAGGTAAAAATCACCTTACACACCAGTATGTGAGTCAATTATGCAATAGTTTTGAAATATTTCATCCTCTTTTTATTCTGCATGATATATACATAATTACATGAGATTTTTATAATTTATGCAAGTACTATTTTAGTTATAAATATTTTCAGAAAATTTAGAGATCCTATTTACGCCTTCTAGTGAAGAATTCGTAGGAGGAAGCCAGAGTACTGATGTTTCAAAGTTTTCTCTCAAAGGGCGAAATTATATCAAAAAGAATGTTCGAGGAGATACTAATGTCATGATATCCAATGTTGTAGCAGCTCTAGATAATTGCAAAATATCATATAGAAATAGTGTCCATATTATTGCAGCAGTTGCCGATGCATTAGGTCACGACCCTCAGACACTTACTCTTAATGCAACATCTTTTAGGAGGATGAGAGAACAAATTAGAAGACCTTTAGCAGAAAACATAAAAGTCTTGTTTCAACAAGCTGAAATCAAAGATGTGAGTGTTCATTTTGACGGAAAAATTGTTCTAGACTCTTTCACTGGCAAGAAAATTGACAGATTTCCAATTCTTGTTAGTACTGGTAATACACAAAAAATTATTGATGTTCCTGCGCTAGAAGATGGCAAAGGAATAACTCAAGCTAATGCGATTTACATAGCCTTGAAAAATTGGGGGTTGTGTGACGCTGTGCAAGCATTGTGTCGCGATACTACTAATGCCAATTTAGGTCCAAAATCTGGTGTAGCTGTCATCTTAGAAAGTTTATTAGAAAAAGATCTTCTTTATTTACCATGTCGTCTTCACATAATGGAGATAATCTTAAGTAGCTGTTTTGAACTTAAGTTTCCAGGTACAATGGGTCCAAATGTTCAGTTATTTAAAAGATTTCAGAGTTCGTGGTCAGAAATTAATAAACAGAATTATCAAAATGGACTGTTGGACATAAATGTACTACTAAGAGACCAGGTTAAAGAAACAGTTCAACTTATAGAAAACTTTTTAATAACAAAGATGCCACGAGACGACTACCGGGAACTTCTTGAGCTTCCATTGAAGTTTTTAGGAAAAGGCTCTGACACCACTTTTAAAAAGCCTGGGGCATGCCATCATGCGAGATGGATGGCGAAAGCCATTTACAGTTTGAAAATCTATTTGTTCCGTCAATCTTTCAAACTAACTAATAAAGAAGTGAAGGGATTGTTGGAAATATGCCAATTCATTGTATTTGTTTATTTAGAAATGTGGTACACAGCATCGCAATCTATTGAAGCTCCTACAAATGATTTGAAAACTATTAGAAAACTATGCGAGTATAAAAATGTCGATGAAAAAATTTCTGTAACCGCTCTCAACAAGCTTCGAAACCACCTTTAGTATCTGACGCCAGAATCTAGTGTGATGTCACTTTTTAACGAGAACCTAACAACGCCTATAAAAGAAAAAATATTAGAAGCAATGAAGAATGATATTGCGAGCGATACGGAACCTCCAAAAAAGTTATATGTTCATTCCTTAGCAGATATGGAGGCACTTCAGTTCAAAGAAATATACTATTTCATTAATGAACACTCAATTAAGTTCTTTCAGAGATTCAAGTTGGGCACAGAATTCTTAAAACTAGATATTTTAAAATGGGAGAAAAATGAAGAATTTTTGAAATCTCGTGAAAAAGTCAGATCACTAAAAGTCACAAATGACTTGGCAGAGAGAGCTGTACATTTGATGCAAGAATATGTTAATGTGCTAACGACAAAAGAGGATCAGAAGCAGTATTTAATCCAAATCTGTGAAGAATTTAAAAAAGAATGTCCAAATGCTACCAAATCTAGTATTGTAAAGAAATTTAAAACACAGTAAAAATGTTGTACTTTTCACATCGAATATACTCTACACGACTGTATTGCCCTACACAAAATACTTCATAGAAATTTTGTACATGAAAATTCTCTACACACATGTTGAATGATTTTACTTTATCGCATAAATCTACACAATCCTACAACCTATCGTTGTAACAATGCATAACAATAGGGTATACGATTGTGTAGAATGTTACAATGGAGTAAAATAATTTAACCCGTGAGTAGGGAATTTTTAAGTACGTACAAAATTTATGTGCAGAATTTTTTTTCCTTTAAAAAAATACATTTGTATAGAGTATTTTTATGTAGAGTATGTTTGGTATCGTACTTTTGAAGTTTCCACCTAGTACATTAATAGAAAATTCATCAATTATTAACATATTTATTCCACTGGTACATTACAGCTTTACTGTGGTAAGATGCACATTTGCAAACAACATTTTTTCACAGATTCTCTACTTAAATATCTTAAATCTACCTTTTAATAATGTTTGGTTTTTTATAATTATTGATAAATGTCAGATTTCAAACAGTTCTACGAGATCAAATTAATTTTTCACAAAGCTAGACATGTGATAAAATATAGAAGCTAATTAGATCTAAGTTTTTTTTAATGTTAGTAGTACATAAAAAATAAAGTTGTAATATAAATAATTTTAACACAAATCTTCTGTAAAAAGACATGAACGTATTATAAGAGTCTCCCTTATATATAAAAAGAAAAGTTTATAAGGTATTCCTACTATATCATAAAATGATATATTTGTAAATAAAAAACAAATAAAATTGTATTTAACAAAAAATTTTTAATTCCCATACAAATCACATATAACTGATGCAAAAGTACTGATTTCCACTACTTCGATTTTTCTCCACCAGTAGAGCGCCACCCGTACCCTTTAAATCCCAATCCCAATAGCTTAGTGCAGCTTCTGCAGTTCTGCTTTTGTCAGCAAGGTGGCAATCTATGTGGCTCGATCAATCGAATCACGTAGTTCATGGTTGAACTCGCCCCGACAGCGTTTCATAAGCACCAAGTGAACTTTGATACACGCTAGGTCCTAGGTAGAAAATAAGGATCTGTCTCAATGATGCCCCGTGCGACGGGTGCACTGTAGGATCGATGGCGTGATTAAATTGGTCAATCAAAAGAGAATGAACCAATTCCAGCGTTGATCCTACAGTACACCTATGATGTAAAGATACCTGCATTGAAGTTTTGACATAATAGACTGTTTATTAATTTCTGCACAGGGTGTGTTCTTTAAGACAGCTCCCAATCGCCGCCATTCTTAGTCCATGGTATTTTGAATGAGCTATGGCGGGGATTGGGAGTCATCCTAAAGAACACACCTTGTATTTTTACAAATGAGTACACCCGTCGCACGGGGCATCATAGAGACATACCTAAAGCATAGAAATAAGATTGTCTATTATGTCAAAATTCTAGCGTTTTTATGACATTATTTATATTTTAATGGTTATGAATATTTTTCAATAGACTTATTAAACTTATCTGAGACGTAAAAAAAGTGATTTTTTGACGGTAGACAGCGTTAGAAAATAATTTGGAATGGCCAAGATGATTTAACAAGCTCGTATAGAATTGCTAGATGATAAGAAAGATTTTTGTCGGGTATTTCAAATCGTGATAAAAGCTAACTCTACAGGCACTAGTTGGCGACCACCTAGACGAATTCTGGTGATAGTACCATTACTTTGAGTAAAATGAGGAGCTTTTCGGGCCGGCATTCATTAAATTATGCAGTTTGGGAAATAAGGCGCACCCTAATATAGATATACAGTTATACGTTAAATATGATTCTTAAGGAGCCCTAACTTCTTGTGGTTTTTTCGTTGGCATCTAAAGTTTTGGGTTTCTTCATATTTCTGCATTTGGAAACTTTCCTCCAAATTTGAGCGAAATCGGTGATCCGGATCCCTGACCATCTCCTTGTTAGTACTCATGAGCAAAATACGCAAACTTCCACTCCCGCCTGGTGTCTTGTAGACTTCTTCACATTTTCAATTTGTTTTCATACATTTTAGTACCAAAAGGCCTATATCATATAGTTTACACCGACATATTGGAACTTGGGAGTAGCTAAAACAAAGATACTATACGATGCTTATAAAAACATTCAACATTTACCATTCAAGCTCTTTGAGAGAGCTGTAGAATTCGAAAAAGTGCTTTTTTGGCTATTTTGATGAAAAATCAGTTTCGTCACGTGACCAAGGGCACTAATATGTTTAAAAAAATAATATACTTACGAACAGAATTTCGAAATCATTGATTCAAGCGTTTTCGAAACGTGAGCGTATCTAAAAAAGTTATTTGTAATCGATTTTGGTGAATTACTACCTATGTCACGTGATTTTGGCCGCCATATTGGATTTTATGATAACAAAAAAAAATTTGTATACGTCTTCTGAAAGTAGATTCCAAGACCTTTTATTTAAGGCATCATGGACCTCAATCGGTTTCATGTAGCTGGTTTTATAATCGTTATGGTAAAAAAAGTATGAGTCACGAGTTTCTAGCGGCCATATTGGAACTAAAAATGCCACTAAAAGTAACAACTAATATGCCGATAAGATATACAAATTTTAAAAAAATTAATAATGTCATCGTGAAGAAATCATGGATACATAAATAAACGGCGGGAGTAAAAACCATATCTTATCGGCATATTAGTCGCCATATTGGATCCGCCATTTTAAATTCTGCAGATTTGACCTTAAATTCATCATCAGCAACCAGAAAAACCCCCATATACCAAATTTGGGCCAATTCGGTTGATTTTTAAAAATATCGACATATTAGCCGCCATATTGGATCCGCCATGTTGGATTTCGGTAACCTACCACGTGATTTTTTGAAGTATGAGTGGTAGCTAAAATTTGAGTAAAAAAAAGTCCAACGTGATTATTTTTTTTAATTTTTACGGGCATTTTTATCTGTACTCTTCACCTTTTAGGGGTGCTTAACGCCATTTTGAAGCCGCCATTTTCAAAATGGACAAAAACGCCACTCGACTTTTTGTAGCTCTTGTCAATACGAACATTATATATATGAGGTATTCTTTGTGAACGAATGGCCCCCCCTTGCCCAAAATTTGAAGAGGCGTAGGAGAACCATCAATCGCTTAAAATGTTCGTATTGACAAGAGCCACAAAAAGTCGAGTGGAGTTTTTGTCCATTTTGAAAATGGCGGCTTCAAAATGGCGTTAAGCATATATATATATATGTTTCGGCCGACGATTAAATCCTCGTACCAAGTGGCTGTTGGAGCGCGCCGTGGGTCCCTCGCGTGACCGGACGTGACATCTCGGTGGGAGGCCTATTGGCAGGGCGTACAGCCCGACATCTCTCCTTGCGTGTAATTTTTTCCTCCACTTTTGAGGAGGCGCAAGTAGAGCAAAACTCCTTGCTCGCACGGTTTTCGCCCTCTTCCACTCTACTCGCGGCTCTAACAAGAGCACCCTCACGACCGTGTGTGCAACACTAAAATTGTCACCACATGTCGGCCTTTTCGAAACTAAATGTATCTTTTCCTCTTACACACACATACACACATAGTCAAGCAGTATTATTATTAACTTGTTTAAAGTTGAATTAACGACGTGCAATAAATGCTACTATTATTATTGTTATAAAATTAAGTGTACTTCAGTATTCACTCGCCTCACTCACTCCAAACTCCTTACATGCGCAAATTTACTACGGCAATCGGTGTTTCGCTGCACCCGCTCGACGTTAATACCATGCTCGACTAATAAATAAAAGTTCAGCCGGTTAACGCGCGATTCAATATACGAGGGTAGTTCAATAAGTCTTTAGAATAAAGTATAAAAACAATTTTTTTTGGGTAAATTTTTTTTATTTTTCAACATAATCTCCTTGGAGCTCTATACACTTGGTCAATCGCTTTTTAAGTTTTTTTAATCCTTCAGAAAAGTGCGTTTTCGGAAGTTCCTCAAAATAAGCACTTACAGAGGCAATGACGTCTTCGTTGTCCGTAAATCTCTGTCCACCGAGCCATTTTTTCAAGTTTGGAAATAAGAAAAAGTCACTGGGGGCTAAATCTGGTGAATACGGTGGGTGTTCGACCAATTCGAATTTTAGTTCTTCAATTTTAGCCATTGAAACGAAGCATGTGTGAACTCGGGCGTTGTCGTGATGAAAGAGAATTTTTTTTCTCGCCAAATGTGGTCGTTTTTTTTTAATTTCTTCTTTCAGCTGCTCTAATAATGATGCATAATACTCACCAGTAATTGTTTTACCCTTTTCCAAGTAGTCAATAAGTATAATTCCACGTGCAACCCAAAAAACTGTAGCCATAACCTTACCAGCTGACTTTACGGTCTTTGCCTTCTTTGGAGCTGGTTCGCCTGTGGAAATCCACTGTTTGGATTGTTCCTTTGTCGCAGAAGTGTAGTGGTGCATCCATGTTTCATCCACAGTCACAAATCGACGAAAAAATTCCTCAGGATTCCGACTTATGCGTGCCAAAAGAGCCTCAGAGGCGACCACTCTATTGCGTTTATTCTCAGCTGAGAGCAAACGCGGCACCCATCTTGCCGATAGCTTTTTCATGCCTAATTTTTCATGTAGAATTGAAACAACTGCACCTATAGATATCCTTGTGGCGTCAGCTAACTCACGCACTTTTAATCTTCTATCCTTCAACACCATATCGTGGATTTTATTGATGATTTCGGGAGTAGTTGCTTCTACGGGCCTTCCTGAACGTGGTTCGTCATTTATTGATGTACGACCACGCTTAAATTCATTTACCCAGTTATAAACCGTTGCTAAGGCAGGGGCAGATGTGCCATGAACTGAGTCCAATTCATTTTTTATCTCATATGGAGTTAAACCCTTTAAATGAAAATGTTTAATTACCGCTCTGAACTCGTTTTTTTCCATTTTTCTTAACAAGCAATTTTTTTTTCAATTGGTTATAAAAACACGTAAACTCAGAAGATGTGGACTGTGACTGCACCATATATCTAGTCGGGAGTGCTGCTGACTGAAAACAGATGATTTGGAGCGATTCGCGCGCCATCTGTTGGTCATTCTAAAGACTTATTGAACTACCCTCGTATATATATATATATATATATATATATATATATATATATATATATATATATATATATATATATATATATATATATATATATATATATATATATTAGGTATGTCTTAGGTAATAAATAAATAAATAATCAAATTATTTAGTATATTTGTAAGTTTATTTTATTATTACTATTTCGGTTAAATTATTAGTTTCTCTTTGCAAAAATATTTTAACGCAATCTAAGTTGATGCAAGTGTTTATATCTTAAATATGTATGGTACGTGTGATTTTCCCATGACTCTGGCTCTATTACGCGATCTTTTTGGTACCCTAAGAATTCGCTAATCTTTATTATTGAATTTAAGGCTTTTTCACCACTTACCACGGGTTTTCGTATCAGGTGGTGCATATTTCATGGCAAACGTTGCTTTAAACTATTCTTCAGAAATGTACTTATGGACTTATGGAGCTACATTTCCTAAGAAAGATTATTTCCACTTGTTACAGACACATATATCAATAATAATCTTATAGATAATACCTGTAAAAGATAGCCAGGCCCTGTCTGTCCTTGTCTAATGACGCATGCGCAGTAAAAAAGGGGAGCTTCAAAAAAACATGATTTTTTTTACATGAAGTTTTGTAAAGATTTTCGTTGTACTTGTAATTTTTTAACTATAAAACTGTAACCTGTTGCCAGTATACGTTGTATTGTCACATTATAATTATTATTAATGTATATAATAATAATTCATTGAGTTGTAATGTCAGAATGTTTACCCTGCGTGATAATACTCACAGTTTCCACAAGAATGATTACATTTTCATATTGTTCCATTAAATGAAGGTGATTCCATTAATATTTTTGCTACTGACAACCTCAGTCACCCTGGACCTGGTGAGGCCGCTTACCACGTCGTGCAACCTGGGTTTCCGCTACTGCTGCCGATGCTGCTGCTGCTCGACTACAAGCTGCAGGGACCATCACCACTGCCCGCTCAGTTGCCATCGGTATTGGATGCAATCCGCTCTGGTACAGTGACTCAGCTGTTGACTGCTATCATGGCTGCTGCGCGCAGCCACTGTTGTCGCCGCCTTAGCACTTCGACTCTTCACAGTGGCGCGTGCGTACACGCGGCCGCCTCTCACGTCATCATCGCTGGGATTCTGCTGCTGCTAGTAATGCTGCACATAGCATCACCACAGCGCGCCCAACTGGCTACTCTCATCATTGCTGCTGCCATCAATGCAACTGGTATAGTGATCCATTCACCATCGGTACTGGATGCGAGCCACTCTGGTCTACTGGACACTGTTGATGCCATCGATGTTCTGCTTTGCTTCAATCATCTGGTGATCCAGCTTCCATCAGTACTTCATGCGAACCACTTTGGAATTCTGGTTAATCATGAACGTAGCAAGCAGTTATCACGCGGCAATATAATTCTGATTTCTTCACTTTAAATCATTTAACTATTATTATTGAATAATTCCATTTAATTCATTTCAATTCAGTTAAAGAAAATTAAGATATTTCTAGTCGTCGCAATCATAATATGTTAGTGAAGTGTACAAATAACAGCTATTCATTGCTTGGCGTTATCTCAATCAGGATTAGTATCAATCTCGTAGCTTATTCAAAGCTTTATGCTATTTACTTCTATAGCAAATTCAATTCATTGTAACTTAAATGTAAACTCGCATAAAAGTCCATATGTTTTTAAGTTTGAGAACAAAAAATAAAATATCAGTACATTTACCTCATCGCAGTGCAACCTCTAAGGAATTTTGATTTCAGGTGTTGCTTCACAAGTCTACCAGCGGCACTCGTAGAGCTGACGACTCGTTCACAGCTGTCAGCTAGCTCAGAATCAAATCCTGCCATTAGTTTTAGTCGGTTGTTTGAACTAGCTCTTATTTTATTTTTATTCTCTCTCGATTCAAGCAATCATAAATTGAGTTCATAGTTTATATTGCGAAACCGATAGTTCAACTCATTCGTATATAACTAGGGTATATATCTAGTATAAATCTCAGTAGTTGCAACTACATTCATATTTGCTGTTCAACTTACGACTTACGACCTTTAAATTACGTTCATAGTTTATATTGCGTAATCATTAGTTCAACTCATTCATATATAACTAGAGTATCTATCTAGTACAAATATCAGTAGTTGCGACTACATTCTTATTTGTCGTTAATGATATCAATGATTATTCTTTAATTAGAATCTTTTTGCACCAGGTTAAATGAATGCCATATACGAGTATTCATAACTTAACTTTCTAATGATAATCAAGTTAGTCATTCGCATTAGATTAGTTGAATCATTTACAGATTCATAATATTTTCTTAATATGAATTAACGTTAGTTTTCAATGACGTTATTCATTCGCATTTGATTATTTGAACCATTTATAGATTAATAATCACAGGACCACGATATGAAATCGGGGCGGAGCATTTCTGATCTCAGTTGATCTTTATGTTTTTGGGGTCGCTGATCACGATGCCGATGTCCATATGACCCCAGCACGTCTGGTTCAAGGTCAAATGAAGGTTAAACGCCTTAAATCGATCGATATGATTTTTTCAATCCCGGATTCTGAAAGAACGGAAAATTTTACGTCCAGATACGCTTCGACATTTTCGTCAAAGTGACCCTTAGAGGTCATTTGAAGGACCTTTGGAGGTCAAATCCTTCTTTTGATCTCTAGCCTGATATTAACCTATAAACTTAAAATCCCTAAACACCAAACCTACAAATACCAAACCCTCAAACCCGTAGTCCATAAAACCCATACACGTAAACCTCAATCTCCTAAAGCCACAAATTTCGAAGCCACAAAGACCATGCTATAAACCCACAAAGTGCCAAAATAATATAACGTTAGTACCATAAACCCCAAACCGGGTTTGTGGATTTGCAAGTTTGGGGTTAGGGAGTTTGGAGTTGATGGGTATATATGTTTATGGATTTGAGGTATGGGGTTTGGGTTTAGGGGGTTTGAGGTTTGAAGGTTAAAGTTTGGAAGTTTGTGGGTTGGGTTTATGGATTTTTGTTTTGCTGAGAAAGTTTTTATGGGTTGAATATTTGTAGTTAAAGATGTTAATTTTACATTTTTATATTTCTCGTATGTTATTATAATATTTTTTGTTGAAAGACAATTAGCTGTGCGAACTATGGTATAAGTTTCATACGTACCCTCAAAGGAGCCGATTTCTTGTATTTATGGGCATCCTCCATGCATATTATAAACCTATCACTTTAGTAAATCACATTTAACTAATGATCATTTTTACTGAAGAGTTGTCTTTGGATTACATCGACAGTCTTTTTCCGGGTCAATCAAAGGTTCAGATTCATAACTTATATAATATGTTATAATATGGGACATCGAAAACCGCCATTTTCTTGTGACTGTCCCCAGGGCACCTCCACGTGGTGACGGCCGGCAACGGGTCACCAGCAAAGTCCCTGGGTGAAGGCGTTCAAGCCGTTATGACAGGCACAAAGAAATATCTTACGATGAATGGACTAGAAACTCCAATATCGGCGATTGGTCAGGGTGAGCAAGCGGGCCCGCAATCGTCGTTATCATGCGACCGCAGCTCTAAATCGGTGGGAGACTTGGCCTTTTTAGAGTTTAATGCCACAAGTTCAACAATAACTCCATGTGATCAGCGATTAGATAACTTTTGCATCGTTTGTTCGAAATATGTTATCAAGGATCAGGGAAGGAACTTGAATAAAGAATTCATGGTACGTTACGAAAAATGTTTCAATATAGATACAAGTGGGATGAACAATTCTTGAACTCCAACGAAAGTATGCGTCACTTGCTCAATGCGAATCGCAGGAAAGAAAAAACAAATATATGCATCGCCTACGATCTTGCGAAAACCAGTCGACCATGACACTGATTGTTATTTCTGCATGACCAATATATCTGGGTACAATAAAAAGAATAATTTTGGAATATCCTATGCATCTATTCACTCTATAACTCATGCTATTTTAGTTAGTATTGGACAGGATGAAAGTCAACATTCGATGTCTATAGACGAAGTTTCTGAAATAGAAAATTATGATACAGATACAAGAATGTCAATTCAAGAATTTGAAGATCAGCAATGCGTCGAATTGACTGAATCGCAAGAATTTGGAGGTGATCAAAGCGAGAATGCACACGGTTTTAATCAAGATGTACTAAGTGACTTCGTTCGGGACACAGGGATTTCGAAAGAGATTTCCAAACTCTTAGCTTCAAGATTAAAAGAAAAGATTTATTTAGTTCCTTGTACTAAAGTGAGTTTTTATCGTGATCGAGATCGTCCATTTCAGAAATTTTGCTCAAAAACAAAGCGTTTGGTTTATTGTAATGATGTTGCAGGACTGATAAATGAATACGGATGTATTGAATATACAGCTAGTGACTGGCGACTATTTATCGATTCATCGGTGAGGAGTTTGAAAGCTGTTTTACTTCATAATGGGAACAAATATGCCTCTATACCGGTTGGCCACTCAGTAATCTTTAAAGAGGAATACAATAATGTCCATTTTCTGCTTGAAAAATTGAAGTACCATACTCATAAGTGGCAAGTAATTGGAGATTTTAAAATACCCAGTATTTTATTAGGTCAACAAAGTGGAAACACTAAGTATCCATTTTTTCCGAGATCAACACTATATAAAAAGGATTGTCCACTCAGGCAGGAACTAATTCTGGGATCTAAGAAGATTGTTAAAGAAAGTATCATTCCTAGTCATAAAGTCATCTTTCCTCCTTTACATATCAAACTTGGCTTAGTTAAACAGCTTATCAAAGCAATGAAGGTATTAGAAAGTGATGCTTTTATGTATCTATTCGAGAAATTTTCCAATACTTCTGAAGCGAAAATCAATGAAGGTGTTATTGATGGTCCTCAAATAGGGGAACTGATTAAAGATAACGAAATTGAAATGAGAATGACAACTAATGATAGAGCAGTTTGGAATAGTTTCAAAGAAATTCAAAATAATTTTTTGGGAAATAACAAAAATCCTGATTATAAGAATATTGTTGACAATCTATTAGAAAACTACCGACAAATGGGATGTTTAATGAATTTAATGATCCATTGTTTGCATTCACACATTGACTACTTCCCAGAAAATCTGGGGGACTTCAGTGAGGAGCAGGGTGAGAGATGTCACCAAGATTTGAAAGAGTTTGAGAAAAGATGTCTAGGTGTTTGGGATGTGAACATGATGTCAGACTATTGCTGGTCCTTAAAAAGAGATACATCAAATGTGCATAAAAGAAACTCTCTTCGTACATCATTTGCGAACAAAAGAACACGTTATTCATGAATAAAATCTGCTGGACATATAACAACAGCGTAAGGGTTAAGTTAAGTGAATTCAAAATTCATATAAAACGTGTTCGTTTATTCACAAAAGATCTACGAAAACACGTTTTTATTCACATTGGATGTGTCTATTTACAAAGACCATCAATAGTCTCATGTGTTCACATACCACATACCTCTATGTCTTTTTTCAGACCTTCAAGTCTTACTGAAATCTCTCGCTCTGCTCCTAACTCAGATTTTCAGGGAATTAATGTGTGAATGAAGGAAATAAATCTTTAAACTTAGTAAAAATCCCATCTTTCCCTGTTAATTCACAAATTTTTTAATTAATTTCTTTGTAACAAATCTAAGCTGCTCTCTTATTGTCCATCTCATTTCAAATTCAGCATCCTTCATTAGTTCCCTGTTTTGAGAACCACCAAAAACACCTTCATTGATTTTTGTTTTAAAAATATTGCAAAATTTGTCGAATATATACATAAAAACATCACTCTCCAATACCCTCATTGGTTGAAAAGCTATTTAAATAAGTCGAGTTTGATATGTGAAGAAGAAACGATGACAAAATGACTAGAAATGAGAGCCTCTTTAACAATATTCATAGATCCTAGAGTTAAATCTTACCTGAGTGGCCAAACTTTTTTTATCCAATGTTGATCTCGTGCATGACTGGTACACTTACAAAAAAACTACATACTTTGTGCCACTTTGTTGACCTAATAATATACTGGTTATTTTCAAATCTCAATTTAATTGCAATTTTTAAATATATATCGTATTTTAATTTTTCAAACCGAAAATGGAAACTATTGTATTCCTTTTTAAAGAATACTGAATGGCCAACCGGTAGAGGATACGCGTGTCCATTCTGATGCAAGACAGCTTTAAAAGTCCTTGCCGATGAATCGATAAATAGTCGCCAGTCACTAGCTATTTCATTGAATACATCCATATTCATTTATGAGTCCTGCAACAGAATTACAAGGAACCAAACCCTTTCCTTCTGAGAAAAAATTCCGAAATGGACGATCTAGATCACGATAAAAACTCACTTTAGTACCTGGAACTAAACAATTCTTTTCTTCTAATCTTGAGGATAAGATTTCGGAAATCTCTTTCTAAAGACCTGCGTCCCGAAGCAAGTCTCTTAGCTCATCTTAATTAAAACGGTGGGCATTCTCGCGTTGACCACCTTCAAATTCTTGCGATTCATTCAATTCGACGTATTGCTGATCTTTAAATTCTTAAAATGACATTCTTATCTATGTGATGATTTTCTATTTTAGAGACTTCGTCAATGGACATCTGATGTTTTCTTTCATCCTATCCAGTAATGACTAAAACAATTTTAGTTACAGATTGAACAGATGCATAGGATATTGCAGAATCATTCTTTTTATTGTACCCAAATATATTGGTCAAGCAGAAACAGCAATCCGTGATTTAATCTGTTGACTCTTGCCAGATCGTAGGCAAAGTACATGTTTATTTCTTCTTACATGTGATTCGCAAAAAGCAAGAAATGCATAATATTTTAGAGATTCAAGAATTATTCATTTCACTAGCATCTATATTAAAGCAGACCCATTTCCTGCCTTAATATCAGTCTAAAAGTTCGAAAGAAAGGATTTGACCTCCAAATGCCCTTCAAATGACCTCTAAGGGTCACTTGAACGGATACGTCGAAGCTTATCTGGACGTAAAATTTTCCGTTCTTTCAGAATCCGGGGTTCAAAAAAATCATATCGAACAATTTAAGGGGTTTGACCTTTATTTGACCTTGAACCAGACGTGCTAGGGTCATATGGACACCGGTATCGCGATTAGGTACCCCAAAAACTTAAAGATCAATTCAGATCAGAAATGCTTTGCCCCGATTTCATATTGTGGTCCTGTGTAATCTTTCTTTAATGCTAATTAACTTTTAGTTTTCATTGAAGTTATTCATTCGCATTTGATTATTTGAATCATTTCTAGATTCATAATTTTTTATAATGCGAATTAACTTGACAAATATCTCTCACATTGAATCATTAGCATCAATTATTTGAATCACATCTAGATGAAATTAATTATTCATGCGAATCAATTTGAAAGCTCTCTCTAGAATTGAATCTTTGTATTGATTATTCGAATGAGATCCACATTTATAACCTCATCAAATACGAATCAATTCTCATCAGGTTTTCAAAATTGATTATCTTTGATTATTTGAATGACATTATCATTCATAATCATTTTTCTTTAAGTGAATCAAATATCATAGTTGTCTCTAATTGTATTCTCTAATTCATTCTTAATAGTTTCTTAAATTATTTCGTAATTCAGGTTTAATAAATAATCGAAATTTCATTATATTATTTGAAGATTTATCTCGATTAATCCTAATAGGAATTCATTAATTACTTGAGGTTTCGAGTTTTTTTTCTAAACACAGTCGTTCATCATAGATACACTATTTGAATCTCAGCTTGCTTTTCAGCATAAAATCGCCACTTCTTACCAAAACTTCAAATCAAAGGGTCAAGGTATGACGAAAGGTGCTGCACTGTCACGATTAGAAGCTCTTTAAGTTCATTATGATAAATTTCGCCTAAATCATGAACAAATCATGAATTTGGAATCTCTTAACAAAAAAACATGACTATTTTACAACGAAGCTCGCAGATTTAATGAAAGTTTCGTATTACGATAGAACGGGTGATTATAATGATTTTCTTGATTTATGGGATAAAGAGAAAAAGGCAGAACAAGCCAAAAATGCACCTCCTGCATCTTCTCAATCCTAATTCACTGCTGCTCAATTTCAATCATTAGATCTCCTTTCATCATTAAAATGGATGTTCCCAAATTCGGTGGAAAATATACTGATTGAGAAAATTTTCGCAACATGTTTCGCACTATGATTCGTCGCAGAGACGACATGAGTCCAGCTATGGAATTATATTATCTTCGAACTCCTTTCTATGGGGAGGCTCTAGATAAAATAAAGAATATCATTATTACTGACACTAATTATGAAAATGCTTGGGGAAAACTATTCGATTATTATGAGAATTCTCGTAGGCTAGTTAACCAGTACTTCTCAGAATTTCTGTCCGTAAATTCCATGAATTTTGAGTTATCTTCAGAACTCAAATGTTTTGATGAAAGAAACTTTTAGTCCACTTAATTCTCTAAAATCGTTAAATAGAACTGTAGATGAATGGGGAGATCTCGTGGCGCATATAACAATTAGTAGACACGACACTAACTCTCGTCGTGATTGGGAGAAACACATGGGCAATTCCAAAACCCCTCCCACATCAGATCAGTTGAAAAAGTTTCTTGAATCTCAGATTATTACTTTAGAATCCATAGAAGGAGGTTTTAAATCAATTCTGCCTAATATCAATAAGCAGAAACAGCTAACTCAATCTAAATCACGTAATACCAACTCTTCGTCATCATGCTCAGTTCATTATCTTCAAACCTCGACTTCATAAAAGAAGTCAACTAAAAGACCGAATCATAAGTGCTCTCATTGTAATCAATCGCATTATATTTCAACTTGTGATTCGTTAGGTAAACATTTCTGTAAGAATTGCAGTTCAAGTGGAGGATGTTTTCATTACAAAGGTAAACATTATAACTTATTGCACGATGGGTCCGATTCTCGAGCACAAATTGTCGTTCACAATCCTGAAAAATAGTCATTTTCTTCGAATAGGTCTTTAGAGCGATTTAAAACTCAAAATGAGTCTAATTCTCTAAAACAATCAACATTCTCCGGTGCAACCAATCTAGGTTACACCAATTGTAAGCGGCTTAATTCAACACGTGTAGTAGATCAATGCTCTCAACCATCTCTAATCTCGACATCTCTCTGTCAATGATGAAGATTAAAGCAGAGCAAAACTCATATCGCTGTAAAAGGAGTAGGAGAAGAAACAGTATCTGTATCCAAAGCTATAGCTCGTTTCACAATTCGCCCAAGATTTCAATCGACATTCTCATGTAAACTAGAAGCACAAGTTCTACCAAAGGTGTCTTGCTATAGCCCACCTTTAACTCAGCATCACTTGAACTTTGAACACATACAAGGTTTAGATTTAGCAGATCCTTAATTCATGGAAGATTCTCATATAAACGTCTTGTTAGGAACCTCTATCTACTCTCGGATCATAGAAGGCACGGTCATCAAAGGTAATGAGAATAAACCTATTGCTACTTTGACATTATTAGGCTGGGTAATATCAGGTAATTTCCCAACAGATAGTTGTTCACTTGCCACTATACTCTCGTCTTTTCATTGCCCAGAAGAGCCTTGGTTAGATGAGATTCTACACCATTTTTGGAAGCAGGCGGAAATCCCAAAGCAGAACGTATACACTGCAGATGAGCAAGCATGCGAAGATCACTTAAAAAATACGCATTATAGAAACTCATCAGATCGTTTGGTAGTTCTTTTGTCATTTAAAAATCCTGTGAATCTTTAAAACGCAAAGTTAGGTGATTCGTTCGCTCTTTCACTTCAGATGTAAAATCGAATGGAGGCAAAGTTTCAAAAATACTCAAAATTCGAAGATGCTTACGAGAAATTCATGTACGAGTATGATCAATTTGGGCATATGATCGCTGCTTCCATTGATCGAAAGGATGTCAGTGAATGTTTCTTTCTTCCTCATCACGGTGTTTGGGAGGAGTCAAGCACAGTGACTAAACTCCGTACTGTTTTCAACGGCTGTATCACAACCAACTCAGGTTCTTCGCTCAACAAATTGCTTCACGCAGGGCCTAATCTAGTCCCAAATCTCTTTGATCAGATGTGCGAATGGTGTCGATACGAATTCGTATTTGCTGCAGTCATAGAAAAAATATACCGGCAGGTAGTAGTTCACAAAGACGATCAGTATTTTGAGTCAATTCTCTGGCATTCTAGCCCCGAAAACCCCGTTGAAATCTTTCGTCTGACTACAGTCCCTTATGGGATACTCCATCCTCTTTCTTAGTTTGTCGCCCCATCAAACAATTGCCTCTTGATAGTAAGTATCATTACTCATCTACTTGATACAGACGTCGTAGAGAATAAAATCTATGTTGATGATTTAATGTCAGGTGAACATTCTATTGATGAAGCAATCGCGAAACACAAGGAAACTTTGGATCTACTTACAAGTGGTGATCTTCCTTTAAGAAAGTGGATATCGAATGAAGCTTCTATCGTGAATTGGTTACCTACTAACCTTCTTGCTGAAGGCGTAGTAGTATCTGCTTCAACTACGAACTTAATTACAAAGCGAGTAGTGTTTTCTAATATTGTCCAGTTATTTGATCTTGGCTGGCTGACTAGGTACTGTACTCATCACTGACAAAATTCTATTTCAATCTCTTTGGGTAATAAAAGTTGATTGGAGTGATCAATTGCCAATTGAGATATCAAACAGATGGTTATACTGGTGACAGCAACTACTTTGCTTAGTAGCCTTAAGAATTCCACGCTGGATTAACTACTCTCTCAATGCTGAAATTGTTGAGATTCACAGTTTAGCCGATGCTTCAAAGCAAGCTTTTGGGGCCGTGATCTATCTCAGAATCATTCAGAATGAGAAGGTTTCAGTATCGTTACAGTTAGCCAAATCTCAAATCGCTCCACTCAAAATTCTGAGCATGCCCAGACTTAAGTTATGAGCTGCACATTTGCTAGCCAAACTAGTAGACTACTTCATTGAAATTATGCCTATTACCTTAGATAGTATGCATTTATGGTCAGACTCATCAGATGTTTTACACTGGTTGAGTGATATCCCATCTCGATGGCAAACTTTCATAGTAAATCGAAGCTCGGATGTTCATACGCTTGTACCAAAGGCATTCTGGCATCATGTGCGGTCTAAAGACAGTCCCACTGATGATCTCTCGCGAGGCATTGAACCCTGAGATTTTCCCACTTTCAATATTTGGTGCAAGGTCCATATATAAGAAGTAGAGGATTACAGCAGTGAAGGATTCATTACTGCATTTCATAGATTCATAAACAGACAAGGCCATTGTGCAGATTTGTTTAGAGACAGAGGTACTACTTTTGTTGGTGCTGACTCTCAGCTTGGTCAACTCTATTCAGCTCATTTTCAGTAAGTCGCGTTTTCGTTAGCTCGGGAAGGACCTTCTTGGCATTTCAACCCCGCAGGCTTCCTACAGGCCATTAAAGCCGCTTAGTGATGATTTATCGGATCTACAGCCATTAATACCAGCACATGTACTAATATTAATATACTCCTTTTTAGTACCCGTACCTGATGTCACCCACGTCAAAGTACCATTAGGAAAGCATTGGCAGCTGAATATTAAAATGCTGCAACACTTCTAGTCAAGATGGATTAACGTATACATCACTTCCCTTCAAGCACGGCACAAATGGCTAACCCATTCACTTTCTCTCCAAGTCGGGGAGTTGGCAATCATTCGAGGGGAAACTACAGCTCCAGGAAAATGGCCTGCGGGTCATGTTGAGGCAACCCATCCAGGACCTGATGAAAAGGTCAGAGTCATCACTATTAGAACTCCTGGTTCCGTAATCAAGAGACCTGTAGTCAACACCATCTCCCTGCATCTATTCGAAGATTAACCTCACTTCCCTATCCCAGTTTTCCGTACTACTCCTCATATGTTACAGCTTTTATTCGTCCAGTGGGCGAAAGTGGGCGAAATGTACAAAATCGAGCCCACATACGGCCCTAGCCCGTATACGCGACTTCGCTTCATTCAGACACTAGCCAAGCAGCGGCTCTGCGCCATCACAAGAGAGAGGTCCACTATCAACATCCGGCCACAACGCCGCGGCGTTCAGTTGCGCTTTCTCCTCCGCTCCAAGTACTTGCTATATACGGTGCCAGGGCGCACACATCACACTATTCAACCATTCAAGAATATATATTATAGAATATACATTAAATATATCTCTTATTTACCTACTACTTTGTCGTCCATTCATTTATCGAACCGTCATCAATCAAAGCACCCACTCTTATCTTATATCGTATTTTTAACTTGAAAAGCTATAAAATATTAGTATATATATTTATTTATTTATTGAAAACCAGAAAGAGATACAGTTTATATACAAACTGCAAAACCCTGCAGAGGTAAACTTAGTTACCTATACGCAGGTCTGGTATTAAGACATAAAAAAAAAACAAAAAAAAAATTATACAAAATATTAAATAAAAAAATATATATATACTTAATACTAACTTAATACTAAAAGTGACTAAAAAACTAAGCATATAAAATTTTCGTTTCTTAACAATTTTCGTATTTTTATATAAAGCGATAAATTATATACAAAACAGTAATTTTGTATCACAGCGCTTCTTAATTAGATCTTATCCAATCTTTTAGCAACTTTTTATGAGAATTTTTACTTATATTTAAACTTTTAAACTAATTTTGTAAATTGTTAAAAGTTGTAATTGCGTTTTTAAAACTATTTTTTCGCTAACCCTTTTGCTATTTTTAGGTATAGTTAAGTTTTTTCTCCTAGTTATACTAGTTGATGCAAGATATTGGCTTTTTAGGTCTGTATAATGATATTTTAACGCCTCAAAAGTAAATAGTTGTTCCAAGTTCATAGGATTATCTTCAACAAAATTGTGCTTATTAATAACTTTCAAAATTTTATTCTGTAATTTTTGCAATAAATCTCTATTATTTCTATAAGCTCCACCCCAAGCTAATATTCCATAACTTATTATACGAGGGTAGTTCAATAAGTCTTTAGAATGACCAACAGATGGCGCGCGAATCGCTCCAAATCATCTGTTTTCAGTCAGCACCACTCCCGACTAGATATATGGTGCAGTCACAGTCCACATCTTCTGAGTTTACGTGTTTTTATAACCAATTGAAAAAAAAATTGCTTGTTAAGAAAAATGGAAAAAAACGAGTTCAGAGCGGTAATTAAACATTTTCATTTAAAGGGTTTAACTCCATATGAGATAAAAAATGAATTGGACTCAGTTCATGGCACATCTGCCCCTGCCTTAGCAACGGTTTATAACTGGGTAAATGAATTTAAGCGTGGTCGTACATCAATAAATGACGAACCACGTTCAGGAAGGCCCGTAGAAGCAACTACTCCCGAAATCATCAATAAAATCCACGATATGGTGTTGAAGGATAGAAGATTAAAAGTGCGTGAGTTAGCTGACGCCACAAGGATATCTATAGGTGCAGTTGTTTCAATTCTACATGAAAAATTAGGCATGAAAAAGCTATCGGCAAGATGGGTGCCGCGTTTGCTCTCAGCTGAGAATAAACGCAATAGAGTGGTCGCCTCTGAGGCTCTTTTGGCACGCATAAGTCGGAATCCTGAGGAATTTTTTCGTCGATTTGTGACTGTGGATGAAACATGGATGCACCACTACACTTCTGCGACAAAGGAACAATCCAAACAGTGGATTTCCACAGGCGAACCAGCTCCAAAGAAGGCAAAGACCGTAAAGTCAGCTGGTAAGGTTATGGCTACAGTTTTTTGGGTTGCACGTGGAATTATACTTATTGACTACTTGGAAAAGGGTAAAACAATTACTGGTGAGTATTATGCATCATTATTAGAGCAGCTGAAAGAAGAAATTAAAAAAAAACGACCACATTTGGCGAGAAAAAAAATTCTCTTTCATCACGACAACGCCCGAGTTCACACATGCTTCGTTTCAATGGCTAAAATTGAAGAACTAAAATTCGAATTGGTCGAACACCCACCGTATTCACCAGATTTAGCCCCCAGTGACTTTTTCTTATTTCCAAACTTGAAAAAATGGCTCGGTGGACAGAGATTTACGGACAACGAAGACGTCATTGCCTCTGTAAGTGCTTATTTTGAGGAACTTCCGAAAACGCACTTTTCTGAAGGATTAAAAAAACTTAAAAAGCGATTGACCAAGTGTATAGAGCTCCAAGGAGATTATGTTGAAAAATAAAAAAAATTTACCCAAAAAAAATTGTTTTTATACTTTATTCTAAAGACTTATTGAACTACCCTCGTACTATGAAAAAATGCATAATATATCATTCTTAATATTTCTGTTGGCATTGATTTGGCAATTTTATAGAAAATATAGACTAGATGTTTCGATTTTTGTATTATATATTGAACGTGTTTATCCCACTTCAGATTGTAGTCAAATACTATTCCCAAATATTTGCACTTTTCTACTCTAGTTATATTTCTATCCTTAATCTTAATATCTATTTGAGTTGGAACACTATCAATGTAGTTACCATAGGTCATAACAACAGTCTTCTCAACATTTAAAGATAATTTGTTTACTGCTAACCACTTATTAATTTTTATTAAATACTTATTCATAGTTGTTTGCGCTTCACTCCAAGTATTACCATTTGCTATTATTGCAGTGTCATCAGCATATGACAATATTGTCTCTAGCGGGATTACTTTCAGGATATCATTAATGTATAGTATAAAAAGTAGAGGTCCTAATATTGTGCCTTGTGGAACACCCGTATTTATTAACATGCTATCACTTTCATTAACATTTATTTTAACTACTTGATATCTATCATTAAGATAACTTGAAAGTAGATCCAACGCCTTTCCTCTTATTCCTAAACAATAAAGTTTATCTAATAATATTTTATGATCTACAGTATCAAAAGCTTTTGCTAAGTCTAGAAACGTTATAAGTATCGGTTTACTTTGATCCAAGTTATTGTATAATGTATTTGTTATGTAATTGAGAGCATTCTTTGTACCTATTTTTTCATAAAACCAAATTGGTGTTCAGATATTATATTACTTTTTTTAATAAAATCATAAATTCTGTTATATAAAATTCTTTCAAGAATTTTAGCTACATTTGATATTAATGAAATAGGTCTATAATTTGATATATTATGCTTCTCTCCAGACTTGTATATAGGAACAATTTCCGCTTTTTTTAGTGCATCACGCCATACAGCGTTTTCAATACAAGAATTAATTAAATGCGCTAAAGGTTCAGCAATATTGTTGCAAAGTATTTTTAAAGTTTTGGCATTTATTTTGTCAACTCCTCCATTTTTTAATTTCAAATTATTAATAATACTTGCAACCGCATGCGCACTAGTTGGTTTTAAGAAGATGGAGCTTGTATTCATATCTGGTAATTTTAAACCAGCATCCGAATATTTATCAATTTTCTCACTCAATTTTTTACCTATTTCACAAAAATACTTGTTCATATTATTAGCTATTAAACGTTTATCTGTTATTTTCTCACTATCAACTTTAATATAATTAATAGTTTCATTAGATTTAATTTTTTTCCCTATTTTTGTGTTTATAATTTCCCACAGTTTTTTGGGATTATTTGTATTATTTTGGATCAGACTTTTATCGTATTTGACTTTTGCATCTGTAATTACCTTATCTAATATTTTGGCATATCTTTTGTACTGTACTTTAAGTTGATCATTCTCACGATCCATCTGCCATAAATTATGCAAAAATTCTTTAGTATCACACGATTTTATTATAGCATCTGTAATCCAGTTCTTCCTTTGTTTCTTATTATCTTTCCTCAATTTTATTTTTGCTAATTCAATGCATTTTTTTATTTCGCTTAACAGTGTATCAGTAGCAATATTAGGATCATGTATTGACATAGTTCCATTCCAATTTATTGTCTTGGCAACGTTTCTTAATTTTTTATAGTCTATTATTTTAGTGGGTGCTTTACTTTTAGTCTTCATCTTGTTTATAGCAATAAAAATAGGGTAATGGTCTGTTAAAGAATGTTTTAATTTATATGTAACTGTACTTAGGCTATTAGTTTTATTGAAGATATTATCAATACAAGATCCTTTACAGTTTCCTATAGGTGGCCTTGTAATTCCCACGAAACCAGGAAAATATCCATTTTGTAAGAAGTTACAGAGGAATTCTTGACTAATATTATCAGATTCTAGTAAATCAATATTAAAATCACCTATAACTAAATGATGTTTAGTATTTCTCTTATTATTCAAGAACTTGTTTAAATCTACAATGAATTCTGCTTTAGGTATGTGATGAGATCTGTATACAGCGGAAAATTCCATACTACTGTTATCATTTAATGTGATATGAGTATTTATTATTTTAATCTTTCCATACTTAATAATTTTAGTTTTGTGTACAATATTCTTATCAACAAAAACCATGACACCATCATTCTGATTTAAGTCACTTTCATTATAATAACTATTATATCCCTCTAAATCGTGTATTTTATAATTTACTTGTACAAAAGTTTCAGTGCATATAAAAATACATGGTCTACTAGTTAGACTTTGTAATAGAATTTTTAACTTATCAAAATTTGCAGATATACTTCTTATATTTACATGCATTATAATATCATTTTTATTGTTAATGATTTTATTTAGACAATTGATATTGTCACATATTTTTTCCTTTTGAATAGAGTCTTTTTGTATTTTATCAAGAAATTCAAAATCCATATTTAATTATTTAAAACTTAAGTCTTTGTATTTTTTCTTGTGCTATTTCTTGTTACTATTTGTTGTTTTTGCTGCTGTTGAACATTTTGTTGTTGTTCTAGTTGCTGTTCTTGCTGCTGTTGTTGCTGCCGTTGTTGGTTTTGTTGCTGTTCTCGCTGTTGTTCTTGCTGCTGTTCTTGCTGTTGTTGAGAAAATTTCTCACTTTGCATATTGTTTGCATTTTCTTTTTGTTGGTTAGTTATCTTCAGATGATAATGCTCCGGTATTGTATACACTGTTGGTAATGTAGGTATCACAGGATAATCAGTGTTTCCAATTAATTTTTTAATCTTGTTTTTTATTATTTCGCATAAATTTATATCTGCTGCATTATGACACGTATTAAAAACTGTATTAAATTTATTATTGCTGTAACTGCAGTTTATACATACTAATACTTCATTATCACATTCAATAGTTTTGTGATTTTTTGCACACTTTAGGCATGTTATTTTATTATTGCACTTTGTACCATTGTGTCCCAACCTACCACAGTTGAAACATGGTTTTATATTTATCAGGTCAAAAACTCTACAGCTTTGACATCCAATAAAGATTCTATTCTTGTTATCTCTGATGTTTTTATAAATTTCAGTGTCACTTCCACTAAAACACTACTGAGTTTTGTCGTCTTGTTTGTATACAAGTGTAACACCTGAGCTTTAGTATTAAAATTTGCGAAATTCCTTATGTTTATATCTTCTTCAATTTCATTCTCATCCATGTTCATATTGTTATCAATTCCAACTATTTTAATTTTTGGATTATTTAATTGTTCTATTTTCACTTCACAATCTCCATCTAAGCAGTACTTTAATAAACTTTCAGCATTTTCAACACAGTCATTATTCATACATTTAATAACAATCTCATCTTTATTTTTGCTGTATATTTCTTTTGTTTGAATGCTTTTCTCATCTATTAAACATTTTACTATACTTTTTTTGACATCTGTTTGTCTTGCATTATTTAAGGTTTTAACTATAAGTTTTGGAACTCGTTTTTGTAGAGGATTCACAGCACTTGTTATTTCAGCAAAAGATTTATTGCTTCTTTGGTAACTTTTTTGTTTTCCTATAATTTCTTTCAGTAGATCATTTTTTTCAAAAAGTTCTCTGTTAAGTTGTTTTAATAGTTCATTTTCTTTTTGCATGATTTCAAGATCAGCTGCACTATCTCTCACTGTTGAGTTCAGTAGGTCTTGTGCTTTACACTCTAATTCCTTCAGTATTTCCTTCCTTATTTCTTCTGATTGCCTCGATTTTATTTGTGCAATCATTGCCTTTGTTGATTCACTCAAAACCTCTTCATCAACTTTTGAGGTTATGTTTTTATGTTCTTGGCATATTATTAGCCTTTCACTAATAAAAATTAGTTATACATTATCACATATAATACAAATAACTGTTGTTACTTCAATCTGTGAGTGACATTTCAGAAACTTTTTACTGGTCTTATCCGGAGGATCTTTCCCTCCCGCCGCCATATTGGCCGATGTATATATATTTTTTTATTTTTCAAATTCCTCACTTGACATGGAACCAATGTTATATATATATATATATATATATATATATATATATATATATATGTGTATCTAGATTCTCTGGGAAATTGAGATCACAAAAAATGTTCTTTATTATTTCTTCTTATATATATATATATATATATATATATATATATATAAGAAGAAATAATAAAGAACATTTTTTGTGATCTCAATTTCCCAGAGAATCTAGATACACATATATATATATATATATATATATATATATATATATATATATATATATATATATATATATATATATATATATATATAGATATATGTATCTACATATATATATGCGAAATTACATATCTTGGTGTATTATACTCGCACAGGATCCCCTCTATCGTCCTTATTTTATACGAATCAATATTTATTTGTACTGAATAAAGTATGGCTCAAGCAGCTTTATGCTTAAAAAATGACAATAAGTGAACAAATTACTCTAATTTGTTATTAATAAATTACTTGTGTTAACTTGACTGTGAAAGTTCTTATTTTCGCATTATGGTAACTCACTACGTACCTCAAATTAATTCCCCTTATATGATGAAATGTCACATTGTTTATTTATTAGTTATTGTTGAGATATAGGTATATAACAGGTACATTTATATAGTACTGTATCGCAAGCGAGAGAGAAGATACGAATGAGTGACTGACCACACACACACTGCACACCAGTATATCTCCCTACCTAAGCTCCCACTTCTATCCATGTGAGTATGTATGAGTGACGCCGAGCTGCGAGATGCGGCTAAGTTTAGTGAGAGAGACGGGCTCTCTGTCTGCGGCTGTATAGCTGTAAGGTGCGCATGAAAAAGGTATATACACGCCGGTCATACGTTTAACACTGTATCGTGCTTTGAGCACATTGTATATATATTCTGTATTATAGTGTTTCTCATTAAAGTTGTCATTATTAATAATAAATATTGCATCCCGAGTATTATTTATTTAATTAAAATCAACAGTTATAAATAATAATGTTACAACTAAATTAGCTTAGCTAATATTCATGATTCTATAACTATTTCCCTGAATTTAATATGCGCAAATATTTTTATGAGTTGAGTAGTGGACTCGTAAATTCGTGAAAACGCGATAAATGGGAATACACAATGGTAGTAACTTTATTATATATATATTATCACATTGTTAGGTAAAATATTAATTTGTGCATGCTTTAAACATTATTTACGTGATTATAGTATATATTATTAGTAAGTTCGATACTAGATTCAACCATTGTCATATAGCAATATTAAACGGTTTCCTGCATGTGCATTGCGAAATTAATTTGCAAATTAGAAATAAGGAAATTCAAACTTAGTTTTGAAGAGAAAAAATCCGGAAAATTTTGAAATTTTTTTTTTTATTTCCAAAAAAGTTTTTGAGATTTAGGAAAATTTTCTTTTGGATTTAAATTTTTTTTTTTGGTTTTCGGAACATTTATGGATATTTTTTTCTGAATTTCGAAAATTATTTGTTTAAATTTTGTAAATTTTTTTTTGGATTTTGGAAAATATTTGGAAAATTTCTTTAAAAATTTTGAAATTTTGTTTTTGAATACTGAAAAATTTTTTTTTGAATTTTGGAAAATTATTTTTTAAATTTGAATTTTTTATTTATTTTTGGAAAATTATTGAAAAAAATTTTTTTTTTTTAATTTAAACATTTTGTTTTTAATTAAAATTTCTTCTTGCTGGCTCAGCAACCGAGCCAGCAGCAAAACCTACCGCCGTCTACCGGTGTTGGGGGGGAGGGGGCGGAGAGATGTCCAGGTCACCCGAGCAATAATATATATGTCGAAGCACCTGTAGAGCGCTGGCAAATAACTACAAGGGCGATGTGGAAAACATCCTGCGCAAGTGGGGCGTGCAGTACGCAGGAAAGCGCACGCAAAGCATCGATAACTTTCTTATGAGTAGAGGAGTTCCGCGAACTCGACGACTTAACTGATGCGGAGCTACTCTCAGTGCTCCGCAAGCTGCTAAAAGGAGTGGCCGCTACGTGGTATACGAATAACAAGGAACACTGGATTACCTGGTTACAATTCTGTGAAGTTGGCCCTGCTCCCTCCGGAGGCAGAGTAGACGAAGGTAAGCCTGCCCCTTCCAACGGAACCAAACGTAGCAGCCACCGGAAACGACAACGCTATACCGCCAGTTGAATTAGTGGACGGTACTATCAACGCCCCATTGCTACCCCAGAAGCCGTGCGACGCAACCACGACTGCGCCGGTCGACCCCAACGACTACGAGCGCCATTGGTGGCTGCAGGTTGATGTCGGCGGCTACATTTTATCATGCTGCAGATCGCCAGCACGCTCGGCTTGCAGGTTCAACGGAGTTACGACCGAGGCGCCCGAAAAGCCGACGGACACTATACGCCCATAGCGGGATATATCTGCCTCCCATTTACACTAGGACATATAAAGAAGGACGTACAAGTGGCGATCCTACCAAATTTGGATTGCGACTGCTATGTCGGCAGAAATTTTATGGAGCTGTTGAGCACAGTGCAAGATGCCCAAGACGATACGATCATTTTCAAGGAGACGAAGACGATCATGCCACTGGTGGTGGCAGGGATCGAGATAGGCGTTGGCAATCTCCGTCGTAGGCCTCGCGCACGTAAGGACCAAATCCTACCTCAAGGGGGACATGCCATTAGCCGCACTAATCGTATAGAGCATGGGATACGCGTAGGGAGTACGCGACCCATAAAGCAAACGTATTTCCCCGTGTCGAAAAAGATTGAAGAGGAAATGCACAAGTAGGTGCGAGAAATGCTAGCTGCGGGCATAATTGATCCCGCGCCCACCAGTGAGTGGTCAAGTCCCGTGCTGAAAGTGCGCAAACCCAACGGCAGTTACCAATTTGCGTATATTATAGAAAGGTCTACGCGGAATGATATACAACACAAGCTGCAGAAGGCGCAGTACATTATGACGCTGAACCTCAGCAGTGCATATCACCAGATACCTCCAGCTAAAGCAGCGTGTGCCGCACGGTCTAGCTTACGCTGGAGCAACGTTCGAGCAAATGATCGACGAACTGGAAATATTGAAGCTCGTATTAGAGCGGCTCAATGCAGCGGATTTGATCATCAATCGGGAGAAGAGTGTGTTCTGCCGAGAGGAGGTCAAATACCTTGGCGTTTTGGTTAACCATGATGGGTTTAAACCGGATATCGAGAAGGTCGCACCGATACGGGAATACTCGGCGCCTAAGAATCTGGAGCAACTGAAGGCGTTGATTGCGAATGCCCGTTTCTGCATCGGCCGCAGTTCGACACAGAGTTTGTGATACAAACTAATGCATGAAACACAGATTTGCGTGCGGTGCTGGTCCAGAAAATCAACCGAGAAGAGCGCGTGCTGGAGTTCGCGAGTCGAACAATGACTCGAGCGGAGCGTAATTACAGCCCGACTAAGAGAGAATCTCTCGCGGTGATCTGAACAATCAGGAAGTTTAGGTCGTATGTGAAAGGCTACGATTTCAGAGTAGTTACCGATCATCAGAGTCTAGGCTGGTTGAGTAACTTACAGAACCTGACCGGCCGGCTGGCAAGATGGGCGCTCGAGTTGCAAGGGCACCGCTTCACGGTTGAATACCGCAAAGGAGCGTTTAATTATCTGCCCGATGCGCTCTCAAGTATGTACGAAGAGGATGACGCGATCATAATGTCTGCAATCGGGTGGGCTGACCGTACCAAAGATCATTGGTACGTGGGTTGTATAGAGAAGATGCTCCTCAGATCCAGCGACTACCCACTTTAAAAATTGGTGAGGGGCCGACTGTACGTCTATCGCCCAGACCCTATGCTGTCGATGTCACTCCAAGAGGATGACGCTTGGAAGTTGACGGTGCCGTTAGAAGAGCGTAACAACATCCTGTGGGAATGCCATGATTAACCAACAGTAGGACACCTGAAACACGAGAACACTCTTGCGGGTCGCCCTACATTATTATTGGCCCAAGATGTATGTGGACGTAAAGAAGTACGTACGCAGATGCTTCATGTGTCAGCAGTCCAAAGTGGAGCAACGCGCGCCGGCAGGCTTAATAAGGCGGCGCATTGTTACTCGTCCATGGCAGATGGTAGATGGCGACGTAATGGGTCGGAAGCCAAGGACTCGGCGCAGCTACGAGTACATACTCGTCTTTCAGGACTTGTTTACCCGGTGGATAGAGGTCATACCAATAATGAAATCGAACACGAAGACGGTCCTGAAGGAGCTCAACGAGAGGGTATTACTGCGACACGGGGCATCTGAAGTATGTGTATCGGATAACGGCATCGAGTTCAAGAATCGTGTGATAGACGATTTTTTGGAAAAGTGTGGAGTACGGCGCGAGAATACTCCACCCTATCATTCCCAAGCGAACCCAGTGGAGCGGGTGAACTGGTCAGTGAACACTATGATTTCGTCATACATTAATGAAAATCATCGTAACTGGGACCAATACCTGTACGAGTTGATATTCGCCTACAACACCGCCCAACATAGTAAAACTGGTGTTAGTCCCGCTTTACTGAAGTATGGCCGCCAACGCGTGGGCTGGAAGAATTAAGGGCGCAAGCGATTGAGCGGTCAAGAGACGTGCAAGATAGAGAAGCGCAGAACTTCGATGCCAAGCATCGAGGTCCGAGTCTCGGAGTCGGCGATGTGGTGTGGAGGAAAAACCATGTTCAATCGTCGACGATAGAGAATCACTCTGCGACCTATGCGTCAAAATTCATTGGCCCATACCGACTATTAGCCAAGCTTGGGTCGTACACCTATCAGCTGATCGACGAAGCAGACGAGAATCTGAAAAAGATCCCTGCCAGTCAACTGAAAAGAGTTTATCTGTGGAACCGAGGTGACAACTTCGAGAGCGCGCTACAACCTATGGACCTTACCTCATGTCACTCTGCGAGCGCGGCGAGCAAGTCGGTGAGCGAAACTCCGACGCCTGTAACGCGAGCGAACGCGAATCTGGCTAAGCACGCTCCTTCGACGGAAGCCGTAGCTTCGAGAAAACCGGGTAGGCCGCGAAAAACGACGTACTCGACGCAAATCCCAGGGATGCAAACCACTCTGGATGCGGTATCCCTGGCCCAATCCAAACGATGGCGAGTGTGGCCGTGCAAAGACACCTAACTTCGAATCGACCTATGTGGACAGCGTCTGATGGACCCCTATAACCTCCTGTTTATGTTATAGCTTGTTCCAGACCAAGATGGACCCAGAGCAAGCCGCTGCCCTCTTCGCTCGGTTCGTCCGACTGATGGCAGACGCGAGCTACGTCCTGGTGACCGGCCTCCTGTACCTGGCCATAGAGGGTATCCCTGAGGAATACAAAGAGACCGAGGCACCCCCACTAGCTCTGTTACGGCCGCCAACAGTGCGGGTAAACTAGGAGTCGCCTGCAACACCCACGGCTGACATCGGCGCGGCTACTGCTTCAGGAGCCATACCCGATTGCGTCCATGCAACGATCCCCAAATCGGACTTTGCGGCGGAAGCGTTGGAAACGCAGGTCCCGCCCACGCCCTGTCCATCGACGGCGAAGGCGGCAGCACAGTCGACCTCCATGGAAGATGATCCTTCACCACTTCTTCCCATGGGTCAAGGTGCATCTGCGGCTACACATCTCCGGGATGACAAGCGAGCCAGGCTCGCATTCAGTATAGCGGCAACAGGCGTGCGTGAGTGAGAGAGAGTGAGAGAGAGAGAGAGAGAGAGAGAGAGAGAGGGAGGGATAGCGAAAAGTAAGCGCGTTTCCTAATCGCCAGTACAGCGGTGCTGGCAGTTTGTCGTCGTGCGGATGGGTGCAGCGAAACCCTGGCAAGTACCATCGCTCTCTTGCGCGCGATCGCTGCGGCCACGTTCTCATTCTGTATGGTTCAGATGTACCGTTAAAACTTGTAAATATACTAATTATATCTGCTATACCTACTGCTCATACCCATGGATCCTACTTTCCCCTTACGCCCCAGTTGCATGGGAAATCTCCACCTCTGAGCAGCCAGACACGACGCCGTAGTAGAGAAGAAGTTCCGGAAGGAAAAGCGAGCGCTGACACTCGCAAATAACGGTAGGTGTTGGGTGGAAAAACTCCCGCGGCGCGCTATAGAGACGTGGGGTGGCATATAAGGGGTAATACTATCCACTAATTAGTATACTCCTCCGTTATAATATATATATATATATATATATATATATATATCTGGATGATTATCTAGGAAATTGAGATCACAAAAAATTTTCTTTATTATTTCTTCGGTAAAAATGTTCCTTTTGGTATGTACAATGTATATGAATTTTTTCAGATTTTTTGAAGTCCTTAGGTTCAAAGTTGATCTAGGCTAAATATGAGCATGAAGTAAATTTTTACATTTTCTAGCAAATTTCAGCCTCCATTTATTCAACAAATTTAAATCTCTTTGAAAAATAGCAATAATGGAGTTTATAGAAAATTTCGTAAAATTTTCATAAAAAATAGTTCCAAAACTTTTTATTGCCCCTGTCGATTAATTAAACTCATTTTAAATCATAAAATCCTTAAAATAATTAATTTGATTACGCGAACCATTATATAAAAAATCATGAAGATAGCTCTTTTCAGTACAAAAGTTAATGCTATAGTCGCAAAATGTTGAGAGGGCAATATTTATATAAAAAAGAATCAAAATAACATGAAATATTGACAAAAGAATTATCCAAATGCACGTTTTGACAAGAAGGTCATATTTAGCTTTAAACAACTTTAAATGTGTGAGCTTAAAAAAATCTGAAAAAAATGACGACTATTTTCCATACCACAAGAAAAAATTTTACCGCAATATATATTTCTTTTTGTTCTCGATTTCCCAGAGAATCATCCATAAACATACATATATATGATCATACTTAGCTACAATCAACTTTAAACCTATGGGCTTAAAATAATCTGAAAAAATTCACAAGCGAGTGTGTGAGCATGTGTGATTGTGTGTGCGAGTGTGTGTTTGTGTATAAAATGTCTGTATGTATGTATGGCATGCGTGTATGCATCCGTGCGTGCGTGCGTGTGCGTGTACGTGTGCGTGTACGTGTGCGCGTACGTGTGAATGTGCCTGTGAGCGTGCGCGTGTGCGTAAGTGTGTAAGCGTATGTGTGCGTGCGCGAGGAATTGCTGGCGGACTGTCACCAATGTGTTATTCCCCCCCCCCTTTTTTATTTTATTTAACGACTATAATTATATTGTACTTTTTAAATAAGATATCGCCTTACAATGCTCCAATGCTTATTACAATGATTCAATGCTCATTACAATGCTCCAATGCTTATTACAATGATCCAATTTTTCTGTGCTTCTGCATTGAGGAATGCAATCAACCGGCTGGTTCGAATCGCAGAGGCGAGTGCACCTATGCCTTTGCATTGACGTATATAGTCAACGGGCTATGCCTCTGCCTTAACAAGTGCAGCTACGGGCCCGGCGTTGACTAAATTGCACTCCCGAGTCGCCGCTTATCACTACGCGTCGACTTTGCCCTTCCCTCGCTCACTGGGGGTACGGGCAAGAGAGAGAGAGAGAGAGAGAGAGAGAGAGAGAGGAGAGAGCTTGGGGTACGCTGATGCACTCTTTGCAGCGTGCGTGTAGCTAATTCCCCATCCCTCCATCACTGCGACTTACTCCAGCCGCCTTCCGCTCTCCCTCACTTTCCCACCAGGAATTACGAAGCGGAGGCGATAACACTGTTGTAGTATGTCGCCTCGCTTAATTACGGAGTTTTCTCTCGCAAGCTTCTTCCTCTCTCACTCAGCCGCTCTTTTGCTTTCCGTCTCGACTTTTACGTTTCAATGGTTACTAGGTGAAGAACAGCAACTGGGGAGATTTAGATTTTTCCGGTATTGCTTTCCATTCTCTCTCTCTCTCTCTCTCTCTCTCTCTCTCTCTCTCTCTCTCTCTCTCTCTCTCTCTCTCTCTCTCTCTGCCTCTCTCTCTCTCTTTTCTCACGTTCTCTCTCGCTCTTATGGCTTCATGCAGGAAGTCGGAGTCATGTATACAATCGGCGAAATACTGTCTTTATTATGTATTAAGTGGCAGGGAATTATTCACTTTATGAATAACTAAAAATGAAAATAAAATAGATTTTGGGCCGTTACTTAACAGTCTTCATACTCGGCTTCCACCCCTCATATCTTCCCTCAGTAATTTTTTTAAGCCGTAAAATTTAAATTTGAGCCAAAATAGCTCCCAAAACCTACAAAAATACCAATAAAGACAGTTCTCTTTCATGTTTATGTATTTTTAACTATATTTGGCTCTAAATAGAGTTAGCAGCCTAGAATATTATGAAAGTAGAGTTCAGAACCTTTAATTTATTTTTTGTATGAATCTCTAGCCCATCTAGAACCTAAGATATGGCTGTTTGAAATGATAGAAAAAAATCGAAGTATTAAACCTGTGAAAGTGTGAATGAAGCTTCTATGATTTACAAATTTGTTCATCTCTAATTTCGGTTCTTGACGTCCTTGCGACTACTTCAAAAAACAAAATTAAAGGTCTTGATTCCAGATATCATAATATTCGTCGTTCAGAGCCTGACTATGTGTGGTACATTTGAAAAAATTAGCATGAATGAAACTTTGAAAATTTAAGGACACAAGATACTATTAAATCTAAAAAATTAAAATTTGGTATGAATCCATAAATCTTTTTATATTTAAAAGCAAAATCTTTTAAAAGTTTTACTATAACTACTTGGTTATATCTATAATTGCACCATCGTAAAACCTTAAAATCTTGATCCTACACGTCACAATTAATCACTATTGTCAATACCATATTTATTGCGTACATGATTCTAGGTGACATAATAAACGATATTTTTTTCGACGGTTAATCGACTCATTTTGATGTGTATTAATAATTAAGTCAAGCACTTTTTCATTAAAATTGATTTTTTAATTTTTTTCGGGTACCCCAACCAATTTTTAAAAAATTATTAATACAAATTTTTTTAGAATTTGCTTGGATCTCTGAAAAAAAATTAAATTCAATAATGATCTCTTTATTCATTAACTCTTAATTCAAAGCTTTATACTAAATGATTTTAGCGTTTTGTAACATCGCGAAATTTAAGCATTAATGTTAGCAACGATTTGTTTAGCTAAATTTTATTATTACTGTAACGGAAATCTTAAGTATACTTTAACATTCGTTTTTGCATATATTCGAACTAATTATTTTAAACATTTATATTATAAACAATTTGTTCTAACAAATTGTTACTATCACATAATACTATGACTTGCTTTTATAATGCAAGTCTTAAATATACTTTTACATTTACCTTTGCATATATTCAAATTTACCTTTAAATAGTACGATTTATATGTGTAAATATAAATATACACACACATATATATATATATATATATATATATATATATATATATATATATATATATATATATATATATTGTAACGGGTTGCTTAATTATTAATAACATTAATTATTAATAACATAATGGCAATTGAGCCAGAGGCTTGCTGGAGTGCGAGCGACTTACCGTTTCGTTTACCTTAGGCTAGCAAGCGGCGTTTAGACACTGTAACCTTAGCTTGACTCAGCTGTACTCGTCTACCCGTTCATATCGAATCCTCGAAGGGATACCATTTTGTGCGGAATCCTCGACGCAGCAGTTTTGGCGACCTGAAAGGAGCGCGAAAACGCGAAATCTAATTTAATCGCAACGCGAATGTAATGTAGCTTCGTTTGTCGGTCTAACTCGATACGGGGAGTAAGCTGGTCTGGTTATTTGTAACACGAAGATTTAACAAATGAATACACTATTATTGTCAACTAAATAAGAGATGAATTACAAATGAATAACAACAATGAATTGTTAAAGACTCAATGAATAATAATAATAATAACGCGCGGGTCGAGCGTCGCATACGTATTCAGCATGACCGTTGCTGAGTACGCCGCAGTAACGAGAGAGGAATTCGAACGCGCGCGGGCTATCCATTCATGGGCAATTCGGAGCCCTTTTGCTTGTAGGGCACGGCACACCACTCGTAGTGTGGCCCCGTCGCGTAAGCGCGTTTACCCAAAGGCTAGTCCTTACCTCTAACAAATAGAGCGTGTTGTTGGACGACGAAATGCTGCTATCAGAGCTTCTCCTCCGCTCACTCTTCTTCTCTCTCTCTCTCTCTCTCTCTCTTTCTCTGTCGTTCTTGCTTGGCACTGCCTCTCTGCTTTCGCTGGTCGAGGCTTCTTCCCTCGCATAGCGGCTTCTCCTTCTCGCTTTTTTCTGCTGGTGGTAGTGGGACAGTCACCTCCACCAATAACTTCTGTCACTTACACGCACCAGATTCAAAGGCGAAAACCCACGAGCGCGTGTTTGTGAAGCGCGAGATAAACTGCGAAAATGGCAGTGAGAGACTTAACAGCGTGGCGCGCGGCACGGAAGCTATCATGATAATGGTCTTTCTCCCCGGCCGCGACGGCGTGCTACCGTCTCGCTTCTCGTGCGTACCTGTTAAAACGCGTGGCTGTTAGATGGCGTCACCTCGGCTCGTTACAATATATATATATATTTTTTGGTGGTTTCATGTCAAGTGAGCATGTCGAAAAATAAAAATATCTGAAACTCTACAAAAATGTTTGTAATTGTAGCCAGAGTATGTAATACACATTTCAGACCCCAATGTGTTATGTGTCAAGGGCAATTAAAGGTTAAAGAATGCGTTTTTTTAATATTTTGAGATTCTGCTAACATTGTTTGATTTTTAACTCAAAAACTAGGGACTTTTGAGAAAAAAGTGTAACAATATTTTTTGTTCAAAATAAGGTAAGAAATCTAAGAAATAATTTATTATACCCTATTGTGATATTTTGTGATCTCATTCATTGTGTTATATTGTGATTCTAAGATTCTAGAAAATCGCCACAATTTTTTACAAAATAAAAAATCTTAAAATTTAGTTTCTCATATTTCCTTTAATTCAAGACTAGTTAGAATATGGTCTCAAGCTGAATATAGTTTTTGCAGAATTTTCTAATTGCGCACTTTTTTTTGGTATTTCCATTATGTGACTGAAATAAAAAGTTACTATTTAATAGCTACGCAGGAATTATATTTATCTTGAGATCATTTTGCACAAGGTCTAGAATGAAAGTTGACATGAGATTCTAAATTTTAAGATTTTTTGCTTTGAGAAACGTAATGGCTATCAGGTAGAATTTGAATATTACAATATATCACAATACATGGGTATATAAAGAACAAATGCAGAAAAAATATGCAGTATTTAAAAATTCTGCAAAAATTATATTAAGCTTGAGACGATAATCTAATTAGTCTAGAATTAAAGGATATACGAAAAACTAAATTTTAAGATTTTCTATTTTGAAAAAATTGTGTCGATTTTCTAGAATCTTAGAGTCACAATATATCACAATGCATGATATCACAAAATATCACAATGCATGATATCACAAAATATCACAATGCATGATATCACAAAATATCACAATGCATGATATCACAAAATATCACAACAGGGTCTAATATAATTCTTTTTAGATTTCTTACCTTTTTGCGAACAAAAAATGTTGTTACACTTTTTTCTTAAAAGTTCCTAGTTTTTTAGTTAAAAATCAGACAATGTTGACAAAATCTTAAAATTTAAAAAAATCGCAATTTTCAACCTTTAATTGCCTTTGACATATAACACCTTAGGGTCTGATTTTTTTACATAATCTCGGTACACATACCAACATTTTTGTAGAGTTTTAGCCATTTTTATTTTTCGGCATACTCACTTGACATGGAACCACCCATATATACTCTTACTTCTTTTACGATCAAAATGTTAAAACCTTTGACGACCACAAACGTTTTACGACCAGCCGATACACTTAACATGCTAATTGTAATGCACGAATGAGACGAAATGCGGATGAGTGTACCGATTGGATTTTGACAACGGTAGCGAGTCGAACTTATCAAGTCATTTTCGTTAAATTATGATGTCTCGCACAGAAAGGATGTCTGAAGTAAGAGGGATTTCAATCAATGACGCGCTCTATCTTATTCCTCATTTTAATGGTCAAAATATAACTTTAACGCAATTTTTAGATGGTTGTAATAAAGCTAAAGAGATTTCAGATGTATGCTTAGAAAAAGAATTAGCTAAATTAATTCATATTAATCTATTTGGTGATGCTTTACAATGTGCAGCCGGACCAATTTTTAAAAACTTACATCATATAGAAGAAATTTTTGAAAATATTTTTGGTTATGCTTAAACATATCATAAATGGACAGGTGAACTCGCGAAAATTAAATAAAAATCGAAGGAAACGGTAGTCATGTTTTTAAATAGATTAAGAGAAATCGAAAAAGAAGTTAAGAAGCAGCAAATTGTGAGAAACGTGTATGTTTTAAAAGGACTACGATGGGAAATACGTCCAAGAATGGGTACATCAAAAGATTTTAAGGAAGAAAAAGAACTATCTTTCGAGATTGAACGAGACTTTGCCTGCAGTGATTTATTTTAACGATGATAATAATAAGCCGAAAGATGACAGACAAATTTGTTAAAGAGACGAGAAAAGTAAATTACATGGAATCACCAAACCAAACTCCTTGCTATTTTGCAATAAGATCGGACATGTTGCTATAAATTGTTTACAGGTAGTCTACAAATTCGGATATAAAAATAATCAACCACAAAATTTTAAACCATAAAATGATCACAAAATGAATCGACGAACAAATTTTTCATCTAGTTTTCAAAATGATTTTAGAAGAACCGAAATTTGTACACAAATGAGTAACAATAATTATCAGCGTCAGTCAAGAGATGGGTTTTCTCGACCTTATAATAATAACCGCAATAACGATAACAATAATAATAAATATTTTTTTGATAGAAACAATAATGGTATTAATAAGAATGCAAACAAAACAACAATATTAACAATAATAATAATAGCAACACTAATTATAATATTTACAGAAATGCGAATACAGATAAATAATGCAACATGTAATGGTCAAAAAATTATTTGTTTTTATTGCAATATCTGGGCACTATCGTCGCGATTGTTTTAAGTTAGAAAAAGAATTACAAGAACAGAAGAGATCTCGAAACACTATCGTGGTCTTCTTAATATGGGCGTCAATAAAGCGACAAACGCTACTCATCGCCCAAGTACTTCTACGGGCAAAGAAACATTACGTCAAAAATGGAAAGGACACTAAATTTGAGTTAAAAAAATTGCACCCTCACTGTAAACCTAGATCTTGCATAAATGTATAAGCCTCTAAGTTTCATGTAAGACATGGGAGCCGGACCTAATATTCCAAAAATAAGTATAATTTCACCGTACATAAAATTAAATGTTGATAAAAAATATATTTAATAGAAATAACTTCATATTCAATAAAAGCGCTTGGAAAAATTTCGGTGAATTTTAATAAGTATCACATAAATTTTCACTTAGTAGATGATAACTTCCCAATAAAATAAGCAGGTATTCTTGGAAGTAATTTCTTTCGCCAAACCAACGCTTAAATTAATCATTTAGACAATTACTTAGAATCAGAAGATCAACTAGTATTTTTTGAAAGTAATGAACATTTACAAATAGATACTGATTATTCTTCGAAAACAGTAGGAAATTATGACCTTTTAAACACAACTGAAAATCAGAATGATTTTCTATCTAATGGAAGTTATAAAGAAACATCGGGAGTAAAAGGTGAAATTTCTAATATAACTAAATGTTTTAAAAATATTACCATTACAACGCGCGATTTGAAAATCGAAAATGATAAAATTTTGTAACTAGAGAATGTAAGGATTATTCATAATGATGGTGACGTTATAAATAAATAAGGTGAAAATTAAATATGTTACGAAATTTGTAATGAAACATATGTTAACAATGATGATCATAATGAAGGTTTAAATAGATACAAACATGTAGAAGAACAAGAAATTTCATCTTAAAATTTAAAGAATCAGAACATGGAAATACCGGATTATAAGGAAAATGAAAGATATAATATCTGACATGGACAATGATCCCAGGATAGGAAATTTAGAAAGAGAAATTGATGTAGATTTGAAACAAAACGAAAATTTTCACAATCAATGTAAACATTGTATTGAGTTGTTACCAGTAGATATAAATTGTAATTGTTGTAAAAAGATAAACTTTGAAATAAATAATAAAGAAAGTAATAAAGGATAAGATATTAAAAATAAATCGAGAGAAGAGAAAGACACTTTAATGGAAGAAAATTATAAAATTGATACAAATGAGAGCATAACTTTACAAAGAAATTATGAAAGATGCGAATAATTATTCTTCGCATATGAGAATTACTATTTAATTTTGTTAGAAGATTTATATTAAAATAGTATTAATGAAGAAAATAAAATTGAGAAGGATTGTTCTGAATTCGAGAATTTATGTAATATTGAAATTGATACGAATAGAAAGCTTAATTACTGCAAATGAGTTGATTGTAATTTAAATATGACGAAGCAATTATACAATTTTTAAAGAATACGAAGAAGTCGTCTATAATATGAAATTATGCTGTGACCTATTAGAAAATCTAAGCTTATCATAAAACAAAATTTTTAAGATAGAAGAAATAGAAGAATTATCAAGAGCAGAGAAGGTAAAGGACTTATTACGTTTCGATCATTTAGATTCCGTAAATCATGAGATAGTTGAAAATTTAGTTACAAAATATACAGATCAATTCCATTTTTTTAGGAGAAAAACTCTCGGCAAATAAGGTAATTCAGCATCGAATACCTACTATAGATGATATTCCAATAAATGAGAAACAGTACCGTTTTCCACCTGTACACCGAGAAGAAATTAATAGACAAGTTAGAGAACTTTTAGATAATGGGATTATTGTTCCTTCTAAATCTGCATATAATCCATATTTATATAATATAATATAATCCATTACATAATATAATCCAGTTTGGGTCGTTGGTCTGAAGCCAGATAGTCAAGGAAATAAGCGATATATAACGGTATTAGTTTTTCGTGAACTTAATAAAAAAAACAATAGCATTTTCTTACCGAATACCGAATATAGTAGAAATTTTGGACCAGCTTTCGAACTCAAAATACTTCTAAGTATTTGACTTAGCGACAGGATTCCATCAACTTTAAGTTCATGAAGCAGATGGACATAAAACTGCATTTTCAACTTCTTTTGCACAATACGAATTTATTAGAATGCCATTTGGTTTAGTTTCGGCACTTTCTAAGTTTCGAAAGGCTATTGATACCGTATTAATAGGCCTTCAAGGTTCTGCACTATTCGCGTATATTTATGACGTAGTGATCTATGAACCGATTGTAGAACGTAACAAAACATACGATAAGTTTATGGACAGATTAAAATCCGCCAACCTAAAGTTGCAGCCAGATGACTGCGAGTTTTTGAAGTCAGAAGTAACTTGTTTGGTGCATTTAAGGGAGCAGGCCTGATTTAAACCCAAAATAAAATTCTTTTACCAGTCTATAAAACTATTTTATGTTTAAAAGCAATTATTCTTAAAACTTTATGCTATTAAGACAAAATAATATCTTAAATTTTACCGTTGTAGAACCTCAAAATCTTGATCCTACACGTCACAATAAAGCAGTATTTTCAATACCATATTTATTACAGGAACTTGCTTCATCACACAATTCTCGGTGACATAATGAACGAAAAAAATTTTTTTCGACGGTTTTTCAACTCCTTTTGATATGTATTATAAAATGATCAGTACACTTTTTCGTTAAATTTTTTTTTATTATTCATATTTGTAGATTCAATCAATTTTTATTTAAATATTAAAAAAAAAATTTCTAAAAATCGATAGGATTTTCATAAAAAAAAACAATTTAACGTAAAAGAGCTCCCATCTTCTTGTAACACATGTCAAAATGAGTTGAATAACCATAGAAAAAAAATATTTTGTTCATCATGTTACCTAGAATCGCGTGAGGAACAAAGTTCCTTAAATAAATTTGGTATTGAAAATACTGACTTATTGTGACGTGTAGAGTCAAGATTTTGAGGTTTTACAACGGTAAAATTGAAGACATTATTTTATATTGATAGCATGGAAATTTTCAGAATAATTGTTTTTAAAAATAAAAATTTTTCTAGACTCGTAAAAAATAGTATCTTTTTGGGTTTAACTCAGGCCTGCCTCCTTAATAACCGAGAAAGGGGTCAAGCTTGATTCGAAAAAGGTAGAAGCAGTGAGGCATTTTCCGGTCCCTAAAAGCATGAAAAATGTTCGTCAATTTTTGGGTTCAGCAGGATGTTATTGGAGATTCATTAACGGATTCCTAACCTTTAGACAGCCGGGAAGCCGATATATCTGCTCGGCCCGAGCCGATATATCGGCTTCCTGGCCGTTTCAAGGTTAAAGATACCTAAACCGCTAAGTAATTTGTTGGAGTTAAATGTTCCTCTTGTTTAGGATGACACAGCCTACTGTGCCTTTGACATTTTAAAAGAAAAATTATGCGAGCACCTAGTACTACAATTTTCTGAACAGCAGAATTCTATCAGTAGAATTCTATCTCAGGAGGAGATTAATAAAGATGGGTCAATAGCTTACACTTCGAAAGTATTAAATGACGCGGAAAGACGGTTTCCGATTTATGAATTTGAAACTCTGGCTATAGTATATAGTATAAGATATTTTAGACACTATCTTATTGGAAGAAAATTTATCATTGTTACGTATCATAAACCACTCATATGGTTTAAAAACTCTAAAGACCCAAATTTGACTATCAGATCATTTACAAAACGGGAAAAACTAAGTGAAACTACTCCAGAGATTAATAATTATGAGAAACAAAATTGTGTAACGGATATAGAAAAAGGCTGCGAAAATAGTGAAAATATATATGTAGTATAAACACGTACTGAAGCAGGAAAATTAACACTTTTAAATTACTGTGAATCGCGTAAAAAGGCTCCAAATAACAGTAAAAAGGAATTAAGTGAGAAGAATAACGAAAATATACTAAATAAAGATAAAAATAAAGAAGTAAATTCAACTAAAATTACAGAACCAGAAATTATAAATGAATTTTTAGATGATTTTGAACTACCAGAAAATAATCTTGAATCTAATAATGAACAATTAATTCCAAAGGAATCTGAAAATCAATTTTGTAAAACATCAGAAGATAATCAAGATTATGACTATAATGAATTTGTGGTATAATATTCGTTGAATGTACTGAACAAATATTTACGAGGAATGATAACTACATGTATTTTGTTGCAACTACTAGTAAGTTGTGTGATGAAGGAGCACGATTATTATTTAAGAGAATCGAACTTTCAAAATTAATAAATTTAAAAATTGGAGTAGTAAAAACAATGCATCAGAGCAATAAATTACATTTAATTATGCCTATTAGAGGTGAAGATAAAGAGAGTTTAATAGTTAATAATGATAATATAATCATGGGATTTTAGAACTTAAAACTATTATTGAAAATGAAAGTCAACGTTCCATTAGCATCGCTAAGAGAGCTTATATAGGAAATATGCTTTGGAACGATATCATGATAAAATTAAGAAATACATTGCGAGGGATCGACATAAAAATAATTAACTGGCCGGGACTAGTTCAATATCCTAATCTAAATGAAAGAAGTAACATAATTAAAGAAGCACATTGTTCGGCTGCGGGTGGACATAAAGGCGTGACCTAGGCTTATAAACGTATCAGACAAATGTATCATTGGAAAAATATGAAGGAGCATATTCAACAATTTATAAGGCGATGTCTATCATATTAATTAAAGAAATTAGTAAGAGTAAAAACTAAAAATCCCATCGTATAATAGAGACCCTAACTACTGCATTTGAAAAGATTTCAATGGATATTGTAGGTCCATTTCCCAATACTAAAAACGGATGTGATAACGTACTTACTATTCGTTGTGCCCTTATGAAATATTCACTTGCTATAGCTTCACCTGATGCAACAGCAAAATCTGCAGCTAACGCACTGATAAATAGATTTATATGTACTTTTGGAGCACCGTCTACTGTATTGATAGATAAATTTAGAATCAGACAATTTAAGACAACAGCATTTTATCCACAGTCAAACGGATCAATCGAAAGGTCACATCAAGTTCTTAAAGAATGCTTAAATGCATATATAAATAATGATGAAGAATGGAATGATTGGTTGGAAGTAGCTATGATTTCATATAACGTAACCTTTCATGAAAGATTACACGAAATACAAAGCATCACGAGAGATAAACTAGTAGACAGTAGATGGAGAACTAAACACTATTACGACCAAATGCTTAATCCTCAAAGTTTTAAAATCTGAGACTATGTGTGGTTACTAAGGTGTGGGAAACTACTTAAATCTACTAACCAATCTAAGGGACCGTATTTCATCGTGGATATTATAAAGAAAGACAATGTAAAAATACAATTAAACAAAAAGAAAACAAAAATAGTGCATATAAATAGATTAAGGATATCTTATATAGAAAGTTAAAAGGAGCAGAAAGTAGGATAATATTTATAAATACTTAAAATAAATAGAATTATAGCACTTTTTTGTTTGAGAAAATATATATATATGAATTCCTTTTTACGGATATTTTACTTCATTTGATATATACTAAAACATTAACTATGCACTGTTTATATAAATGAAAATAAAAGTTCAGACAATTGAGAAAAAAAGATATATAGAAAATATATAAATATATATATATTAAAAGATATATTTTTAATAATTTAATTTTGATTTACTTTTATGATATATTACTGCTTTGATATAAATATATATATATATATATATATATATATATATATATATATATATATATATATATATATATATATATATATATATATATATATATATATATATATATATATATATATATATATATATATTTATTTTAAAAGATATATAAATATATATATATATATATATATATATTTATATATATATATTTATTTTAAAAGATATATAGAAAATATATAAATATATATATATTAAAAGATATATTTTTAATAATTTAATTTTGATTTACTTTTATGATATATTACTGCTTTGATATAAATATATATATATATATATATATATATATATATATATATATATATATATTTATATCAAAGCAGTAATATATCATAAAAGTAAATCAAAATTAAATTATTAAAAATATATCTTTTAATATATATATATTTATATATTTTCTATATATCTTTTTTTCTCAATTGTCTGAACTTTTATTTTCATTTATATAAACAGTGCATAGTTAATGTTTTAGTATATATCAAATGAAGTAAAATATCCGTAAAAAGGAATTCATATATATATATTTTCTCAAACAAAAAAGTGCTATAATTCTATTTATTTTAAGTATTTATAAATATTATCCTACTTTCTGCTCCTTTTAACTTTCTATATAAGATATCCTTAATCTATTTATATGCACTATTTTTGTTTTCTTTTTGTTTAATTGTATTTTTACATTGTCTTTCTTTATAATATCCACGATGAAATACGGTCCCTTAGATTGGTTAGTAGATTTAAGTAGTTTCCCACACCTTAGTAACCACACATAGTCTCAGATTTTAAAACTTTGAGGATTAAGCATTTGGTCGTAATAGTGTTTAGTTCTCCATCTACTGTCTACTAGTTTATCTCTCGTGATGCTTTGTATTTCGTGTAATCTTTCATGAAAGGTTACGTTATATGAAATCATAGCTACTTCCAACCAATCATTCCATTCTTCATCATTATTTATATATGCATTTAAGCATTCTTTAAGAACTTGATGTGACCTTTCGATTGATCCGTTTGACTGTGGATAAAATGCTGTTGTCTTAAATTGTCTGATTCTAAATTTATCTATCAATACAGTAGACGGTGCTCCAAAAGTACATATAAATCTATTTATCAGTGCGTTAGCTGCAGATTTTGCTGTTGCATCAGGTGAAGCTATAGCAAGTGAATATTTCATAAGGGCACAACGAATAGTAAGTACGTTATCACATCCGTTTTATATATATATATATATATATATATATATATATATATATATATATATATATATTATATAGGAATATATATATATATTTATATCAAAACAGTAATATATCATAAAAGTAAATAAGATTAAATTATTAAAAATATATCTTTTAATATATATATATATATATATATATATATATATATATATATATATATATATATATATATATATTGTAACAGGTGGGACAGTTGTTAATAACAATTGTCCGTGGCTAATAAGCCGTCGGCCGAGCTGCTATCGTGCATTAGCTAGCACAGCACGCAACACGTACTGGCGTACCCTATTGCTCCTACCTGGAGTAAGCCAGCGGCGCAACGCCGCTGAGCTTCTGCCTGGCTGTCGCTGCTCTGGCCGTCCTGCTGCAAAGTTTACTGAACCCCGGTGGATTCAGCTCCGTGCGGAATCACCTCAACGCACGGGTTTTCGCGATCTGTAAGGAGCGCGAAAGCGCAGAAAGTTAATTGTCGCAACGCGCCAATGTATCGGCTTTTCGCGCTTGCCTAACTCGGTCGAGGAGCAGGCGGGTCGTGGGGAAAATTGATTCACGCGAGTTTAACTTTTAATAATAAAATAGACTATATTCAGCAACAAATAAATTAATAACAATAGATCAATAAATAATGATAACAAAACTAACAACGATAGATTAATAATAATAACAATTAGAATTTAATAACCGCGCAGACCAAGCGACGGTGCGCATCCAGCTCGTTCGCTGCTGGACGCGTTGCCTTCACGATGGGCCGTACGCGCGCCTGGTGTCACGGCACCTTGGTGTAATCTAGGGCGCGGTGCCCACGGTGGGCAGCCCTGTACACCGCTCGCGGTTTGTATAATATCTATACGCGCGGGCTAGCCTTTACCTCGATTATGCGTTCCTCGAGGACGATCGCTCTATCTCTGTCTCTGTCTCTCTCGCTCTCTCTCTCTTTTTGCTCTCTCTCCGGTAAGTCGCGGCACATCAACACCTTGCAATATTTTAACAACTTTCTGATTGTTTATCACTCCGAGGAGTGATTCTTTTACAGCGGAGAGTATCCTCCAATCGGCTCTCAAGCTCACGATAAAAAACTGCATGTTTTGTACGTTTTTATGAGCCTGGAGGAGAATTCCGCTAAACTGCGACCAACATAACCTCAAAACGTCATCTTGAACGAGGAGTTGGAGAGTGTCATCGTGCCACAGCTGTATCTCTCATTTTTACATCATTATAGAGGGTCTGTAATTTCGTTGTACTGCGCTCGATTGCTGTACATGGGAGGCTTACCGCAGGAGGATGAGAAGCGAGAGAAGCAGTAAAACATATTGCTTTCTTTGAGGTTAGAGTGTCTGTTCTTCTCTCTCTCTCTATCTCTATCTAAAAAATTTGCATCTTGCAATTGGCAACACTGCACGGACGATTTTTTTTTTTGTTTTTTTGGCATTCACCACCTGGGCGCAGCACCATCGCCTTAAATCGATCGATAAAATTGACGCGCGAGTGTATTAACTGTTCAATAAATGCCGCTAACATCAGGCACACCGAATTAAGCGCCAATTTTTAAATGTATATGATTTTTTGACTTGACATTCATATACTTTCAATATGCTTTCTACATCTTGCGCTAAATGTAAAAAGACAACTCGCAGAGAAGCCACCCTTCATCGATGCAAAAATTGCCTTAAATGCTATCATAACGTGTGTCATGAAATGATAGCGCTAAAAAATAATAAATTTTCATGTCAAGAATGCAAAAAGAAAAATATAAATAACAGCAAAACCAAAAACATTAACTGTACTATGGATAAGAGTCTGGCCTCAGCAAGCATAAGCACTGCAAATAATTCCGCGAATGATAAGAAATCTAACAACGACACAAAGATGGAGCCACTCACCGCTTCCACCCCTACAATTAAATTGTTAAAAACGACCACTGAAGAGAAGAGAATCGAGGATATCGCCTCTACCACTTTAAATTGTTCGCGGTATTGTAATCTGCCATCGTCCATGCTAGACTTATTTCACAACCAATTTGAAGTTCTTGCAAAAACAATTGAGTCTTATCATTCTCTCGTGGTGAAGAAGTTCGATGAGATCAGTAATACGTCAACAACCGTACCAGCAACCGACGGGTTGACTGTTAAGCTGACTTCTCAGGTTTCGTCACTCGAGAAGAAAATTGACGAGCAGACATCCAAGCTGGCGGATCTGCAGAAAGATAGTCTATTGTTGTTGCAAGAAAATACACTTCTAAAACAACAAGTCCAACAAATGGAGACTAAAATTGATGGCATGGCCGATGGCATGAAGCTAATTTACAATCCAAATATTAATCAAAACCAAAAGAAAGATGTGAATGACGACATCATCCCTGATGAACATGACGCTAATGAGTCGCGTGTGTTCGTATCCCTTAGAGACTTGCAAGTTGACTCCTCAGACCACGCGACTCCGAAAGAACCTGCTTTTAGTAGAATTCGAAATAGGAGCCATAAATCTAGTACGCCAGGTTCACGCAATAAATATAACTCTGCGTCGAGTTATGTCTCGGCACTTGCTGGTGGAGGAAAGGGCTCTAGCCATGCAAACAGAGAAGACAGTAGCGATGTTGAGGACACTGAGTTGATTGTCACGGGTATAGTCGACTGCTCTGGTGCTGAGACTGATCCTGTTGAGGTCGCTTACGTGGTTCTCAGTACTGCTATGCCTTCTCTCAGTCAAGATGATATAATTAGCGTTAGGCAAATTGCTCGCCCTACCATGAGAGGCAGATCCTCCACTGCAGGTTCCGAGGGCTCTAGTCCTGCGCCATCTACTAAAGCAAACTCACCGCCGCCTTTAATTGTCCGTCTCACGAGCGTAACAAAACGTAATGAAGTGATGCGTGCGAAGGCGGACATTACGCGCTTTAACACCAGCGATATCGACCCTTCTAGGTTAGGCGAGAAACTGGCCAAGAATCTCTGTCACACGAATATTTTCATTAATGAAACTTTAAGTAAAAACACATACAACGATTTCAAAAATTTAAAAGTCATTGCCAAGAATCTTGGTTTCAAATTCGTGTGGCATAGACGTGGCAGGTTTCTCGCACGACGAGATGAGGGTATGCGAGCTCACTCGTTCGCTTCTGCTTCCGACCTTCGCACAGTAGCCGACTCCTACAACAGCAATAGTTCCAAAAGCAATGATAACAACATTAATTATACTATTGAAAAGGCTAGAGACGTACAAGATTTAAATAACAGAGTCACCAGTAACCTTACCGGAAAAAATAAGTGTGATAGCAATGAGCAACTAATACGTCCTGAAAAACATTGACTAGATGTAGTAAAAACTCGTGAAACGGACGAAGGAGTGAATACGAGAGCGGGTTTTTTCAATGCAAATTCAATTAGGCATTGCATTCAACAAATCCGAGAACTTCTTAGCGAAAAGTCCTATCATCTATTCGGTGTGGCCGAAACGTGGCTGGACGAGGAGAAAATAGGCAGCGATCCCGTTCATATCAAAGGATACTCACTTGTGCGGCAGGATAGAAACGTAAATGGAGGGGGGGTAGCACTGTACATTCGCGAGGAATACAGGGTCAAAGTCCTAGCTACATCAAATACAAATGGACCGGGAGAACCCAAAAAACCCAAACCTAGTAACCCTGAAAATCCTAGCATACCTGAAAAACCCAGTAAAACTCTAAAACCCAACAAAACTAACAAACCTAGCAAACCTGAAAAACCTAAAAAACCCGAGTACATCATGTGTGAGATACAACATGGAGACCAGGAGCCTGTATTTGTCGCGGTTGTTTACAGACGTCCCACCATTGCTTTTCTCAAGTGTTCGGATCTTGTCGACAAGTTGAGGGAATATTGTGACTTATACAGTCACAAAATTATAATGGGAGATTTGAACGCGGATCTGTTGACAGACAGTGATGATGCGAAGTTTGTTCGCAAACTTGCTGCTGAACTGACGCTTCAGATTGTTCAGCACGGAGCGACCCATCACACTGACACTTCGCATACATGGATTGACACTATACTTGTTGACAGTAACGACATCGTAACGGATCATGACAACTACGAACCTACATGGCCCAGCAAACACAACATCCTTGATGTAGCCATAAAAGTGCGGGCGCCCATCCGTGTTGACGATTCATTCACTTATAGGGATTTTAAAAACATAGAATCGGCAGAATTACAATCCCTTTTGTCGGAATATAATTGGTCTGCCCTGGAGGAATGTCACGTCAACCTTGACACAGCGCTGGACTGCCTTAACTCCAACTTATTAGATGCAATTAACACCTTGGCACCATTAAAGCGAGTTAAGTCTCGTAACGGTAGTCCACCCTGGATCGATGTTGAAATTGAACAGCTAAACAAAAAACGTGACGCAACTTACAGGCGGTACAAAAGGACTGGGGATGCACGGTACCACAAAGAGTTCCTAGAGTTGCGAGGTGAATCCTTAACCAAAACAGAACAAGCTCGCATCACCTATTATCAAAGTAGACTGCTGGGTAAGCAGCAAAGCGATGTTTGGAAGGAATTGCGCAACCTAGAACTCCTTCCCAAAGCTAGAGGAGGGTTGCATGGATTCACGACGGAGGAACTCAATACTCACTTTGCGGGAGTATCCATTTCAAACGAAGAAAATCCCGTTGAGATCGAAAATCTGGTTGCATCTGCGAGTGATGATGGTTTTAAATTCAATCCAGTCAGCGCCGTGGATGTCGTGCTCGCGGTCGCGCACTTTTCCTCTCAAGCGAGAGGCGAAGATGATATCCCGCAGAGTATAGTTGCGAAGGCACTGCCAGTCATAGGGCAGCACATTGTAAATCTATTCAACTCTTCTCTGAATAGGGGCGTATTCCCTGACCTCTGGAAGAGAGCACGAGTGGTGCCGCTGAACAAGTGTACTACACCATCGTCAGCGTCGGACTTCCGTCCAATAGCACTACTGTGCTTTCATTCAAAGGTTTTGGAAAAAATTGTGCATGACCAGATAATGGCGTACCTGACCAATACGAAACAGCTCGACCCTATGCAGTCTGGCTACAAACAAAATAATTCAACTCAAACTGCTCTACTCAAACTGACAGAAGACGTAAGGACAGGGATTAACAACAGATTACTAACACTACTTTTACTGTTCGACTACAGCAAGGCTTTCGACACTATCTCACCAGCCAAGCTTTTAGCAAAGCTGCGAGCTCTGGGGTTCTCCAGGCATGCTTTATTTTGGATAAGATCATATATATTAGGTAGAAAACAAGCCGTTGTAACGTGCCGGGACACTAAGTCATCTTGGTTGTCAACTAACCTTGGAGTGCCCCAGGGATCTGTGTTGGGACCCTTGCTGTTCTGTCTTTACATAAACGACATCAAAGAGCTTTTCGACGATCTGAATAAAGACCTAGACAATGACGATACAAGATGCATCAAACATCTACTATACGCAGACGACCTACAGATTTATATTCAAATAGATCCCGAAAACATCACGGAGGGTGTGGAGATTTTATCCCGTGCTGCACGAGCGATTGCTGATTGGGCCGAGGGCGTTACCCTCAGACTGAATAAGACCAAGACTAAAGCTATTGTTTTCGGTTCATGCAGATACATTAACGCTCTTGAGTCACAAGGTATGCCGGAAATCAGTCTGGGAGATGGCGTCTTTGTCCAATTCTCACAAACCGTTACGAACCTGGGTGTTATTCTTGATTCTAAGCTCACGTGGAAGCCACACGTCGACATGGTCGCAAAAAAGGTTAACAGAGTATTGTACAATTTGAGGTTTTTTAGAAAGTATACCACCCAGGATCTGCGCAAGCACCTAGCAATGGCTCTGGTTTTTCCGCACCTTGACTATTGTTCTGTAGTTTACCTTGACGCGTCACTAGAATTACGTAGCCGACTGCAGAGACTCCAAAATTCATGTGTGCGATACGTACTAGGTGCTAGGAAAGATGAGCACATCACCCCTTACAGGGAAAAATTAGAATGGACAAGAATAGATTCGAGAAACGCGGTTTTCATGGCGATCACCGTCGATAAAATAATTAACATCAAAGAACCAGTTTACTTCAGATCTGTTTTTAAGAAGAACGAGTCTAAGCGCCCTGTAAGGGGCGATGTAAAAGAACTCTCTGTTGCACACATGCGTACTGAGACAGGAAGAAGATCTCTCCAAGTACAAGGTGCGCATTTGTGGAACTCACTCCCTTTTGCCATTCGCACTTTACCATCATTAATGGCTTTTAAGGCGGCGGTTAAAAAATACTTCGCAAACTTGGATTAATGTTGTTGTCAGTCTTATTTATCGCTTTATTTATTTATTCATTCATTCATTCATTCATTCATTCATTCATTCGTTCGTTCGTTCGTTCATTCGTTCGTTCGTTCGTTCGTTCGTTCGTTCGTTCGTTCGTTCGTTCGTTCGTTCGTTCGTTCGTTCGTTCGTTCGTTCGTTCGTTCGTTCGTTCGTTCGTTCTTTCGTTCGTTCGTTCGTTCGTTCGTTCGTTCGTTCGTTCGTTCGTTCGTTGGTTCGTTCGTTCGTTCGTTCGTTCGTTCGTTCGTTCGTTCGTTCGTTCGTTCGTTCGTTGGTTCGTTGGTTCGTTCGTTCGTTCGTTCGTTCGTTCGATCGTTCGTTCGTTCATTCCTTCATTCCTTCATTCCTTCATTCATTCATTCATTCATTAATTCATTCATTCATTCATTCATTCATTCATTCATTCATTCATTCATTCATTCATTCATTCATTCATTCATTCATTCATTCATTCATTCATTCATTCATTCATTCATTCATTCATTCATTCATTCATTCATTCATTCATTCATTCATTCATTCATTCATTCATTCATTCATTCATTCATTCATTCATTCATTCATTCATTCATTCATTCATTCATTCATTCATTCATTCATTCATTCATTCATTCATTCATTCATTCATTCATTCATTCATTCATTCATTCATTCATTCATTCATTCATTCATTCATTCATTCATTCATTCATTCATTCATTCATTCATTCATTCATTCATTCATTCATTCATTCATTCATTCATTCATTCATTCATTCATTCATTCATTCATTCATTCATTCATTCATTCATTCATTCATTCATTCATTCATTCATTCATTCATTCATTCATTCATTTATTTATTTATTTATTTATTTATTTATTCATTTATGTGTTTCACCGATCGACAAGTACAACAGCTTTCAAAAAGTATTTATTAATATGTGTAAAATAAGAAATTGTTAATTGTATGTATGTAATTTTAATTGTATGACTGATAGGTTTAATGGCCAGATTAGAATTATGTTTACATCTCTGACGACAGTGTGCAATATTTTATGTCAACCTGACTTCGAGTACCTGTAATCTTATTTGACGTTTACTAATGATGTGATATTTTATGTAATAACGATGTGATATTTTCATGGAAATTATATGTGATATTATTTTATACTAAGAATTAAATGTAAACCATGTTTTGTAATATTTACAAATAAACATTATATCTATCTATCTATCTATCTATCTCTCTATCTCTCTCGCTCTCTCTCTCTCTCTCTATCTCCTTCTCCGCTTTGCCTCTCTCTCCTCCACTCTCTTCTGGCTACTCGTGGGACGCGCCTCCACACTAGCGGCACAGTGGGGAGATATCTCCGTAAACACTTCACTCCTATTACGGCGTCGCGGCAACAGGTCGCTCCGCGTGCGCTATCTTCTACGCGTGAAAATGCCGGCGAGAGTTTTACGGCGTTGACGCGCGCGGATCGAACTCTGAATCGATAGTGACGCGCTCGAGGCGTCAGCGCGGCCAGCGCCGCGCCCCCAGTTGCGTTCTCTTTGGGTAACTACCCTCGATGCGCGCGCAACGCCTATAGTGCGAACGCCGGTACCTGGCACTCATTTCGTTACAACCTCCTCCCAGACGTTGCTTGCCCCCGCAAGCAACTTCTGCCTCTCAACCTACGAAGTGCTCGATCAATCGGGGATGGGATTGGTTGGGTTAGGTCCAACTAACTTTCTTATTCATATCAACTTTTACTTTAAAAAAAAAAAAATATAAAATACACATATATACAAGGGAAGCGAGAGACCTTCTGTTATACGCTCCACAGACTTACTCCGGCCTCCTGGTCTTCTCGGAATCTGCCTCCTTTCGCCACCCCGCAATGATGGCGGCGTGGCGGGTATCCTTGTCGGGGAATTTCCCGGGTGTGCGCACCCCTAACCGGCCACATATCGCGCAATACCTCGCCCTGCCTGTCCCGGGTGGGTTCTGCGGTTGCCGTGGGGGCCGCATTCGGACACCCTCACCAGGGTCGGCGCCGGCTCGGGCTCCCGCCGCTGGCGAATGAGGGGTCGCCCGGGACGGTTCTGCCTCCTCGGCCAGCCTTGCATCCTCACGCCTGAGGGTCCGTACCTCGGCATTCGCGAGGGACGCTTCAGCCTCACACGCTGCGAGCGCGCGCTGAATATCTCGCAGGTGCCTCGCGTTTATCTCAGCCTTGACTGCGGCTGCCTCCCTCTGCTCTCTCAGGCGCTTTGACCTGTCGTTGAGCCACTGGTCGAGGTGCTCCTTCAGCTCCCGATGGCTATTATGCACCTGGGCTAGCTTATTAGAATATTCACGGGCCTGGTGGTAGCTGCGATGGAAACCATCCCATCGTTCGACCGCCTCTATCACCTTTGCCCGGTAGGCGCGGAGTAAAGCTCGCGCCTCAATGACGGCTGTCTCGGTGGATTGCCATGTCATCTCGATCGGGTCGGACTCTCGGTTGGTCGGGGGTCGTGCCGGGGTATCACCGGCTGGTGGGGCCGCAGCGGCATGCTGGGCCTCACTTACCTCCCGGTTGTGTCCACCACTGCTTGGCGGCAAAGTGGAGGCCGCAGCGGCATGCTGGGCCTATAGCTCCGTCTGGGAGGCTACCTCCCGGGTCAGCACTCTCAATGGAATGGCAAACCTGTCCGGCGTCGACGGGCGTTCTCCAAGCCGGGGGAAGATGGCACTCCAGGTGACCTGGACCGTGCTTCGTCTTCGTCCTCCTCCAACTCTTCTATCAATACGGAGGCTCTGGTCTCCTCTCGCCGTCGCCGTTCTCCCTCCAGCTCGCTCAACCGCTGGTCGAACACGTGTAGTGCGGCCTGCACTACCCCTTCGACCTTTTCCCCGAGCTGTAGGTTGAGTATGGCGGCGGCGATCTTCTCGACGTCCTCCTGTGAAGCCTCCATCTGAAAGAAGGGAACAGTTCTGACGTTAGCCCTGGTAGGGCATGTCGCGCTTGATTCTCATGCGACGCGGTGAGGTGGGTGCCGGCAAGTTCTGACTACGATTCTTACCAGACCCCTTCGGTCGACCTCGTGGGCGCTTAGTCGGTTCGATTTCGCGCGGTATCTTCTTCGGTTTGGTTGCGGCTTTCGCCGTTTTAACGACGTATACCGCTTTACGCGGACGACCGCGCTTTGGCTTCGCTCGTTGGTTGCCGTCGTCATCCGCCAGCGTTGGAGCCGCATCTCGCACGCTATCGTCGGTCGGCGTCGCATCGCCGATTACCCCCGTCGGGGTCGCATCGCTCATTACCCCCGTTGGGGTCGTCTCAAGTACGCTTTCGGTAGGCGGTGGCGATTGATCCGACGCCTCTGAGTCCCCTACCGGGCGATCCTTCTCTTCTCGTGTCCTTCTTTCTTCTTTCTGCCCAGGTTCAGCTGGATCTTCCCCTGGGACTAAGGGCTTCATATCCTCGGCTTGGACCAATTCCTCGACTTGCCCGTTCGCACCAAACAATCGAAATGAATTGGCGCCGAGGATACCGATCACGATGTATGGACCTGCATATTTCGGCGCTAGTTTCGCCGTTATGTCCTGGGCCGACGAGGAGAGTACTCTATTCTTTCTCCATACTATGTCGCCAAGCAGAAAGGTTTCTTCTCTGCGCCCAGCGTCATAGTACTTCGCCTGCCTGACTCGCTCAGTCACTGAGCGTAACGCTGATTGCTGATGCAATTCGTGTAGCCTTTCCATTCTCGCGTGCCACGCTCGCAACAGCTCTTTCTGCACGGAGTCTTTGGCCTCCTCATAGCGCGTATGCTTTGCGGTCCCAGGCGGCGTCGGTTGTCTCCCATAATTCAGCATGGCCGGGCTATAGCTTATTGAACTGTGACTGGCCGTGTTCATTGCTAAAACCAGCTCTGGTAAATGTTCGTCCCAGGCTTTGTGATTCTCCTGAACATAAGACGCAATCATCGTTTTCAGGGTTCTGTTCTCCCTCTCCACGGGATTCGCTCTCAGGCAGTATGGGGGAGTCGTGGTGTGGTACACTCCCTGCTTCCAAAGGTATTCATCAACGGCTTTGTTCTTAAACTCGGTGCCGTTGTCGGAATGGAAGGTTTCGGGAGTCCCAAACCTCATGACGACTCGCTCGTGTAATTCCTTAATTACCGTCCGAGCGTTGGCCTTCCGAATGGGTATGCACTCCACCCATCGGGTAAATAAATCTTGAAATATCAAGATATACTCATAGCCGCCTTTCGTACGTGGTAGCGGACCAGTGATATCTCCAGCCACTATCTGCCACGGTCTTTCCACGACCCTCCTACCCATCATTTCTATGGGAGGTTTCTGCACCACTTTGCACTGCTGGCACACCATGCATTCCTTGACGTACTTCTGCACGTCAGCGTGCATGTTCGGCCGATAATAATATTGGCTTATTGGGGCGAATGTCTTATCTCGCCCGAGGTGACCAGCAGTGGGATCATCGTGGTTTTCTCTCAGTATGGCCCGCCTGTGTTCGGCTGGCACGGCCATTTTCCATGCGTCATCGTCTCCTATGACACTCTCGACGCTTTCATCTGGTCGATAGTGGTAGAGGTTCTCTCCCACGATCTTCCAGCGCAGATTTTCATGCGGTCTCTCAGCTGTGTCGTTTACCACTTTGAGGTACCATTGGTCATTGGTGCCTTCTGACCAGCTGAGTGAGCTTAGTGTTATCTCCGCCTCTTCGTACATTCGGGATAGGGCATCAGGGACATAATTGAGTTTTCCTTCTTTATGAACTACCACGAAACTCTGTCCTTGTAACCGTAACGCCCACCTGCACAACCGGCCTGTGGGGTTTTTCATGTCACATAACCATTTCAAGCTCATGTGGTCGGTGACCACCTTGAAATGGTAGCCCTCAATATACGGACAGAACTTGTTTATGGCTACTACATACTACATACTACATACTACCGCTAGACATTCTCGTTCCGGAACGCTGTAATTCCGCTCAGCTGAATTTAAGGTTCGGCTGGCGAATTCCAGTACCCTCTCGCCTGCCACCGTTTCCTGTAGCAGCACCGCGCCGATCGCGGTGTCACGCGCATCCGTGTTTACAACGAATTGCTGGTCCGGTAGGGGGCTCTGAAGTACTGGAGCTGAGGCAATCAACGCCTTTAATCTCTCAAAAGCGTACTGTTGATCTTCTGGCCATTGATTCTTTTGACTCTTCCCTCACTAATCTCGTTAGAGGCTCGGCCACTGTGGCATAATCTTTCATGAACCTCCTGTACCAGGATGACATTCCCAAAAATCGTCTCAGCTGCTTCAGATCCTTGGGAGCTGGGTAGTTCAGGACTACCTCAATTTTTTCTGGGTCGGGCCTGATCCCGTCCCGGTTCACTAAAACTCACAAGTATCTGACCTCTGGCTTACAGAAAACGCATTTCTCCTTGTTGATCACTAACCCTGCAGCCTTTAACCTCTTTAATACCAGCCTGAGTAGGCGCTTGTGCTCTTCAAACGTCTCCGAGATTATGATGATGTCGTCTAGGTAAGCGAGCACGTATGGCTCGAGCTCGCTACCGATCACCATATCTATCAATCTCTGGAACGTGGCTCCAGCGTAGGATAAACCATACGGGAGCCTCACAAACTGAAATAGCCCTTTTCTGGGCACTGTAAAGGCCGTTAGGGGTTTAGAAGATTCGCCCAGTAGTATGTGGTGATATGCACTTTTAAGGTCTATGGTCGATATGTACTTGGCCCTGCGTAATTTCCGCAGTATGTCTTGCATATACGGTAGTGGGTACGCATCGGGTTTTGTATGGGCATTCACTTTCCTATAGTCGACGCAGAATCTATACGTCCCGTTCTTCTTCTTCACCATAACCACTGGACTCGACCATACGCTGTTAGATGGTTCTATTATGCGCTGTTCCAACATTTCCTTTACCTGTTGGTGCATCTCCTGCTCGATTTTCTCAGAGACGGGGTAGTATCGTTGTTTGATCGCTCTCGTGGAACCGACGTCGATATTGTGCTCTATGACACACGTCAATCCGCACGTCTCTCTTTGACCTGCCAACATCTCGTTTAGAAGGTCTTCCAGCTCTTTGCGCTCATTTTCCGTGGCATCTGCTACACCAACGGACGAGAGTGCGGCTACTCCCACCTCTAAGCTGGCTACTTCACATAGTAGTTTAGCTTCCGTACCCTTGAAGTACATCGTATTGGTATCTGGGTCGAGCATGGCCCTGAATTCCTTGACGAAATTAACACCGACGTAACACGCGTCGTCCAAGTGAGGTACTATGCCTACTTGTATTTTTTTGGTTATACCCGCCACAGTAATGGGGAGCATAACATGGCCAACTAGTGGGCGACAAGTACCGTCTGGTAGCTTCACCCGTCCTGTGCATTTCAGGGAGAGTTCTCGCCCTAGTGCGCTGGCCATCTGCAGTCCAACCGCCCCCATGACAGTGCTGGATGCGCCAGGATCGTATAGGGCTTTGAGCCTGTAGTCCGTGACTTCAATCGACATCCACCATCGTGTTTCGTCTTCGGGGTTGTACTTCATTCCCCACGGTCTCACAAGCTCGTCTTCTTCTACTAAAGAATCGAAGCCGGTGAACGCCTTCGCTTCGGCCTCTCCTTCGGGAGTCGGCTGGCTTGACCGTGGTTGGACGTCCAAGTCCTCTGTCGTTGCCGTAGCTTCGACTTCCTGAGCAGCTACGGTGACCGTAGGCTCTTTCGGAGGCTTCTCCAGTGTTATCTCTCCTTCTGGACGAGAATCGTCTGGCTTCTTTTGGACGTCCACACCCTCCGTCGTAGTCTCAGCTACGACGGGAAGTGTTTCTGCGGAGACCGGTTTCTCGTTAGGAGTGGCTTTGGTCCTTTCTAGCCGCTCCCTTGTTCGTTTCCCGAGCATTTAGGGCAATGCTTCCGCATGAACCCTATCTCTCCGCAGCCGTAGCATTTAATTGACTGCGTGGGGTCAAACCTTGGATTACTCTCTCTTGGCGGGGTGCCAGGAGGTTGCGACCCATTCCGTTCGAGTTGAAGACCCAATCGGTTTTCCCCCTTTGTCGGGCGCTTTAGGGTCCGTTCTGGTCCCCCGCCGTTTTTGCCTCTGAGGACGGCGCCTTTGTCCGACATGTTTAACCGAAACTGACTCAGTTTCTCGTCTAACATCTAGGCGAACATTGCCGTGATATCAGATGTCGAAGGTTTTGGTTCTTCCTTCGAAATGGCAGATACTTCCGCTTTATGTTTCTTTGCCCCTTGAGTGGGTTTATACGCCATCTCGGGTAACAAAGAAGCTTCCGGAGGCGGGGGCAAACGTATGCTTTTCTCTCGTTCCAACGTTTGCTCGGCATCTGAGGCGACGTCCAGCAGTGTTTCCACGCTAGTGATCTCGCACCTGCGGACCATTTTGTGTAGGTCCGACCGCATGTTTCGGTGTAGCAAGTCTAATCCTGACTATACTCAAGCCTCGGCGATAATTTGTTCATTATGACGATGAGGAATGTGAGGTAGTCTCGGACCAGTTCATCTGGTCCTTGTGTCCTTAGGTTGGCTTCATTCCATAGCCTCTGTTGGTATTGACGACTTGTACCATACCATCGCCTGGCTGAAGTGGTGAAGTCATTCCAAGTCCGCCACTTCGTTCGGTTATTCCTATACCAGGTCGCTGCGTTGTCTGTGAAGAGTTCAGACAACGCTGCCAGAAGCTCATCACCCGTTAGATTGCTCAATGCGTTGCAATCCTCGATCCGTGCCAAGAATGCGTCTATACTCTGGTTCTTGTTGCCAGAGAACCTGACGTTCCATTTCCTTACTACTTGACCTACATCTTTTTCGAGCCGAACCTAGACGTTCCGTCCAAACTTCCTGGTGCGAATCTTGGGCTTGAGGTGTTTCCGGGATTGCCACTCCTACGCACATCTGGTCGATCTCTTGGCAGCTGATGGTCAACGCTTATAGTCGTTCTTCGACTATCTGCCCCCTCCCAGGCGCTGCGTACCGTAGTAAGTGGCGCCGTTGTAGCTCGAGAATCGTCCAGATGCGTATCACCGTGTATTGTGAACGTGTCTTGGAAATTCACATGTCCCTGGCGTCTGGTATCCTCGTTCCTTGTACTTGACAGAATCTGCTCTCGCTTCAGGGTGTCTAGTTGCCGTTGAAGCAACTTAACCTGTGTGAGCAGTTCTACCAATATGAACGATATATCCTGTGGTATTTGGAATTCGGTTCCTTGTGCTGACACTAGCGTAATCATCTGCTCAATTGGCTGTGTGGCCGACTTCATCGTTTGTTCAGCGGCTGTTGTCTCGTTGGTTGTTGGTGTCGTTTCGTTGACCTCTGGAGGCCCACGAAGCGACAGTTCAAGGTTTCTGAGCACGTTCGTGTCTGTGATCAGATTTGCCAGGCTGTGCTCGCTTGCCTGGCCTATCTGTGTGCCATCTTGAATATCGGCCGCTATTGTTTCGTCGATGAACTGGCGCCTGCATCGAGCTCTGACATTGATGGTGTCGCCCTCTTCATCGTCTTGTTCCACGAAATCGTTGGCTGTGTAGTTGCCGAGCAACCATTTCTGCAGGCGATATGCCTGTGCGAAGTACTTACCCTCTGTGGACATCTTCAACTGAGAGAGTGTTTCGTATAGCTGCTGACCACTCAGTTCCGTCAGCCACGTCTCAACAGCTGTCTCTGTTGTGATGGACATTCTGATCTTCTATAGATTGCTGACTTCGCTCGCAATTACCTATATGTTTCTCGCCACGCGAGATTTTCGATTTCGCTTTTATTCGCAAAAGTGTGTGCAATTATACACTTAAGGTCCGAGAAAAATTTCGCAATTAAATCTTTCTCGGTTGAGCAGAGTGTCAGACTGATCTTTGTTACGCTTTTCTCGGTGCGTTATGTTTCGCAAGATCGTCTTTGTACTATTTTCTTAACGAATCAGGGGTTTCTTTTTCCTATTTCGATCTATGCAAAACCGGTGATTTTAATTGATTCTCTCAATTTTCGTTTTGACCCGGTAACCTCGAGTGACCGGGTTCAAATCTCGTTTTACAAGTTAGAAGTGCGTGTGTGATTTGACGCAAAAATTTTCGAAACAAAAAATAAGTTCAGCCTTCGTTTAGAAAAAAATTTTGTCTTAGAAAAAAAATTTAAAATGACAATTCGGATTATTCCAAAAACTTTGGAAATTCGAACCGTCAAAAATTCAAACCACTGATAATTTAAAAACTTCAAAAACCTCAAAAAATCCTCAAAAATTCAAAAATTTTAAAATTTTAAAAATTCATAAATTTAAAATTTTTTAAAATTTAAAAATTCAAAAATTTATAAATTTTAAAAATTTAAAAATTTTTTAAATTTAAAAATTTTAAAAATTTAAAAATTTAAAATATTTAAAAATTTTAAAAATTTTAAAATTTTAAAAATTTAAAAAAATTTTAAAAATTCAAAAATTTTAAAAATTTAAAAATTTAAAAGTTTGAAAATCTGAAAATTTAAAGCCTCAAAAATCCCAAAAGAATCCGAAACTCTCGAAAATAAATCCAAAAAATTTTCCAAGAATTCGAAAATCCAAATGTCCATAAATTTGCAAATTCCAAAACAAATCGAAAAATCTGAAAATTTAAAACTTCAAAAATTTAAAAGCTTAGAAAATATATATCTTTCAAAATAAAATCCAAAAAAAATTAAAAGTTCAAAAATTCAGAAAATATGGAAATTAAAAAAAAAGACAAAAAAAATAAAAATAAAAAAAAATTATTTTTGCAAATATTGTTTATTAATAGTTAATGAACAATAATTTCTCTTTGAAGTTAATCTTGAAAAAGAAATTCAAAAAAAAATATTGTAGAAGCGGGGCCCCTGTGTCGCGTACGTACGACCCTTTTTTCGTACACTTGCTGTTGAACCGGCTAATCGTACTGCCCACTGCGCAGCCGCGCTACTCTACTATTTTCCACACACACTTCTCTGCCGTGATTAGTTATTTTTGCTCTGACTCGCCTTAAATAATTATTTCGCTTTTGCTTGGCCTGATCATTAGTTATAATCGAAAATTGTTAACTAATTACTAATAAACTATTTCCGATATTTTAGTCAAAGCAAAAATAATCTTATGTAATATTTATTTATTCGCACTCTCTGCTCACCTACCTCGCACACACTTTTGTACAATTCGGTGTGCCGCTTTTTCGCTCGATTCGCGTACGCGTGCTTGTCGTCTTAAGTCGTTTTAAATTTATTAATACTTCTTAAAAATGTTGAAATATTTTCCGTTAATTATTAATTAACTGCGTGAATAATATCGGAAGGGCGCCATCTGTCACAGGTGGGACAATTGTTAATAACAATTGTCCGTGGCTAATAAGCCGTCGGCCGAGCTGCTATCGTGCATTAGCTAGCACATCACGCAACGCGTACTGGCGTACACTATTAGATTAGATTAGATTAGATTAGATTAAATGTTTATTTTGTGCAGGACAAAAACAATAAACTACATTCAATAATAATACATATTTACAGAGATCATTAGTATAGTCAATCATATCACAGCTCGACATTGCTCGTCATTAACTTACATATATTGCACGCTATTATATCTGTCGTACATCAATCACGTCATTACACTTATCACATATTCTTATCATTACGAATAATACATTTTTTTTTGAGACTAGCAAACTTTAATTTCTATTATAGTCAACATTCGTATGATTAGCGTAATTCTACATTAGATATACATGGTCCATGTCCCTGGACTTACATAGCAAATAGTCGCGAATTGTCGCTTTAAATCTGCGTAGTGAGGGCAAGTGCTTAATACGTCGAGGGATCGTATTCCATAGGCGCGCACCTTGAGATTGAAAAGATTTCAACCCTGTATCGGTACGCGACGATGGAATCGAGAAATAAATAAATAATAATAATATAAATAATCAGTCCTACTAGAGGTACGAGCCTGGTTTTTTTGAAAAAGGGCCGCAAGATACGTGTGTCCGCAAGATAAGTGGGTTGACCCATGTTAATAACTTTGTATAGTTGTACCGCCGCAAAATGCGCCCTACTTCCCTCAAGATAAAGCCAGCCCAGTTTACTCCTGTAGGGACTGATATGCTCATACCTTCTAACACCACATATGTACCTCACACATGTATTCTGCAATATTTGCAGTCTCATCCAGAGCTCACCTGACACATCAAGATACACTAAAGAGCAATAATCTAAACGAGACAGGACAAGAGCACTTGCAAGCCGTTTGCGTAACGCCTCGGTGGTACTGGATTGAAATGATTTAAGCCCTTGTAGGGCCTTATTAACCTTTCGGCTAACTGCATCCACTTGCGGTCTCCATGTTAACTTCGAATCCATGAGTATACCGAGGTTAGTAACTGTGTCAAGAAAGGGAACAAAGACGTTACCCTGAATCTCTATGCCAGGCAAATCCATACTCTGTACTTTTGTAATGTTAGATTCTGACCCAAAAATAATTGCCTTCATTTTCTCGACATTGAGACACAGAGCGTTCTCAGAAGCCCACGCCGACACTGCTTTGGCCACAGCCGACAAGCGTCTTATCCCCTGATCAAGGTTATCGCAAGTAGCTTGAGTGTAGGTTTGCAAATCGTCCGCGTATAATAAATGCGATACACTATCCGTAAGAATATCCCTCGTACTTTTAAAGCCCGATAAAACTTCCTGAAGGTCATTAATATAAAGGCTGAACAAAAGGGGCCCCAAGACAGAGCCCTGTGGTACGCCGAGATTGGTTGTGAGCCAAGCTGTACTACCATTAGATGCCGTAACAACTTTTTGGTTACGCCCAGTAATATATGATTTTAACCACATGACTACTCCCCTGGAGAACCCCATTCTGATCAGCTTGCGTAACAACTTGGATGGCGAAATAGTGTCGAACGCCTTAGTAAAATCAAATAGTAAAAGGATGGTAATTAGCCGCTCGTTATTATCTATACCGGATCGTATGTCTTCAGTCAATTTCAATAGTGCTGTCTGCGTACTATGATGCGGACGGAAACCTGTCTGAAGGGGATCGAGGATATCTTTCGAAAACAAATAAGCTGACATTTGTTCATGCACGATCTTTTTCAGAACCTTGGAGAGAAAGCTAAGAAGGACAATAGGATGAAAGTCCGTGACTGTAGATGAAATGGCCTTCTTTTTTAACGGTACCAAATGAGCTTTCTTCCAGGTACCGGGAAAGATCCCACTCGAGAGGGAGGCATTAAAAATGTCAGCAAGAAAAGGACCGATGACTGGAAGTGCTTTAGCAATAATACATTGGGGAATTCCATCTTCACCCTATGCTTGAGGAGAAAAATGCGCGACAGCTAGGACCACATCCGAATAAGTTATCTTACTTAAAGTAAAACCTTCATCACTAGCTGACGACATTATATCATTGAAATCGTACTCGCGCTCACTATCAGAAATGGATACTCTCGCAAAATGTGAATTAAGTTCACCCGGGGAGAAACCATGGAGTTCCTCCCGAGCTCTCCGTAAGAGTCCTCATGCGGAGAAATCGACGGCGCAAGGCATTACGTTTGTTATATAGCTCCTTAAGTTCCGAATCAACCCACGGTGGTTGTACACTTTTTTTCGGCCGAAATTCTTTAACTGGAGCTACTTTATCTAACGGCTTCATGATATTTACACTCAGATGTTCTAAACGAGTGTCTACGTCCGCATCCGAACAATTGATGGACGACCAATCGTACTCTTGCAGGAGAGACAGAAGCTCTTCCTGCTTTATTGCCTTAAAATTACGGTACGAGAAGTTACGTATGATCCGAGTCTTAGTTGTTGGGAGGTCAATAGTCACGTCAATGATTGTATGTCGATTTGGAAAGGTCGCCACCAAATTGTTCGAGTCAAGTATGACGTCATCATTGCCAATAAAAATTACATCTATCCATGTGCGAGTCTCTTTGGCATGATGAGTCGCGCCGTGATTAACTAGTTTTATGTTAAGGCTACATGCTAGCTGCCTAATAAAATCTGATTCCGCTGATGTTGATAGCATGTTTGCGTTCAGATCACCCATAATAATGCGATGTTTAAAACCTGCCGAATGATGTTCAAGAACATCGGCAATGTCGGAGTTTCTAAGTTTAGCATCAGGTGCTCTATATATAACCGCAACAAAGACGGGTGGCAAGGATCCCTGTTCCACACTACACATCAAGTATTCAGGAGCGAGCGGCTTACCCTCGTCCTGCACTGTTCAAGAGGAACATAATACTGTAGCTTTGCATGAATTGTAGACACATAGGAGAATCCCACCACCTTTCCTATTCCTGTCTTGTCTAATGATGGAATAACCATCGATCTGAACGTAATCATCCCCAATATTTGGCCCGAGACGCGACTCAGCAATGCCGAAAAGATGATAGAAGGGATGAGCAAGTAGGAATTGGCGAAAAGCAGGTATGCGTTTTTTTAGCGAGTTTACATTTAGAAAGCCTGCTCTAAATCCCTCACAATGTGCCTCTTTGACTCGTGGACCATCTAGTCAATCTACTGCTACATCTGCTACTACATCAATAGCAATATCGTCTGACGAACTCAAAGTAGTTATTTTATTATTTATTTTTGCGTTAGCCTTATCAATCGGGATAGGGTAAATTTTAGCAGTTCTAAAAGACACTGCGATCGCTTGCAGGTCAGCCGCAATAGATACTGAGTGCGATGTTTCGCCATCTCGGAACTTGGCCAGGAAACGACCTCCTCTATGCCAAAAATATTTAAAATGCAGGCCATGAGCAACTGCTTTTAAACTTTTAAACTGAGCAAACTTATCTTTACCTCAAAAATTCATTAATAAAAATTTTCCCATTACTCACATTATCAATCGTTTCCTGATCAAGTCCGGAGAAATCAACGTCTCCTTTACTATATCTCGTACATTTATGCTTAGAGAACATCACGTTTCTTACTAGACTGCTGCTAGAAAGCCGGACAACCCACGGATTGCGGCCCCTACTATGGGTGATTGCCGATGGTGCGGCTGGGATTTGCCCGTCTGATCTGAGTAAGCGTTTAGACACAATGTCACCCCTCTCAATGGTCGGGACAACTGTGGAGAGGACAGCGTGGATTACGTCTGCACGTTGTTCATCAGTACCGTCAAAAATATTAGAAATAATTAATTCTTCCGAGCCCTCTCCATAATTTGTCCTATTCATGGGAGAACAATACTTATTCCGATTAGAGGAGTCATCTAACATGCGGCGACGGTCCCTGGTTTGACGCCGATAGTGTTGTGTTCGAAACCCGTCAAGAGGAGGTTCGACCAGCGGGTTGCGACCCGACGGGGCAGCATGTACATCCGCACGGACGACAATAGTACGGTCATCGTTTCTATTATATATTTTCGCATTATAAGGACTAGCCTTACTACTACGACGATCCTTACAACTATGACTATTCTTATTACTACTATTATAATTACTATTATTACTATTATTATTAGCGTCTAAAAACTGGGCAGATTTGTCTAAGTCTTTGAGTGACACAAATATTTGAGAATCGTCGGTGTTGACACATTTTTTACCACCCTCACCGCGCTGCTGCTCAGTACTCTCGACCAATGTTGTGATTTTAGTGGGTAAGGAGTTAATTTGATCTTTAAGAACTCTATTTTCTTGAAGCAGCTGCAATCGATCATTGTGCAGCCCTTCCAGCTTAGAAGACTGCGCAGCCATTTTCTCTTCAAGTGACGAAAACTTAGCAGCCAGACCATCAATCAGCCCCTGTGTTGCTGGGACGGGAGTTGAGACTGTTCCAATAGCATCAATTCTCCCCACTAGAAGAGACTTAAGATCACCTACTGCTGCTTCAAGCAAATCAAATCGATTGGTAAATAAATTAAGCATCGATGAAGGCAGCGTAGAATAACGGATAGCGCTTAGATCTAAGTTGCAGGTAGTTTAAATTTTTTTTTCTTTTTTATCAGCTAAGGTCTTGATGGACGGGACAAATGGCGTTGACGCGGAAATATAACGCCGCCGGTACCTGGCACTCATTTCGTTACAATATTTATATATTTTCTATATATCTTTTTTTCTCAATTGTCTGAACTTTTATTTTAGTATATATATATATATATATATTTATATCAAGGCAGTAATATATCATAAAAGTAAATAAAAATTAAATTATTAAAAATATATCTTTTAATATATATATATATATATATATATATATATATATATATATATATATATATATATATATATATATATATATATATTAAAAGATATATTTTTAATAATTTAATTATTATATTATTATATTATTTATTATATATATATATATATATATATATATATATATATATATATATATATATATATATATATATATATATATATATATATATATTTATATTTATATATTTTCTATATATCTTTTTTTCTCAATTGTCTGAACTTTTATTTTAATTTCTATAAACAGTGCATACTTAAAGTTTTAGTATATATCAACAGAAGTAAAATATCCGTAAAAAGGAATTTGTTCTTTGTATAAGGTAGAATCGTACACGCTCCAAAGTTCCTTCAATAAATAAGGTATTGACAATGACAATATAGATTGTGACGTCTAGGGTCAAGATTTTAAGGTTTTACATCGGTAAATATAAAGGTAATACGAAGTATTTATAGTGAAAAAAATTTCAGTATAGTTACTTTTAAAAAATTTTGTTGAGCGCCAGCTGCGCGAATTCGCAGCATGATTTTACAAGTGTTCTACCAACACGTAGAATTTTTTATACAATTAAACTAACTATGGTGAGCACGGCGGTACGGTGGAAAATGGTAAATAGTCGAGAGGGGAAGAAGCTAATTCTCAGGGCCGCGAATTCAAGTAATATACGGCGGTGAAATACACTTGGAAAGGCGGCGACGCGATGCTCGACACATCCGCGGCGCAAGCTTTGCGAAAAGTACCTATATATATATATATATATATGTATCTATTAAGTAGAATGATATTCTGTGCAACTTAGTAGATTAGTACAGAAGGGACTTACGACGAGATACTTAATCGATTAGTTGAAATCTCGACAAAAGCTCAAAATTACGTTGTTGATACGAGTTGTGAGATTAAAGCAATTGAAAATCATATCGGAGAGACAATTGAACAAAAACCTGCTGTACAATCTGATAATGTCTCGCAAATACCGATCCACCTAATGGAACTGTATAGATGTTTCGCCCAACAACCTACACTTACCCCACAAATAGCAACCTACCCTACAGTAAAAATTTCGCAACTTTCACAAACACCAACTTACCCTACCGAACAAACCTCACAACCTTTACAAGTACAACACGCCCCTATCGCACGACCCACACATCCTATATCAATACAATACTACACTACTACACAAAATCTTCATACACAAAACCCTAACATACAAACCCCTCCTTGCCCACAATAATGTAACTATTATACACCACAATACAACACAATACCCGAAATCCCAACATACAGTATCGCATCAAATACCTACCGCACCGTTATACCATTCCCTAATTTCCACCCATACCATTATTATTCCCCCATATCGCAAATTACCGGACAACAGAACTCCATCGAATTGCACAAACGTCTCGAATCGTATCCCGCACAAGGACCATTATCGTCGGTAGTCATCGAACCATCTCCGCCGAATCTAACGGTATCTCCTAACACAGTTGATAAGACGGAGAATGAAAATTTGTTTCGCAATTGATTCTTCTGTGGAATTAGCGATAACAATTGTATTGGCATTTACCCCCGAAAATTCGAATTCATTAGGAAAGAGTGAAGAGAAATCGTCGGTTCTCACTTCGGAGGAAACTTCAGTAGAGCATTGTTCATCGGCTGTAAACAACTTCGAAGCTCAAAATACAACTGCGTTAATCGAATCTCAGTCGAATCACCTTTCTACACTCTCAGGTTACGGAATCGCAGACGGAGTTACGGAAAATTTCCCATCGTAGCTACTGCGAGTAAATCTGCAACAAACCGTACGAAAGAACCTTTAAGGAGTGATCGTAACTCGAATCGGACTAAACGTTTGAAAAATTCATCGAAAACTTTGAATAGTGCCCGAAGGTCGGGTTGTTCATTCGTCGGAACAATCATATCGGTCTTCGAATAATAAAAACTCGAACATAATAGTATCGAAATTAGCTGAAAGATCCGAAAATCGAAATAGCAACACACCCAACTGTTCACTTTCGGAACAGCGGGTTCATAGTCCGAAAAATCATCGTATTGTTGATTCATTGACGAATGAATCACTCGAAATCACCAATCGTAAATCGTAGAACAGAACTCGTAAACTCATAAAAATTTATAAAATTTTTGGAAAATTTAAAAAATTTTTGGAAAATTTAAAATTTTTTTGGAAAATTTAAAAATTTTTTGGAAAATTTAAAAATTTTTTGAAAATAGTCAAATATTTGAAAATTGTAAAATGTTAACTTTTTTGAAAAATTTGCAAAATTGTTGAAAATTGTAAAATTATTTGAAAATTTTATATAATTTTTGAAAAAATGTAAAATTTTTGGATAATTTTGAAATTTTTGGAAAATTTAAAATTTTTGGAAAATTTAAAATTTTCGGAAAATTTAAAATTTTTGGAAAATTGTAAAATTTTTGGAAAATTGTAAAATTTTTGGAAAATTGTAAAATTTTTGGAAAATTGTAAAATTTTTGAAAAATTGTAAAATTTTTGTAAAATTGTAAAATTTTTGGAAAATTGTAAAATTTTTGGAAAATTGTAAAATTTTTGGAAAATTGTAAAATTTTTGGAAAATTGTAAAATTTTTGGAAAATTGTAAAATTTTTGGAAAATTGTAAAATTTTTGGAAAATTGTAAAATTTTTGGAAAATTGTAAAATTTTTGGAAAATTGTAAAATTTTTGGAAAATTGTAAAATTTTTGGAAAATTGTAAAATTTTTGGAAAATTGTAAAATTTTTGGAAAATTGTAAAATTTTTGGAAAATTGTAAAATTATTAGGAAATTGTAAAATTTTTGGAAAATTATAAAATCATTCGGAAATTGTAAATTTGTTGGAAAATAGTAAAGTTTTTGTGAAATAGTAAATATTTTTGAAAATTGTAAAATTTTTGAAAAATTGTTACACTTTTGGAAAATTGTAAAATTATTGAAAAATTGTAAAATGTTTGGAAAATTGTAAAATTTTTGGAAAATTGTGCAATTTTTGGAAAATTGTGCAATTTTTGGAAAATTGTAAAATTTTTGGAAAATTGTAAAATTTTTGGAAAATTGTAAAATTTTTGGAAAATTGTAAAATTTATGAAATATGAAATTTTTTAGAAATTATGAAATTTATGAAAAATTGTAAAATTTTCGTAAAATTGTAATATTTATGAAATATGAAATTTTTTATAAATTTTTTATAAATTATGAAATTTTTTATAAATTATGAAATTTATGAAAAATTGTAGTTTTCGTAAAATTGTAAAATTTTTGGAAAATTGTAAAATTTTTAGAAAATTGTAAAATTTTTGGGAAATTGTAAAATTTTTGTAAAATTGTAAAATTTTTGGAAAATTGTAAAATTTTTGGAAAATTGTAAAATTTTTGTAAAATTGTAAAATTTTTGGAAAATTGTAAAATTTTTGGAAAATTGTAAAATTTTCGGAAAATTGTAAAATTATTCGGAAATTGTAAAATTTTTTGAAAATTGTAAAATTATTCGGAAATTGTAAATTTGTTGGAAAATAGTAAAGTTTTTGTGAAATAGTAAAATTTTTGGAAAATTGTAAAATTTTTGAAAAATTGTAAAATTTTTGAAAAATTGTAAAATTATTCGGAATTTGTAAAATTTTTGGAAAATTGTAAAATTATTCGGAAATTGTAAATTTGTTGGAAAATAGTAAAGTTTTTGTGAAATAGTAAAATTTTTGGAAAACTGTAAAATTTTTGAAAAATTGATACACTTTTGGAAATTGTAAAATTTTTGGAAAATTGTAAAATTTTTGTAAAATTGTAAAATTTTTGTAAAATTGTAAAATTTTTGTAAAATTGTAAAATTTTTGGAAAATTGTAAAATTTTTGGAAAATTGTAAAATTTTTGGAAAATTGTAAAATTTTTGGAAAATTGTAAAATTTTTGGAAAATTGTAAATTTTTGGAAAATTGTAAAATTTTTGGAAAATTGTAAAATTTTTGGAAAATTGTAAAATTCTTGAAAAATTGTTACACTTTTAGAAAATTGTAAAATTTTTAGAAAATTGTAAAATTTTCGGAAAATTGTAAAATTTTTGGAAAATTGTAAAATTTTCGGAAAATTGTACAATTTTTGGAAAATTGTAAAATTTTTGGATATTGTAAAATTATTCGGAAATTGTAAAATTTTTGGAAAATTGTAAAATTATTCGGAAATTGTAAATTTGTTGGAAAATAGTAAAGTTTTTGTGAAATAGTATAATTTTTGGAAAAATGTAAAATTTTTGGAAAAATGTAAAATTTTTGAAAAATTGTAACATTTTGGAAAATTGTTTAATTTGTGGATAATTGTAAAATTATTGAATAATTGTAAAATTTATGAAATATGAAATTTTTTATAAATTATGAAATTTATGAAAAATTGTAAAATTTTTGGAAAATTGTAAAATTTTTTGGAAAATTGTACAATTTTTGGAAAATTGTAAAATTTTTGGAAAAATGTAAAATTTTTGGAAAATTGTAAAATTTTTGGGAAATAGTAAAATTTTTTGGATAATTTTGAAATTTTTGGAAATATTTCAAATTTTTGGAAAATTGTTAAATTTTTGGAAAATGTAGACGTTACTAAAATTTCTGGATATCAGCATTTACCAAAAATTTCAAACATTATCAAAAATATCATAATTTTGCAAATATATTCCATGAATTTCAAATATTTCAAAATTTGCCA